>LR738710.1:62337936-62437855 GCA_902687465.1 Secale cereale
GCCGCCTCTTCGGACATGCCACAAAACCACCCCGCATGTATGAGGGGCCGGTGCGACGCTCCGGTGGCATTGCTACTCCCCAGGGCCTCCGTCCCGCCTAACCCTGGAGCGGTTGACCACGAGATCTAGCCCTTTGACTTCCCACGGACGGGCTTTGAACAGTGGACCTCTCCACCCGGTTGTGTCATGTCAGCACAGAGGGACACCTGGGAGCAACATCCGGGCCAAAGCCACAGCTACATCCCCTCCGTGTAGACCCGACGCGACCGTTTCCCCCCTGGGCGGCGCTGTCTGTGAGGGGGGCCACGTCTCGGAGACGCGTGCCGCCTCTTCGGACATGTCACAACACCACCCGGTTGTGGTAGGTCATCCCATAGAAACACATGGGAGCAATGTCCCCTCCGTATAGACCCGATGTGCGGCTGTTTCCGCCCTCCAGGTGCCGGCGGCGGCGCCGTTCGGGACGGGGGCACACCGCGGACGTGAGAGGGTCACACTCCGGAGACGGTTGCCGAGCGTTTTGCAACCGCCACAAAACTTCTGTCGGCATAGCTGTTTTTGATTTTAATAAAATATAAGCACCTATATTCAAAAGAACATGACGGCACATTATTAACGTGCTCGAAAAAATACAATGTATATATATATATATATATATTCATAATCTATGAAAAAATTACAAACTACATATATATTCATATAATAATACATAAAAAGCATATGCTACATATCAGTTAATATAATAGTACATAAAAAGGAATAAAAACATATTAAAAAACTATGCCGACGGCATTGCCGTCGGCATAGAGACGGCAGGGTTTAGGTGGGCGGTGTGCCATGGATCGGTGACGTGGTGTCTATGCCGACAGCCGTCGTCGGCATATCTATGCCGCGGACCGGTGACGTGGCTTGCGGAGATATGCCGACGGCCGCCCGTCCCGACCGTCGGCATAGATTTGACGGCGTTAGCCGCTGCTCACGGGCGGGGTCACCGGGCCCACTAATATGCCTACGGCTGATATATGCCGACGGCTGCTGTCGACGTGTACGCAGCTAGGCCGACGGCTCATATATGCCGACGGCTGCTGTCGGCGTAGCTCCGTGTAGCCCAACGGCCAGTATAAGCCGACGGCCATGGCGTGGTTGTCGGCATAGCTCCAAGTAGGCCGACGGCCGCCGTCGGCATTTTTTTGGCCGTCGGCGTAGGACCATTTTCCGGTAGTGCTGGGAGTTGAACCCACTACCTATGGTTCACCATAGTTGTGAGTAACCAGCTGACCTAGCTTAAATTCTATCTATAATGAGGTCGGATAGTGTTTATACCTGTACGTGACGCGGCCATGAGAAAAATAAATCATTTTCTTTTTTTCTTTTTTATCGATTTTTTGTTCCCTTTTGTACTGTCTTTTTTTCTAGATAGTCAGCTACTTTGTTGTATATGCAACATAGTGGTAATTATTTTTTTCTAAAGTACATTGTAGTACCTTTAATCTAAAAAAAATGTTGACATACATCGGTAACTTATGTGTGATAACATGATAATTTTTGCACCATAGACCTGGTAATTATGTGCAACACAAACCTGACAACTTGAGCACAAACACCGAGGAAAATTTAACCCCGGGGAAAAATATTGTTGTAACACACTTCCATAACCTTCTTCGTAAAGAGCATGGTAATTTATAAGCTCCGAACCTGATAAGTCACACACAAACATCACGGTAACTTTTGACCTAGTGAAAAAAATTGTAACACACCAGGATAACTTTTTCGTAAAAAGCATGGTAATTTATACGCCACGAACCTGATAACTCATGGACGAAAACCACATAAGTTATCGAGGGTATGTTTTCAAACAAATTCCTTCCTACGGTCAAATTTATCACGGTGTTTGTACATGAGTTATCAAGTCCACGGTGCGTACAAAGTTATCAGGAGGGGGGGTATGTTTTCGAACAAGTTTTTCCCCTCCCACCATCCCCGGACCAACATTACCGTGGTATTTACGCGTAAGTTATCACATATATGGTGCGTACAGTACCACACTATTTACACGGAAGTTATCAGTGATGTTTTTAAACAGCTCCGCCCCGGGTCAAAGTTATCACGGTGTTTGGGCATGAGTTATCAGGTTTGTGGTGTGTAAACTATCATCTTATTTACGCAGACGATGTAGCCTGTAGGAGAATGTCTTCAACTTTTTCTCCTAGGTCAAAGTTATAACCGTATTTGCGCATGAGTTATCAGGTTTGTGGTATGTAAAATATCATGCTATTTAAGCAGAAGCTGAAGGGGGGTGTCTTCAACTTTTTCTCCTGGGTCAAAGTTATCACCGTGTTTGTGCATGAGTTATTAGGTTTATGGTGTGTAGAATATCATGCTATTTATGCAGAAGCTGTAGGGGATGTCTTCGACTTTTTCTCCTGGGTCAAAGTTATCATCATGTTTGTGCATGAGTTATCAGGTTTATGGTGTGTAAAATATCATGTTATTTACGCAGAAGTTGTAGTGGATGTCTTCAACTTTTTCTCCTAGGTCAAAGTTATCAACATGTTTGTGCATGAGTTATCAGGTTTATGGTGTGTAAATTATCATGCTATTTACGCAGAAGCCGTAGGGGATGTCTTCAACTTGTTATCTCTGGGTCAAAGTTATTACCGTGTTTGTGCATGAGTTATCAGGTTTCTCGTGTGTAAACTATCATGCTATTTACACGAAAGCTGTAGGGGATGTCTATAACTTTTTCTCCTATGTCAAAATTATCACCGTGTTTGTGCATGAGTTATCAGATTTATGGTGTGTAAATTATCATGTTATTTATGCATAAGTTATTGAAGGGTATATTATCCCACATGTAGCTCGATAACTACAAAAATTAACCATGTTGATAACTATATTCCAAATCAAGTACACGCTGAAGCATTGTTTTCAGAATTGATTGAACATTGTTTTTCTTGATCTAAGATTATTTCTTACGAATCCTCATCATCGCCTGATTACGTGAAAGAATAAAAAATCTCCCGAGTCAAAGTAACCGCGGTATGTGTACGTAGTTTGTTATGATTACGTCAATTAAATTACCATGTGATTTACATCAAAATTACCGAGGGTATGCTTCAACAATTTTGCTTGGATTAACATTTGTTTAGGTACAAAGTCTCGATGATAGCTTTTAAAATTTTGAATTGACTAAAGTAGATGCTTCGCTCTGTTTTTAGCAATCAAGATCAAATATGAAGAAATTTGTTGTCTGTATAACGTACAACTAAAAAAGAGTAGTTTAGATGTGCACCAAATGTTGTGGTAGCGTAGTGTTCGGTGCCTCTTTGTCTCACGTAGTGTTCGAATCCTGTCATTAATATCATTTTTTTACTGTAAAAACCAGTTGTCCCGCCGCGCAAATCATCAACTAAGTAATAGCCATGTGATCACGATCTAACGTCTCCGACATCGTTCGGATCTGTTGCAGTTTTCAGTACGTCTGGAAATTAGCTTTCCCTTGTTGAAATTGGTGTACACTAGCAAAAAAGCCCGTGTGTTGCAACGGGAGAAAAAACACAACACACACTCTTAACCGAACGACCACCACTTAAGACCATAATAGGTCCATTACCTTTATTTTAGCGACGCATCATATTTGTGTTGCCACTTATCCTTCTTCTCACCCTTGCCGGCGGTGGCCTTAGTGTTCACACAAACCAAAATGTGTTTGCATGTGGTTAATCCTAAGACGTTTTTCTCTCCCTCTCTCCTCTCTCTCCCTCTCTCTCTCTCGCTTTCTCTCACATTCACGACGAGAAATCTGTTGTTTTCCCCTGCGACGTATTCAGAGGTATGCATGTGTAGTTCTAAATATTTTCTTTTCCCTATATGATTATAGTGGGTCTTTATTTGCAATCCGGATCACCGCCTGTATGAAAGAAAATTGGATTGTGTGCTATAGTTATAAGTTTGCTTCCAAAACAATATTTAAAAAATATTTAACAGGTAAAATTAACATCATATTCAGACTTCACACATTTTTCTAATCAAATTTCATATATAACATGTTTAAATCGGAGTTACGGTTTAAAAGATACGTATAATTTAGAAAACCATTTGTTTGAATTAAATATCTTCCAAAATAATATTTAAAAATACTTATCAGGTTAAAATAATCTTATATTCATATTCTACATATTTTTCTAATCAAATTTCATATATAACATGTTTAAATTGGAGTTATGGTTTAAAAGATATGAATGATTTAGAAAAACATTTGTTTGACTTAAATATGACCCGCGGATGGAATATCTAAAAAGTCAGGGGGGGCTTTCGAAAATATGTAAAATAACGGTTCGGTGTGACTTAAATCCGGACTGCAGGTTGATTTCATGAAAACGCAGGGGCTTTTTTGCGAAACGGTGTGACGGACGGGCAGAAACCCATCGTGCTTTATTATTATTAGGTAGAGATTATATAAAGCAGGGTGTCGGGTCCGTCCCTCCTGGTGACGGTTCGCGTATCGCTCCACCAATTGCGGAGGCGATTAGGGTTCGGGCGGACTGTCTCCCCCCATCGTTCTCGTCTGTGATCGATCGCCATCTTCCTGCCCTCGATCGATCGGTCGTCTCTCGCGGCCAAGCGAGCCCGTCGCGTAACCTTCCACCAAAGCCTTCTGTGTGCTTCCTAGGGCGCACGGTCGTAAGACACGAAAAACCTAGGAGGCACCCGGCCGCGGCTCTAGGTCGACAGGAGGAGGATGGAGGGAGTGGCAGGGATGCTGAAGAGTCTCAAGCTGTCAGAGGAGGACAGGAAAGGGGTCAAGATCCGGCTGGGGGGAAGGAGAGAGGGAAGGGATCGGAACCTCAGGCGGTGGGGAGAGTGGTGTTTGAGAAGCCGGCTCATCCAGATGCGATCTGCCTCTCCTTGGGGCGGATCTGGTGTCCGATAAAAGGAATTGATTGCAAGGAGGCGGGGGATAATAGGTTTGTGTTCACCTTCAAACAGGAGTCTGGTAAGCGGAAGGCACTTGAAGACGGGCCGTGGATGTTTGATAAAGATCTGGTAGTGGTAGAAGACTATGACCCTGGCAAGAGAATCGAGGACTATGATTTCAACGATATCCCTATATGGGTGCGAATCTTCAGTCTCCCTCTCGGTATGATTAACGGAGACACGGCGGAGGAGATAGGCAACATCATCGGGCGATTTGTTGAGGTGGATGCTGGTGCGGATGGGAGAGAAATTGGCAAATTCTTGCGGGTGAAAATTAGGATGAACATAGGGAAGCCGATCATGAGAGGATTTACCCTAGACGATGATGATGAGAAGGATCCACGACGGAGGAAGAAGGACATGAGTATTGATGGGAAGGAGGGCGTTGAGGAAGATGGCCTCTGGTGTCGCTTTGAATATGAATTCTTACCTGACTTTTGTTATACGTGCGGATTCATTGGGCATGTGGCCAAAGAATGCTCTATCAAGATAAAGAAAGGTGAGGACCCTCAATTTGGCCCTTGGCTTAGAGCAGATGTGGGGAGGAGGAGGTTCGCATACGAGGAGGATCGTAGCTGGAAGGGGAAGGGGGGTAGTGCAGGAGGTTTTCGGCATTATGGGCAAAGCCGTTCAGGAGGAAGATCGGGAAGTGGGAGTGGTAGCGACAACTTAACTTGGAGAAAGGAGGGCGCTCGGGAGGCTGGTGGGAAAGGGGGCAGAGCTAAAGGGGAAGAGGAAGTCACCAGTCCTGCAAAGTTGATGTATAACAATATTGCACATGGTGGGAAGCCGAGGAAGTTGAATATGGATGATGTTGCTGCACAGGATCCGGTCACATGTGATAACACGTCCCAGGGCAAGCAGTGGTCTTGGTTGAGCAGCATGCTAAGCTGCAGGAGAAATCGCAGGTGGCATCCCCCATGGAGAAGGTGGATGAAAGGAAGAAGGATCAAGTAGCACAGGCAGGGGTGGCTACGAAAGGCAATGCTGTGGCGGGTGGAAAACAAAACCCTAGGAAAGGGGGGACGTTCCATCGGTTTCCAAGAAAGAATGACAGTAAGGAGAATGTAGGGCACAGCAGTGAGCCTGTACTTGGGCAGAAGAGATGCCATGAGGAGGAGGAGGCCGGAATGGTGGATGATGCGAAGAGAGGGAAGCTGATGGAGAAGGTAGTAGTAGTGAGCGAACGCAAGGAGGTAGCAGTTCACAACAACAACGACGAGAAGATATCGACCGGGCTGTCCGAGCAGCCCCGCCGGACACAATGAAAATCATCAGTTGGAACTGTCGGGGGCTTGGGAACGGCCCGGCAGTTCGATCTCTCCTCGAGCTGGGGAGGGCGGAGGATCCCGATGTGCTATTTTTGGCGGAGACGAGGCTCACAGAGAAGGAGTTGGATCATTTCCGGTGGAAGTTAGGGCTCGCTAACTTAACTGTTTGGAACCCGGTGGGTAGAAGTAGGGGAGTTGCAATGTTCTGGCGGAGAGGGCTAGACGTATCACTCCGCTCATCTGGGAGGAGGCATGTTGATGTGGACGTAAAGGAAGAGGATGGCTCAATATGGCGCTTGATAGGTGTTTATGGGGAGTCGGCTACAGAGAGGAGGAAAGAAACGTGGAGAACCCTTCGACTTCTCAAGCAGCAACACCAGCAGGACCGACTGTGGCTATGCCTTGGAGATTTTAACGAAATCCTATCTGGTATAGAGAAGGTGGGAGGAGCGGACCGCTCTCAGGGTATGATGGAGGGGTTCAGGGAGGCGCTGGAGTTTTGTGATCTGGATGACTTGGGCTTTGAGGGTGACATCTTTACGTGGAGGAACCATAGCAAGGAATTGAGTACATACATCTGTGAAAGGCTGGACCGGGCGACTGCTAGTAAATTTTGGCGAGAAAAATTCCCGGAGTACGTGGTCGTCAATGGGATGCCGAGGCACTCTGACCATCGGCCCATAATTGTCAACACGAAGGGGAGTGACAGAAGTTGGAAAGGGGGGGACCGAGGCTTCCGTTTTGAGGCCAGATGGCTGCAGGAAGACGGGTGCGAGGAGGTGATCAGGGAGGCGTGGGAGAGAAGTTCGGCCAGCAGGGGGGTGGCGTAGCGCATGCTCTGAAGGAAATAGCGGGGAAGATGAGGAAGTGGGACAAGGAGGTAATTGGCAAACTGGAAGGTAGATTGAGGAAGGCCAAAGCTGATTTAGAGCGGTGCGTGAAGGATACAGTGTCCCAGGAGAAGATTGAGGAGGAAGCTAACCTTAGGTGTGTGGTGAATGATCTAGAGGAGAAGAAGAATACTATGTGGAAACAAAGGGCTCATGTGTGGTGGCTGTTGGAAGGGGATAGGAACACTCGTTTCTTTCATATGATGGCGTCTGTGAGGAAGAAAGCTAATAAGATCAAGGAGCTGAGGAGGGAGGATGGTACGGTGGAGGAGGAGGAAGATTTAACTAACTATGTTTGCTCTTATTTTCAGCATCTTTTCACGTCCAATGCGGGCAACCGGGTCGATGAACTTATCGACAAGGTACAGGCGCGTGTCACTACTGCAATGCTCAACGCCTTGGATGCCACCTTTACCCGGGAGGAGGTGAAGGCGGCGCTGGATCACATCAGGGACCTAAAAGCTCCGGGTCCGGATGGGATGCCAGCTATAGTATTCAAGCGACATTGGCATTTTATGGGGGACTATATTGTTGCACAAGTATTGGAAGTGCTCAATGGCGGGGATATTCCGGAAGGCTGGAATGATACACTCGTGGTACTTATACCCAAAGTCAAGGACCCGAGCAGAATCAAGGATTTGCGTCCAATAAGCTTGTGCAATGTCCTATACAAACTAGTGTCCAAGGTGTTGGCAAACCGTCTGAAAGTTGTACTACCAGACATTATCTCTGAAAACCAAAGTGCGTTTATCCCGGGACGCCTCATCACAGACAATGTTTTGATTGCTTATGAGGTCACACACCACTTGAGGAATAAAAGAGGGGGCCTAGATGGTATTGCTGCGATAAAAGCGGACATGAGCAAGGCTTATGACCGCGTCGAGTGGAGCTTTCTTGAGGCAATGCTAATCAAACTGGGCTTTCGCAGGAGGTGGGTAAATCTCATAATGAAGTGTGTAACAACTGTGCGCTATCAGATTAAGGTGAATGGAGTCCTCATGGAACAATTTGTCCCAACTAGGGGACTGAGGCAGCGGGACGCCCTTTCCCCTTATCTATTTGTAATCTGTGCCGAGGGCTTGTCTGCATTGCTGAATGATGTCGAGGAACATGGACGTATTAGTGGAGTCAAAATCTGCCAAACTGCGCCTAGTGTGTCACATATATTGTTCGCTGATGATTCGGTGATTTTGCTCAAGGCCAAGCAGGAGGAAGCCGCTGCTCTCCATGATATCCTTGAGCTCTATGAGAATTGTTCTGGCCAATGCATCAATACGGAGAAGTCTGCTATCATGTTCTCCCCCAACACGGATGAGCACACTAAACAGCAGGTGAAGGCCGAGGTGCAAATCATGAGTGAGGAATGGAATGATCGCTACTTGGGGCTGCCTGTACATGTTGGCCGCTCTCGGCGACGCACGTTTGCATACATCAAAAAGTGCTTATGTGGGCGTGTCCATGGTTGGCAGGAAAGACACTTGGCAAAGAGTGGGAAAGAAACTCTAGTCAAGGCCGTGGGACAAGCCATCCCGACCTTTGCCATGTCATGTTTTGATCTCACGAAAACCTTCTGCCAGGAGTTGAACACGTCATTGGGGAAATTTTGGTGGAGCCATCAGGATAAGGAGCATACAGTGCACTGGCTAAGCTGGGAGACTCTGACGAAACCAAAAGCAATGGGAGGATTGGGTTTTTGGGACATGCATAATTTTAACATTGCCATGTTATCCAGACAAGGGTGGCGACTCCTTCAAAACCCCGACAGCCTCTGTTATAGAATTCTGAAAGCTCGTTACTTCCCGCACTGCAGTATCCTGGAGGCGGTTCCGAGGGAGGGGATATCTTACACCTGGAGGAGCATTTTGAAAGGCCTTGACCTAGTTAAAAAGGGATACATCTGGAGGATAGGGAATGGTTCAACGGTGAAGATATGGTCAGATCCATGGATTCCTAGAGCTTGGTTGCGGCAGGTTATCACCCCACGTGGTCAGAGCCTCCTCACACATGTCAGTGAGCTCATCAGCCCGATCACAAGTGCATGGGATGAAGAACTCGTCAATGCATATTTCTGGCCGGACGACGCACACCATATCTTACAAATCCCGCTTCGGGAAGGTGTTGATGATTTCACGGCCTGGCACTTTGACAGCAAGGGGCAACACTCAGTTCGGAATGCCTACAAGCTGCAAGTCCAACTGGAAAAACAAGAACGTGGTGATGCGGCGAGTAACAGCAACATGGCGGTTGGTAACCTGGATCGATGCGATGATATGTCATGGAAGAGGATTTGGAAACTACCAACACCTCGGAAGATCCAAATGTTTACATGGAGGATCAAACATGAGTCTCTTGCGCTGCGGACAAATCTTGCCCGGAGGGGAGTTAAACTTGAATCCACGAAGTGCATCCTGTGTGGCCTGGTGATACGTCCAAAACGTATCTATAATTTCTACTTGCTCCATGCCTCTTTTAGGTGATATTGCTATGATATTTATACACTTGCATACACTTTTGATCATATTTGGACTAACCTACTAATGGTTGCAAAAGTGCACAATGTTCTTGTTTTACACTTTATTGTGTAGGAATTACTTGGAAATTGACAAAAACGCAAAAGGAGTCGTATTGGAGTAGGACTCTGACTTTCCTGAAATCTGTCTGAGAACGTTTTTTAAAGATGGTCACGTTCCGGCCAGAAGACGACGTCAAACGGAAAAAGTCTAGTTGCGAAAGTTGTGGGGAATTTCGAGGCGATGCTTCTGGATATAAAATTCGTCCAAATCAGAGTCCGGACGGCCGAGTAAAGCCCGTTTTACTGAGGCCCAAAATCTGATGACGGGAATCCGAGCGTCTATATAAAGAGAGGAAACCTAGGTCACCAAGGGCCACGAATTTTCCTCCTCCCGAGCCGTCGTCTTGGAGGGGAGGACCAGCACCATTGCAGCACCATCCACAAGGAAGAAGGAGGGCCAAGGAGCCGCTGCCCCCTAGGGCCGCCGCCGCCGCCGCGCCCCCAATGGCCGCCGCCGCCGCCTCCGTGGCTGCCGCCGGCCATCTCCTCCTCGCGGGGCTGCACCTCTCCATCAACACCATCATCAACCTCCTCCTCACCATGTCCATGCGTAAGTAGTCTTCTCCGGGGCCGAGGGCTCGTACGTGTAGCTATGTGGTTATCTCTCTCTCCCATGATGTGATCTTCGTTGTGATCATAGGCTATGTTAATCTAGGGTGGTCCCATGATATTTCCCCTTCCTCTATGTGTTGGATTGATGTACTCATTTGTCTTTATCTACTATAATCCCCGAGACCAAGGTGACAGCGGTCTATTGGACATGGATTAGAAAAATATTTTCATGAGTGATTTCCTCTCTTGTGTGTTGATTGAAGATTGAGAGTCTCTTGGTGCTTGTCTTTGACTATCCTTTAGATATGTTGTGGTGATTGTGGGACTCTCTTTGGATGGCCGCGGTGACATTGGGAAATCCTTAGATTGAGAACTACGAACTTTGAGGTGTGCTTTTGTAGCCCTACATAATTCTCGTCCTCTCTTGACCACGAAGGAATGACCTCCGGGTGCGTCTCCATTGCATGTTTTATGGGAAATATCATGTGATTCGATTATGTTAATGTTGTTGGGAGTTGCCTCTAGTGAAAGTATGATCCCTAGGCCTTGTTTCCACCATTGCAATACCATTTGTGCTCACGTTTACCACTTGTTTGCTTGCTGCACTTTTTATTACAGATTTATATTACTTTGTTTTGCCATCCATATCACTTGCCATTTAACATCTCTTCGCCGAACTAGTGCACCTATACATCTAACAAGTGTATTAGGTGTGTTGGGGACACAAGAGACTTCTTGTATCTGAGTTGCAGGGTTGCTTGAGAAAGACCATCTTCAACCTCTACTTCCCTGAGTTCGATAAACCTTAGGTCATCCACTTGAGGGAAATTGCTGCTGTCCTACAAACCTCTGCGCTTGGAGGCCCAACATAGTCTACAAGTGTAGAAGCGTGTGTAGACATCAGCCGGCACCCTGCCGGGACGGGGAAGTGCCCCCGGATTCATCTCCATCGACGTTGCTTCCTCCCTCCATGATGCGGGAGTAGTTCCTCCTCGGGGCTGAGGTTTCTACCAGTAGCTATGTGGTTATCTCTCTCTCCCATGATGTGATCTTCGTTGTGATCATAGGCTATGTTAATCTAGGGTGATCCCATGATGTTTCCCCTTCCTCTATGTATTGGATTGATGTACTCACTTGTCTTTATCTAGTATAATCCCCGAGACCAAGGTGACAGCGGTCTATTGGACATGGATTAGAAAAATATTTTCATGAGTGATTTCCTCTCTTTTGTGTTGATTGAAGATTGAGAGTCTCTTGGTGCTTGTCTTTGACTATCCTTTAGATATGTTGTGGTGATTGTGGGACTCTCTTTGGATGGCCGCGGTGACATTGGGAAATCCTTAGATTGAGAACTACGAACTTTGAGGTGTGCTTTTGTAGCCCTACATAATTCTCGTCCTCTCTTGACCACGAAGGAATGACCTCCGGGTGCGTCTCCATTGCATGTTTATGGGAAATATCATGTGATTCGATTATGTTAATGTTGTTGGGAGTTGCCACTAGTGAAAGTATGAAGCCTAGGCCTTGTTTCCACCATTGCAATACCATTTGTGCTCACGTTTACCACTTGTTTGCTTGCTGCACTTTTTATTACAGATTTATATTACTTTGTTTTGCCATCCATATCACTTGCCATTTAACATCTCTTCGTCGAACTAGTGCACCTATACATCTAACAAGTGTATTAGGTGTGTTGGGGACACAAGAGACTTCTTGTATCTTAGTTGCAGGGTTGCTTGAGAGAGACCATCTTCAACCTCTACTTCCCTGAGTTCGATAAACCTTAGGTCATCCACTTGAGGGAAATTGCTGCTGTCCTACAAACCTCTGCGCTTGGAGGCCCAACATAGTCTACAAGAGTAGAAGCGTGTGTAGACATCAAGCTATTTCTGGCGCCGTTGCCGGGGAAGTGAGTGCTTGAAGGTATATCTTTAGATCTTGCAATTAAATCTTTTTGTTTCTTGTTTTTATTTCACTAGTTATGCTTATGGACAACCTTGCTATTGGATCGTTGCTTGCGGGAAGACGCCCCACACCTGTGGTGGTTGCTCCTCCCCCTACTGAAATTGTGCCCTATAAAATACCAGATGGTATTATCGATTATGTTTTGGCTAATCGTTATGCAGGAGACAGACATCCCGGTGAACACTTGCTATATCTGTCACAATTATGTTCATTATTTAAGCTTGCAGGTGTATCAAGGGAGTTTGTCATGAGGACATTGTTCGCCGTATCACTTATAGATAAAGCTATAGATTGGTATAAGCTTCTCGATAACTCGCACTTGCTTGATTGGCAAGAGCTTATGTCTCTCTTTTATACTAAGTTTTATCCTCTTCATGATGCTTATGTGGAGAGTAAGAGTACCTTTTTGCATGTGGATCATGGTAACAATGCTTTATGTGATGCTTATATTGTTGAGTTTATTCGTGATCCCACTGAAAATTATTATGAGAAGGGAACATATGCTTATAGATATTTCAATAATATTAAGTTCCCTCTCTTTATGTTGAAGGTTTTGAAGCTGCACTTGTTTTGTCTTCCTATGCTTATTGCTTTGTGCTTCAATGAATTATTCTATTGCAATATTCCTATGCATAGGAAGCATGTTAGGCTTAAATGTTTTTGGTATTTGCTTCTTGATGCTCTCTTTTGTTCTTCAATTCTTATTCCTACAAGAGCATCATTAAAGTCTTATGTCTAGCTTAAAGGCATAAAAGAAAGCGCTTTTGGGAGGCAGCCCACAATGAATAAAATTTTATTTTGCTTTTGTTGTGTCTTGATGTTGTTACTACAGAAGCATCATCATTGTATCTTTACTTTTCAGCTTTGTGCCAAGTGTAGCCTCTGATTGCAAGAAAGTTCAAAAGTTGTGACGTGCTGTCCAGGAAACAGATTCTGTCCTTGGACAGAAAAATTCGTATAAAATTACCAGATCATCTTTTTGGTCTGAATTTTTTCGACAGCGTGCTCTATACAATTGGCTTTCGGGCGTCTGTTCTGAGTTTTTTGATTTGAGTTGCAGAAGTGCCCCGAAAAAATCATTTACTACCTGCTGATCTGTTTTTCACAGATTCTGTCCTGTTTTGCCTTTCCTTCATTTTGCAAACCTTGAGCTTGCTTTTTCTTTGCAAAAACCTTTTGGCAATCTTGAGAAACAGTAGACCTTCAAGAATATCCTTATTTCCAGCAAGGAAAAATTATTTTATTAAGGGTACTAACCTCGCTAATCAGATTATGATGAGTTATGTATGAAGGGAGTTTTCAAGTGTGCGAGGGAAGATGATAAAAAGATTCAGGAGTGTCAAACGCTCAAGCTTGGGGATGCCCCATGCACCCCCAAGAAATATTCAAGAAGACTCAAGCGTCTAAGCTTGGGGATGCCCCCGTGCATCCCCTTCTCCATCAACAATTATCAGTTCGTCTTTCGTTCCACTATATTTTTATCACTTCATGTGTTATGTGCTATGCTTGGAGCGTCTTGCTTTTGGTTTCCTTTTTAGTTTTCTTTAGATTTGCTTGCTGTTCATAACGAGTTGGAACTCAGCTTTCTTTGTATGGGAGAGAAACACGCTTCACTTTAACCTAGAACACAACATAGAATTTTCATGTCTATCCTTGCTGTGTGTGTTCTTTGTCTTTCAATAACTACTATCATCAGCTCTTAGTTTTCATGCTTTACTTTTTAAAGAACTTTTGTTTAGTTGGTCGCTGGAACTCTCTTTAGTTATCATGCTTATCTTATTAAGAGAGTTTGCTTCTGTTGCATTGGTCGATATGTCTATGATAAAATGCTACGTGCATAATGGTGCTTAGTAGTTCATGTTTTCTTATGGTTAGTCTCAAATAGCTTGGGGGTTCCCAATGTGTTATTGGAGTACCAACATGATTTGTTTGCCTATGATGTGGTATGGTTTAGTAATATCTTCCTCCAAGAATTTATTTTGATTGACTTGGCATATGCTCACGCATATTTAAGACTGTAAAGAAAGCCTATCAAGCCTTGATGATCTTTAATTTCTGAGTAGCGATATAACTTCCATGCCCGATTCAATGTTGCTTTTTCGCTCTGCATGATTATGACCGTCATTGCTCTCTTAGTTGGTCGCTCCCAGTCTTTTGCTAACCTTCGCCTGTACTAAGCGGACTGACTGCTTGTGCATCCAAAATCCTTGAACCCAGTTATGCCATATGAGTCCACCATACCTTCCTATACATGGTATTTACCTGTCATTCCTAACGAAGACTTTCATGTACCATCTCGAAATTATTCAAAAAAAGCATTTCTCTTTTGTGCCTCTGTTTTAGCTCATGAGGAAGTAGTAGTTAATTCATGATCTTTTTAAGTTGGACAAGCTTCACCCCGGGATTGCATGTCTAATGTGCAAACCCATAATACGAGAAGGAACTGGCATAGAGTGCGCCCGGCTCATTAAAAAATTATACAACAAACAAACCCTCCTTCACGCTTTGTTCATGAGAAATCAGAAAACTTTGACAGTGATAAACAAAGAAGATTAAGAGGATGTGATCGTCCTCATGCGGGAGCCGTTCCTCGAAACTTGTCTAGCTCAAGAAGTGATTGAGTTATCTGCTAGCATTCGTTGACGAAATATGCATATTCTAAAAATAATAATTATTACCTCTGTTTTCAAAACCAAGAGCTCTGGTACATGTTTAGTTTTTGTTTCCGACCACGGGTTTTCAACATTGCCAACAAAATCCACGGTTCGAGAGTCTCCACCTTCTTTAAAGCACCAACTATTTAGAGCATGATTGTCATTCTGAGTGTAATGTGCATTGTCCCAAAGTACCATTATCTTTTGCATGATTATGATATCGTTTATTCTGAAATCATTGTATCTAGTCGTCACTTAAACCTTGGAGGTGCCCCTGCATTTATGTTTTGCTTCACTAAAGGGGGCAAGCGAGATATCACTTTGTCATATTTGCACACCATGCTCACTACAAATCTATTGATGTTTCAGTATCATGTTGTAAAACTTTCAGTTCTTTGTGATTTTCTCATGAGGCAACTTAATTACTATAGATTCATTGTCTCAGTAAGCACTTGTCATGTGACTGTGAAAAGTTCTTATATAGTTAATAGCATGTCACCACAGAAATTATGCTTGTTATCATTTACCTACTCGAGGACGAGCAGGAATTAAGCTTGGGGATGTTGATACGTCCAAAACGTATCTATAATTTCTGCTTGCTACATGCCTCTTTTGGGTGATATTGCTATGATATTTATACACTTCCATACACTTTTGATCATATTTGGATTAACCTACTATTGGTTGCAAAAGTGCACAATGTTCTTGTTTTACACTTTATTGTGTAGGAATTACTTGAAAATTGACAAAAACGCAAAAGGAGTCGTATTGGAGTAGGACTCTGACTTTCCTGAAATCTGTCTGAAAACGTTTTTTAAAGATGGTCACGTTCCGGCCCGAAGACGACGTCAAACGGAAAAAGTCTAGTTGCGAAAGTTGTGGGGAATTTCGAGGCGATGCTTCTGGATATAAAATTCGTCCAAATTGGAGTCCGGACGGCCGAGTAAAGCCAGTTTTACTGAGGCCCAAAATCTGATGACGGGAATCCGAGAGTCTATATAAAGAGAGGAAACCTAGGTCACCAAGGGCCACGAATTTTCCTCCTCCCGAGCCGTCGTCTTGGAGGGGACCAGCACCATTGCAGCACCATCCACAAGGAAGAAGGGGGGCCAAGGAGCCGCTACCCCCTAGGGCCGCCGCCGCCGTCTCCGTGGCTGCCGCCGGCCATCTCCTCCTTGCGGGGCTGCACCTCTCCATCAACACCATCATCAACCTCCTCCTCACCATGTCCATGCGTGAGTAGTCTTCTCCGGGGCCGAGGGCTCGTACGTGTAGCTATGTGGTTATCTCTCTCTCCCATGATGTGATCTTCGTTGTGATCATAGGCTATGTTAATCTAGGGTGGTCCCATGATATTTCCCCTTCCTCTATGTATTGGATTGATGTACTCACTTGTCTTTATCTAGTATAATCCCCGAGACCAAGGTGACAGCGGTCTATTGGACATGGATTAGAAAAATATTTTCATGAGTGATTTCCTCTCTTGTGTGTTGATTGAAGATTGAGAGTCTCTTGGTGCTTGTCTTTGACTATCCTTTAGATATGTTGTGGTGATTGTGGGACTCTCTTTGGATGGCCGCGGTGACATTGGGAAATCCTTAGATTGAGAACTACGAACTTTGAGGTGTGCTTTTGTAGCCCTACATAATTCTCGTCCTCTCTTGACCACGAAGGAATGACCTCCGGGTGCGTCTCCATTGCATGTTTTATGGGAAATATCATGTGATTCGATTATGTTAATGTTGTTGGGAGTTGCCTCTGGTGAAAGTATGATCCCTAGGCCTTGTTTCCACCATTGCAATACCATTTGTGCTCACGTTTACCACTTGTTTGCTTGCTGCACTTTTTATTACAGATTTATATTACTTTGTTTTGTCATCTATATCACTTGCCATTTAACATCTCTTCGCCGAACTAGTGCACCTATACATCTAACAAGTGTATTAGGTGTGTTGGGGACACAAGAGACTTCTTGTATCTTAGTTGCAGGGTTGCTTGAGAGAGACCATCTTCAACCTCTACTTCCTTGAGTTCGATAAACCTTAGGTCATCCACTTGAGGGAAATTGCTGCTGTCCTACAAACCTCTGCGCTTGGAGACCCAACATAGTCTACAAGAGTAGAAGCGTGTGTAGACATCACCTGGCAGATGAGGATAGCGCACATCTCTTCGTCAAGTGCAAAGACGTCAAGATAGCCTGGCGAGCCATGAGCTTGGAAAGAACCAGAATGGAGCTTGAACAATTTACATCGGTGCATGCAATGCAGGACTTCCTATGGACGCTAGAGGAACGAAAAAGAGTACAAATCCTCACACTCTGGTGGCGTTGTGGAATCACAGGAACAAGGTAAGAGAAGGCGAGCCACCAGCTCCTGTAACGGAGGTGGTCCGGCGTGTGCTCAGCAACACACAGGAGTATCTGCAGCTTTTGGGTGCAAAAGCCAAACAAAAATCAGACTGCAAATGGCAGCCTCCGGCGCAGGACAGGGTAAAAATCAACCTGGATGGAGCCTATACCCCGGGCGAATCCTTTATAACATGGGGCGCCGTGATCAGGGATGAAGCCGGGGAGGTCATGTTGGCCCGCGCGGGACGAAAGGAGAATGTTGCCAACCCTTTTGCGGCGGAGGCTACTGCCATGTCTGAAGCCGTTTCAATGGCGGCTGAGGTTGGTGCGCTCCGGGTGATCTTCGAAACAGACTCAAAGCTTTTGTCCGAAGCGCTTGACTTCACCAAGATGGATTCATCTCCTTATGCGGCCATCATTGAAGATACTAAATTCCAGCTCAAGATGTGGTTTTCTCAACACTCCATTAGTGTTTGTCGCCGTAGTGCGAACTCTGTAGCACACGAATTAGCTAAAGTTGGTCGTAGTTGCTTGCCAAACGACAGTGCTAGTTGGAACTCTAATGTACCGCCCTCAGTGGCTGTTTGTGTTTTGGGCGATTTGCCCGTACACCGTTGATTTATAAAGCTTTGCTTTACCCTAAAAAAAGTAGAGATTATATAAAAAAGCAAAATATTAATATTAATATTAATTTAAATTCACGAATATACTATCCATCGTGGGCAATCCCCGTAATAGGCTACGCCCCACTGTAACGTGCGAGTGCGGCTTACCATAAAACCCTATTTGCCGCATAATGCAGAAAATAGTTAGGGCTTGGCACAGGGGCGCCCCCGACTGGGCCGGCGCATTTCGTTTTATTTTTGTTTTGCTTGTTTCTTTTTTATCTCTTACTTTTAGATATTTCGAAAATATTCCCATTTTCTAAAAAATCGGAATTTTAGAAAATGTTCCTGTTTTTAGAAATTTCTTAGAAATTTCAATAATTTTTGGGAAATTAAAATATTCATGTTCTCCAAAATTGTTCAAAAAAATCATTTTTCAGAAAGACAATAATTTAAGTAAAAAATACTAAAATTTTGTAATTAGGTCATATATAAAAATTACTTCCTTCGTTCCATAATGTAAGATGTTTTTGACACTACACTAGAGTAAAAAAAACTTATATTATGGGACGGAAGGAGTAGTTCTTATTTATAACAATTTGTTCATAATTTATAAAATAAATATCACTTTTTTAGATTTTCATAAATTCAAAAGGTGTTTGTGTTTTCAAAAAAGTTTGGAACTTTAAAACATGGGTCATAATTCAGTAAATGTTCACACTTTAAAAAATGTTCAAAATTGTCTCGCATTGTTTAGAAAATGTTTGGATTTTCAAACATTATTTGTATTTAAAAATTTGTTGACAATTTTCTAAGAAATATTCGAAAATGTTGAAAAATGTTTGGATCTGCCATAGAATTTAGTTCTTAATATTTCGCTTTGTACATTTTTCACTTACAATTGCCATGTCAACTGGCTACCAACACCCGTATACACACACACACCTGTTGTCAGGAGTTTGATTCCTGGTGGAGGCACTTTTTTTAAACTCGTGTCATCGTGCAGTACTTGTACAGGGTTGTGAAACCACTAATCGAGGAGTGCTTCCTCCAAAGATCATTTCCCCCTCCCCGGGTCGCGACAAATGGCGCGCCGCATGCACGTCATTTGTTGCAACCTGTGAGTTTTCCTTTTTTTACAAAAATTTATTTATTCAAAATGTTTTATCTCTTAAATCGTCTGTTCAAATCTCAAACCGTTTTCACCGCAAGGTTCCCCGCATCGAGATCTTCGAATGTAGATGTCATGTTGATAGATTTTCATGATTTTTTTTTTCACAAAAAGCCTGTCAAAAAAACCCGGATGAGAAAACAACACCGGGAGCATTTTTTCCACTTTGCGGAAGCCATTCCCGAGAGTGCCTCTTGCGAAAAAAAATCTATGCCTCCCACAAAAGCAAAACCATGCTTCTTCTATTTCCGAGAGGCACGATCGTGCTTCTCGCGGAAATAAATCCCTGCCTCTCGCGGAAGCAAAATCGCGCTTCTTCAGTTTCCGAGAGGCACCGTTGTGCTTCCCGCGAAAGTAAATTCGTGCCTTCATGAAAGCAAAACCATGCTTCTCGTGGAAGAGAAAAAAAGTGATCGAGTGATTGATCGATCTGTGGGATCGAGTATGTGTTAATTAGCTCTATCGCTCTATATGTAATCCCCGTCAATTTGGAATAGTTCCTTTCATGCTTGAAAAGTTGCAACTAACATGAAATTTTTGTTTGCCTGAAATATTTGGCGGATCTGTTGTATGCTTGTATATATCTGTCTAAAATCTCAAGATTAGTGTCAAGTGAGTTGCTCTTCAATCCTTCGGGTAATAATTTTTTGTTGAAATTCAACTAAGCATACCAAAAAAAACTCACTTTATTTAGAATTTAAAAGAAGGGAAAAGCATATATTTTTTTGACCTTAAACTCTTACGGAAGTTTACAAATCGTCGCTCAACTTCAAAACCATCAAAACTTAGTCCCTCAACTAGTTAAACTGGATATTTTTCATCCTTGATAACACTTTGATCAAAACCAACAGCTAACTAAACCGACCGGTCCAGGGCCGGTCAACATAGCGGTGGCGCGCACGGGGCAAGGCCAGGGCACGACGGGTGCTCGCACAAAGCACGAACGGGGCACATGGGAACGGAGCAGGACGCGCGTGGGGCTCCATGAGCGCCCGCAAGCGAGACTGTGACCTGGGGTGCACACGACTGTGGTGTAGGAGGCCAGCCTAGCTCATGGGCATGGCAGTGTCAGCTTGAGGGGGAAAGGGGCTAGGTGCCATGGACGCTGGAGATTTATGAGGTCGCCCAATGGAAGCCGGAGAGCCTCAATCGCTGGCGCCCTTGTCATCTTCTCGGCCTCCTGGTGACCCGCCACCGCGCCCTGCTCTCCTCCAATGTGACTCCTCTTTCTATATTTCTTTCTTCGTGTTTCTTTTGTTTTCATCATTTTTCTGGCTTTCATTCTTGTAAATTGGTTTCTTCGGTTTTTCCATTCTCTTGTTTCTGGTTTCTTTGTTTTTCTTTAGTTTTTGTTGATTTTCATCGGTTCTTTTTTGTTCAATACATCTTTTTTCAGTACAAATTCAACATTTTTGTATACACCATGAAAAAAATTGTATACATGTTTACATTTTTTAAATACATGATTAACATTTTTTGAAAACTTATTTTTTTGGATGTATACCTTTTTTTCTATACACATTGTACGTTTTTGGTATATATCTAATGTAGTTTTCAATACAAGTTTTATTTTTTAAATACATGGTCAACATTTTTTGTATACACATTTAACTTTTTTCCAAATGTTTGATTAACATTTTTCAAGTACAAGATTAATATTTTTTAATAAATTATCAATATTTTTTATATACATATTTAAGATTTTTCAAATGCTTAATTAACATTTTTTGAACAGGATAAATATCGAATACTACTACTTGATTTTTTTTAGGCAAACACACGCTTTTATTCATTCTCTTGCAAAATGTTTACAGGAATGTTAACTTGATCATAGGGAAGATCAAGCCAAAGATGTCTACCAACTCCTAGAGAAGAAGCGTGCTTTGCAAGGCTATGTGCCTCGAAATTACAAGTTCTACTTTCGAAGGTAAAAAAGCAACTTGTAAACGGTATGTGCCTAGTCTGAATTTCTTGAATAATCGCACCATATTGTGCACTGGATCCACTCTTAATTTCTTTCACCAATCCCTGGCAATCAGTGGCCAAATGAATACTTGAGAGGTTAAGATCCTCCGCTAGGGAAAGGCCTTCTCGACACACCAGTGCTTCCAGAACAGTTGGGTCCGTTATATTTGGCACCACTAAGGCCGATGCCCCCAAATAATCTCCTTTCTCGTTCCTACAGAATGCTGCTGCTGCTCCGACGCTGTCGTTCCGTGCAAAGGCTCCATCTACATTAATCTTTGCATGAGCTGAAGTGGGAGGAACCCATCGATTCCTTGTATCTCGGACTGAAGGTGGCTGCACCCTCTCCGATCTGGCATTAGCTGTTCCAAGCTCGAACAGATAGGACTCCACAAAGCGATGAATTTGCTCGGGGCTCTGAAATATACTGTCATGTATTGCTTTACGTCTCGCCGTCCAGATAGCCCATAATGTAACAATCATCCTTGTGAACTCGTCGTGCGACAGGAAGTCATGCATGAAGAACAACCACTGTTTTGCCCGAGATTCACTGCATAAAATCATATGTTCAGCCACATTTGCATCCGCTAATGCCCACGTACATCTGACCATCATACAATCCAAGAGAGAATGACGCCATGAATCGGCACTTCCACACAGAGAACATGTGCTGGTCGTCGCCATCTTCCTGTGGTGTAAGACATCTGCTGAAGGTATAGACTGATGAGCAAAGCGCCATACAAAGATTTTTAGCTTTGAGGGGATAGACATTTTTCAGAGTTTTGTCCAGGTCTTCGCTGCGTCCTCTGAACTTGATGGTCCCGATGCTCCTTCTAACCAATTCTCACGTCGGATCTTAGTTTCCACAAGCATCCGATAAGCAGACCTCACACTAAATATTCCTCTCTTCTCAAAATGCCAAGCCCAAAAATCCTCAACGATACGAGTACACAAAGGAATGCTCAAAATTGCATCTGCATCCATTGGCAAGAAAACCTGACATACCAAATCTGTATTCCATGCTGCCTCGGTATGGTTTATGAGCTCATGCACCATTTGAGGTGGGTTCGGTACCAAAGGCATGAGGGGTCTGAGCAGCGGTTCACGCGGGATCCAGTTGCAAGACCAGATAGGAGTTGACCGGCCGTTTCCAATCCTGCGAGTTATACCCTGCTTGAGAACCTCTCTTCCATCAAGTATGGAACGCCATATTTGTGAAGGGCTAGAGCCAAGTTCTGCATCCAGAAAAGTAGTTGAGGGAAAATACACTGCTTTTAAAATACGAGCACTGAGAGAGGAAGGATCTTGGAGCAAACGCCATCCTTGTCGTGCCAACAGCGCCAAGTTAAAAAGCTCAAGATCCCGAAAGCCAAGGCCTCCCATATATTTTGGACTTGTCATTACTTGCCATGATACCCAATGTGGCTTCCTTTTTCCTTCTTTGCTCCCCCACCAGAACCCTCTAATCAAAGAATTTATATGCTCACATAAGCCCCGAAGTAGTCTGAAACATGCCATAGAGTAAACAGGGATAGCCTGAGCCACTGATTTGATAAGAACCTCCTTTCCACCAGCTGACAATTTTTTTGCAATCCATCCCTTCACCTTATTCCAGATTCTGTCCTTCAAAAATTTAAACGTGCCATTCTTTGAGTGACCCACATCCGTCGGCATGCCCAAATATCTTTCATTAAGCGATTCATTAGGAACTTGCAATGTCTGTTTCACCATATCTCGAGCACTGTTAGGACAACCCTTGCTAAAAAAGATAGAAGATTTATCCTTATTTGCCCCGATGCATCACAATATTGGTTCAATAGGTTTGATACCACGTTCGCACCCTCAGCATTTACTTTGAAGAACAGCAGGCTGTCATCAGCAAACAGGAGGTGGTTCACCGGCGGAGCCGTTGGAGCCACCTTGATCCCGTTCAAGTGTGATGACTGATTAGAATTCAAAAGGCACGAGAGGCCCTCCGCTGATAACAAAAAAAGGTAGGGTGAAATAGGATCTCCCTGTCGAATACCTTTTGTTGGTCTGAACTGTTCCAGCTTTTTTCCATTGAAAAAAACAGAGAATGACACGGAACTGACCATTCCCATTATTATCTGAACCCAGTGTTGGTTAAAACCAAGCTTCAACATTATTGCCTCCAAATACTGCCACTCCACGCGATCATATGCTTTCATCATATCAAGTTTGAGCGCTACAAAACTATTAGCCTTCGACCCGTTCCTTTTCATGAAGTGCAAACATTCATATGCAGAGATTATGTTGTCTGTGATCAACCTACCAGGCACAAAGGCAGATTTCTCTTGGGAGATAATATCTGGTAGAATAGCTTTGAGTCTATTGACCACTACTTTGGAGGCAATTTTGTAGACAACATTGCACAAACTTATAGGTCGAAACTATGACAGAAGAGTGGGATTTTCTACCTTGGGTATGAGGACAAGCACCGATTCATTGATAGATTCCGCACTTTCCACTACTTGCACAATCCTCAGTACCGCTAATGTTACCTCTTTTCCACAAACATCCCAGTGCCGATGAAAGAAATGAGCCGGAAACCCATCCGGCCCTGGAGCCTTTGTCGGGAACATTTGAGACAAGGCGCTTTTTACTTCCTCTTCTGTATAGGGTGCAGTCAAAGAAATATTCATCTCGGCTGTCACTTTCTGTGGTACACGATCAAGCACCTGCTCCATATTGGCTACTCCTTCTGATGTAAAAAGGTTGCTATAAAATTCCTTTGTCATTTGTTCCATCTCCGTTGTACTGGAGGTCGTGGATCCGTCAAGTTTCGTGAGCACCTTTATAAGATTTTTGCGTCGCCTCATACTCGCTCGCTGGTGAAAATACTTCGTGTTCTTGTCTCCCGAGGCGAGCCATTCTACCCGGGAGCGTTGACGCCACATTACCTCTTCTCTATAATAGAGTTCCACAAGTTTCTCAATCACCTTTAACTCCTCATGTGAAGGTCCGGTTCTAGCTGCACCGTTCTGCAATTCTTCAAGCCTCTTCTTGAGAGTTTTAATTTCTTTTCTAACACTTCCGAAGGTGTCATTGTTCCAAGCAGACAGATTGGCCGAAAGGCCTTTCAGCTTCTCCTTTATCGCTGCAACAGTCTCAGCCTGGACTGAAGTATCCCAACCAGCAACTACTGTTGGTTTTAGCCCATCGTGCGACTCCCACATGAGTTCATACCTGAACTACTTGTCTCTCCGCTGGGTATGTTCTGTAGAATCCAAGGACAAACGAATGGGCTTGTGGTCCGAAGTGGCTGCAGATAGATGGGTAAGTTCATTTTGAGGGAACAACTCCAACCAGCCTACTGAACCCAGACCACGGTCTAGCCTGACATGTGTATACGATCCTCCCGCCACCTTCTTTGCATAAGTCCAGAAGGTCCCTTTGTATCCCAAGTCAGCTAGGCCACATACATCCACCATGTCCCAGAAGCCTTGAATTTCACTGTGACTCCGCTGACCCACACCCTTGTGCTCTTCCTGCCGTAACACCTCATTAAAATCGCCAATGCAGAGCCATGGGAGTGGGCTGTGCGAGGCCAGTCCTTTCAGCATATCCCATGTTCTGTATCTCTCCTGAGTTTGTGCTTCTCCATAAACACAAGTCAGCCTCCACTCCTCTGGCACTAGGCCGTGAACAGAGAAGTCAACATGATACTTAGAGTAGCCCAAATTGACTAAGTTTATTTCATTATTCCAAAATACACCAATACCACCACTCCTCCCGGAGCTATCAATAGCAAAGCCGTTATCAAAACCAAGAGAACCAGAAAGACCTTATACTCTAGTCTTGCTAATCTGAGTTTCAACAATACAAAGAATAGAAGGTGCAAACTTCGCCGTGATCTCATGGAGCTCTCGAACTGTCGCGGCATTGCCAGCTCCCCGACAGTTCCAGCATACGAGACTCATTTGGCCTGGCGACCCTCCAGGTTGGAGGTCGCCAATGATGCAAATTTTCCTTTGTTTGAAGAACCCGAGTTCTTGTGCTTCTTCTTGTCCCGTGGTGAGATATACTTGGGCGGTGGTGAAACGTACGCCGCTGCCGCCGGCGGCGTACTATTATCCTGATTGGTGGACGGCCCCAAGATGCGTGCATCTTTCATTATCGCGGATATTGTCATGTTCAGATCAGTACTGGCCAGCAGTTCCTTCCCCGCGTGATACACCTGACTTGGCACCGTGGTGCTAGCTAGCAAAACCAGGTCCGGCAACACACTCGTTGCTGCATCTGGTGTAGCTTCCTCCAACATCAAGACTTTGCCTACAACTGTACCAGGCTAAGCGTCAGCTCCTGTTAGCTCTTTCCTCGCTTGTCCCGCTGGCCTCAACTCCGAAGCAATCATGACGTCCAAACACCACGTAGGTGAAAACCTCCGATGCGATCTGACACTGCAGTCGTCTCCGTCGTCGCCAAAACCCCAAGGCCGGGCGGACGGACCAGCCGTCCCCTTGTTCAACCCGAGGGATGGCGCTAGGAGACCAGCACACATCATGTACCGGCCAGGTAGGGGAAAACTCAACGACGGCAGAGCCGCCGGAGTAAAGAAAACCCTAGTCGCCATGGCGACGGGTAGGTTTACGATCGCATCTCCCTCACTACTAGTACTTGATTAACAGGTGAATTTTGGGCTCGGTTAAAAGAGTCGGTGGCCCATTCACGAGGTGGCCCATTCATACCCGCAGACGCAGCAAGCACTCCCCCCTGTTATCCAAGAAGTACAAACCCCCCTCAAAAAAAATCCAAGAAGTACACTGTTCCGGCGCCCCAAGGTCGACGGCCGCCGCCGCCCGCCCGGTCGCCGCCGCGACTCCTTCCTCCCCATGCGGCGTCCTCGGGCGATTAGATGACCATAGCATTTGGTTTCTCTCGCTTCCTCAATCCGCGCGTGCATTCTTCGACGAATCGCGTCCTCAGCCTCTGGTTCGCCTCCTGTCCCTGCTCCTCCGCCTCCGCCTTCGCCTCGGAGCCGCCGGAGATAGCCGCGGGCCCGGAGACCGTCAGGGAAGGGCGGGCGGAGATATTCGCGGACAAGTCCAATTCGGTCTTCTTCAACAAGGCTCAGGTTTTGCCCACTTGCAGACTTGCTTCTTGTTTACAGATTGGATTTCCTTTTGTCAGGCTGGTTTATGCCATTGCTGCTCCACCTGATGGTTGCACGAACACTAGTGCAGTCGCTCCTTCGGGAAAATAATAGTAGTGGTTATCTGTTTGATGATTCCGGTTCATTTCGTTAGAACCGCAAGAATTACGGACTAAACAAGTTGTTATATACTGCTAGAACCCATGGCGACTGTAGGTAGCTTCACTGTCAAACGGCATCATCATAACTCACAAAAGAACAATCTATGGTGGTTACTATCCAATATTTCCTCTGGAAATTTGAGTTTTCGTCTGATGGTAGCTTTAGAAATATGTTCAAGTTGTTTGTACTTATGAATTCGATTGTCACCAGGTTAACAACAGAGACCTTTCCATTGCTGTTTTGAGATGGTTTATTTTGAAAAGACAGGAAGAGCATGATGCCCGATTAAAAGGTACTCGTTTGGGCACAATTCGCACTGCTAGTTTACAAATCTTTTCCGATTAAAAGGTACACCAAGCTTGAGCGATTTCTGTGATGAAGCAGGCAGGCGTGCTGAAATACCGCCGGAGCAGCATGCCGATGGATTAGACCCTGCTACCACAGGATGTGAAGACAGTGCATTGAGAGGGGAATCGAGCCTTAAAGCACCTAAAGTTCTTGAGGTGCATTTATGAAGTCCTGTTGTTTAATAATAATCAGTGCAAGTTGTGATGTGCTATGATATAGTATATTTCTTCTGGAAGTTCTCCCATTTTTAAATTATATACATAACCTTAGTACGGCAGTAATATTTGCATAACCAATGCTGATCCTTTCACTTCAGATCCTTCTGATGATGAATTTTGTAGGCTTTGGCTGCATCAGGGTTAAGAGCTATCCGATATGCACTTGAGGTGGATGGAATTGGGGAAGTTATAGCTCTTGACAATAATGAAGGTACATTCTGATATTTCTGTCAGAATGTTGCAGATGAATTTTCAGAAATATTTTGGTTGCAAAGTATATTTTGAGTCCTTGGAAATAACACCCTATTTTATGTCTGATGATGCTAAACATTTGTTTGATCAACTGCAGTTGCTATAGAATCCTGTAAGAGAAATATCTACCACAATGGCATTCTTGCATCTTCGAAAGTGGTGCCACATCTTGCTGATGCTCGCATTTACATGCTCACTCACCCTAAAGAATTTGATGTGGTATGGTTTTACTACTTTACTTTAATAGAAACGTAACTCTTGAATAATTTGTTATGTACTCCCTCCGTCCGGAAATACTTGTCATCAAAATGAATAAAAGGGGATGTATCTAGATGTATTTTAGTTCTAGATACATCCTTTTTTGTCCATTTTGATGACAAGTATTTTCGGACGGAGGGAGTATCAGTTTGAGTGCCACGGAAAATTAAATGGCAGTTACACATTTTTGGACAAGTAGCTATTGTATTTGCTATATTACTTCATATTTGTGTTCCTGACTGAGTAGAAAATCAAATCAAGCAGATTTAAATTATGTTTCTGTATATAAGCTGGTAAATTCAGAACTCAGTGTCGTAGAATTTAGTACTGCCTAAGATTTTTGCATATCACGCTGCAATGCTACAATCCTACAAAAGTAAGAAACAAAAACCATATAGCCGATACGATTACTTATGCGAATCTGTTTCTAGACACTTGCAGCGTGTCAATACTGTAATGCCTTATGTCTTGCATAGAAATCAAACATTTAGTGTACCAAGATTTTTTTAATTTACTTTCTTACATATAGGAAATAGTGGCACAGCGCACTCACATCATTGCTGTAATATGGCTATTCCTTTGTTCATAAATATTAAGTATTTGAATTTTGGTATGTATGGTATCCATACACATAAAGTTTAACTATTATGTTTTGCAATAATGCTGTGGACAATGGGCCCAGCAGTAAGAGTATCGTGGTGGCAGCGAAACTGCATGTGCGGCAAGAACGACCAGTGTGTCCAGCACTCCAGCAGCAAGATGGTCAGGTTATTCGGGAGTCAGAAACCAACACCAGTAGTAGTGTTCCGCGAGAGTCCGGTGTCCAGCAAAAATCAGGAAGTTGAATCTGTAATCAATTGGGAAGTATATTAGAGATTGAGTTAGTTAGTAGAAGTATAGTATGTATCCCAGTGAGCTTAGTCGGTAATTGGTTCAGACATCCCTTTATATAGATGTTTTTCTTATCCCCATTCTAGTATCTCATCTTTTCACGCTGGGCTGTCCTGGCCATCTTCTCCGTGCATTAGCTTCACGACACTTCCAAAGAAGTCTAAAAGGACAGTGTTATGAATGTACTTTCGGTGAATGATGACTGGTCTATTTGTCACCTTTCCATGCAACCAATATAGATATTTCTGTATGTTGTCAAAGTTAGGGAATTTTGATTGCACACATGCCAGGGTGACACATTGACCAACGGAACTACTTCTTTGCAGTAAATTGTTAAATCATATCCTCTTCTTTTGTTGCCATCTACACGTGGTCACTTTTCCTCGCGTTTGAGGATAATATGCATCCGTATCATGCTGTATTGATGTCCTATATACTTGCTGAATCAGGTTGATCTTGATCCTTATGGATCACCAGCTGCATTCCTTGATTCAGCAGTTCAATGTGTTGCAGATGGTGGTATCTTGATGTGCTCAGCTACAGACATGGCAGTCCTTGCTGGGGGCAATGCAGAAGTTTGCTTTTCCAAGTCAGTTTAATATTCAATTATCAATCATCAATTGCATGACTACATCATTTAATTCTTACCATATCAGTTATCTATACCTGCAGATATGGTTCTTATCCAGTAAGAGGCAAATACCGCCATGAGATGGCCTTGAGGATTCTTCTTGCCTGCATCGAGGTCAGACCTGAGAGTCTCTTCTATTCACATAGTCATTATGACGATCCATCAATTCATTTTCCTTGTTTTGCTTGCAGTCACATGCGATCCGCCACAAGCGCTATATAGTTCCTGTCATATCAGTGCACATGGATTTCTACATTAGGGTTTTTGTGCGAATCTTCACGTTGTCTCCTGCCTCTGCCTCTGCCTCTCCTTGGTGTTTGTAATATGGTTTCCCACAAATTGATCTTACCAATGTGCCTCTTTCACTGTGCAGGTCGGCTAGCACGGTGAAAAGCTCACCTCTCAAATTTTCACATGTATATCAATGTGTTGGTTGCAATTCATTTCACTTGCAAAATGTTGGTAGAATAAACTCAAAGGTAGACTCCTCTTTTCTTGTATCATAGTTTTGCATGGCATGCTTATGGATATGATCCTCTGATCCAGGATAAGAGGAATATTCCTCTACCAAATTTTTGCCCTACTGTGCCTCAAGAGTGTTCTGAGTGTGGCGGTAAATTTGTTATGGGGGGGCCTATATGGAGCGATCCAATACACGACAGAGATTGGGCCGCTTCCATTTTATCAAATATCCGAGCAACGAGTGGTTTATATCAAGCTTATGCAAAAATTTCAGCTATACTAACATCAGTATCAGAGGTACTATTTTGGTTTGTCTTCTCTTTTGGTTATGCTTATGTTGACTGCTGATTATATGGTAGAGAAAATGAAACATGAACAGGATGAAAAGTGTACAGATTAGTGAATTTAAAATACAGACATTGTTTTAGAAAGAATCTGATAGGATAGAAGCTATTCGCGGATGTGCATATATTCTGATTAATTACTTGAATGGTATATGTGCAAGTGTCACGTTGGCAGCATACGCAAATGGGCATGCAAATATATTTGCACTTAAATCACTTTGTATGGTTATTTTTAGTGTCAGGCTCGGGTTTTGTGTAGTAAAATACCTCATATCTCTGTAAGGCAAGTCACAAACAAAAAGAAACAGAACAGTAATACGGAATAAATTCTTGATTTTGTTGATAGCGAAAATGAACTTTCCGTTAGACTAAAAGGCCAGCAGAATGGCTGCCCACTGGTTGAGTATCAGTATTCGTTCCACTGCACCAATACGTTAACTGGAGGAGGTCTGCGCGTGCTACATGGTTACACACTCCGCAATAGAAACTCATATGGAAACAGTTAATGGCAGTGTCCAGCATAATCCTTGCTTTTTCAAGTATAACTTTTAACCCTTGGTTTACACACTCCTCCAATTGAAGTGATATAGACTTGCTTGCACCTGATTCTAGGAAGGTGTTATACATTCCCAGACCAAAAGGTAGGACAAATCTTTATGTAAATTGCCTGCCTGCAATGCATTCTGGAAACCCATTGGATGCCCTGTGTTGTGTCTTGTGTGTAACATCCCAGATATCTGCCCTACCTGGTGAAAGCTACCACACTATTCTGATTACCGCCAAGTCTAGATATGTTGAGAATGATGAACTGCATGATTGATTAATTGAGTCATATGGATGCTATCTGTTATAATTCTAAATTGTCTGCCGTGGATGTCCCTATAAACAACAGGAAGCTTTGCCCAAATTTGAGTATTTTCTAGAGTTGGTGGTAATCAGATAGTGTGTTAGCATTGCCAGGTAGGGGATGTTACACTGTGCTCAGAATCTGCAACTTTTTCTCGAGAATGTCAGAATCTGCAACTTGCACCAGAACAATGCCATTCCTGACAACAATCTGTCTACCATGATATGTATCTGGTAGGAAAGAACATCAACCTTCACTCTCAGCAGTTGGCATCCTTCATGGCACACTAACTTTATTTATGGCAATTTGGAATACCATTTCCACCAAGCAGGTCAGCTCTTCTTGGGAGCCATAACCTCTAGTTCTTAGACAAGATGTTATGCTAAAATAAATGGCCCGATTTGAAACAGCATGCATTCAAATAAAGAATCTCTGAATCAAACATACAGTGAGATGTTAGCATTCTGTTGTTTATATTGGATCCATATAAATCACAAGGGATTTTCTGGTGCAGGAATTGCCCAATGCACCTTTATTCGTCAGTCTTCACAGTATATGTGCAACATTGAAGTGCACTAATCCAACCATGGTTATGTTTCATTCGGCTATAAGAAATACTGGGTATCAAATATCAGGTAGCCATGCGGATCCGCTAGCTCTGAAAACAGATGCGCCAATGTCTGTAATTTGGGACATCATGCGATGTTGGGTATGACAGAAATCTCAGATTTTCTTGGTTAATCGGACACAGCAGACTGTTTCATTAATTTGCTTCCTGTGCCTGCAGGTCAAGCTTCACCCGGTAAAATCTCAACCTGAGAATCTTCCAGGTAGCAGGATACTTTCCCAAGAGCCTCAATTGCAGGTATAGATCATAAAACACAGCTTTGTATCCTTTTATGAACAATGCATGAGAAGTAAAATGTTTCTATGCAAAAATAAGTTACATATGCTTGCAATTTTTTGCTTATTTTAAGCTTGAGTTTTTACTTTATGGTGTTGTGATCAGGCATCAGAAGCTTGTGTTTATTTGTTGTATTAATCTGTCATAACTATGTGAAGCTAACCATGAGTGACTTGGACACAGTACTAACATTCCACTCTTGTTAAGCTTGAGCTGAGCTAAGGGCTCTTCTCATTAACGGCGCTCTGTTCCCGAATGTTTTGATCGTTGTCTGAACGTTATGTTTAAATGAAAGCAAGCCATTCCTTGTGCCACTGATATTTGGTTTTATGTATCTCTGTTATTCCGGACGGGTTGGCCTCATGATTTTCTGAGCAACACGATCCAAACTAGCACTAGTCAAGCTCTCTGCTGGGATTTCAATTGGTACAAGTAACCAGAAGTGATCAATTTTTATTGGGTCCTAGCTCTCTCCTGGTAGAAGCCTGTCTATTTTGCTGGTTTTAAATGTCTCTGGATACTTTGGCCAAAATTATAGAAACCCAGCTGAAATCTCTGAAACCATCTGTAGAGTCACCTCAAATTATTGTGCACAGAGACCTGATACTGACCTGATGTTGCGCTACCTGGAAGCATACAAACTGTTGTATTTTTGTATTGGTTTAGAAGGATCGATTATTGCTCTGTTTTGCACACCAGTCACAATTTAGCCACCACTTTGTTCATTCCATATATTAAGGTAGGTGTTTTCCCTCCGCCGACATATATTCCCTGACTTCCTGTCTAGTGATTATTCCAGAAATATGCTTATCTGTGGACAGAAGTTATATAAACTAAGTAATTATACAATTCTACCTTTCATACTTCTGAAGCCTCTGTTACTCCATCCAGTATTCTAGTTGATTTTGTTGATTATTTTTCTTATATCTGATTTTTGTCTCCCTGTTTTTTTTACTGGTTTGACAACTACCAGGCATCATTCTCTCAAGCAACCGGGGGTTTAGTCGCACGGAAGAGCCCAAGATTTCTACCTAATCCCGAAAAACACTGGGGTCCTAAGATGAAGGCTGGTAGACCACTGAAGATACTTCCCATTGACAAATTGTAATTTTTTTCTACTCTCGATACACTCGAAGCTGGAGATGTGACGTTCTTTTTTATTCTGAACGAGCATAGAGAAAATTCTGAAAATCTAATCTACAGTCATGTTGCTACCCCGTGCTACGGGTTTCTGTTGATTCTGGGATGTGAACCTGAGTGCCTCACTGAACCAGCGCCACATGAAGAGGTTGGTCGAAGGGTATTGATCCCTCACATGTATATGTAACTGATGAATGCTGAACCTGGTTGGTGATTTCATTACATATGGGCCGGGGAGAGCGTCCCTGTTTTTCTAAAAAACAATACCTGATTACTGATGCCTGCTCTGTAAATATGACATTGTTCTTTGGTTTCCTTGGTGCTCGTCCTGCTGACTTACCTATCAGGTGACTGAATGGCCAGCCATCTTTGCTGCACACTAGTGAGAGCACAGATGGGGTATGATGCAGGGAAAAACCGTGGCAAAGAGGAGGAACTAGCAAATGTAAAATACAAGGGTCTATGCTGTCACCATTGTGTACTCTCCAAAATACTCCTCCGTTTTTTTTTTACTTTGCATATAAATTATCTCTCAAGTCAAACTTCATCAAGTTTGACCAAAATTATTGGAAAAAATATCGACATTCCGCATATCAAATAAATGTAATGCATCATGAAATTATCTTTTACATTGTACTCTCTCCGTTCCTAAATATTTGTCTTTCTAGACATTTCTAATGGACTACAACAGACGAATGTATGTAGACATATTTTAGAGTGTAGACTCACTCATTTTGCTTTGTATGTAGTCACTCGTTGAAATCTCTAGAAAGACAAATATTTAGGAACATAGGGAGTATATCTTTAATATTATACTCCCTCCGTTCCTAAATATAAGTCTTTGGAGAGATTTCACTATGGACTACATACGGAGCAAAATGAGTGAATCTACACTCTAAAATGCATCTATATACATCCGTATGTGGTCCATAGTGGAATCTCTACAAAGACTTATATTTAAAAACGGAGGGAGTAGATGTTGATATTTTAAGTATAACTTTGTGAAGAGACATCTTATATGCGAAGTAAAAAGAAACGGAGGGTGTACATCCACGATTAAAAGTTTGTATTCCTACAAATAAGCTTTGCTGGGTAAAGGAAGAGCCCTTCTTTGGTTCAGTGCTCAGCAACTATCCATTGCCCGAGGAATTTGAGCACCCAGGGAATCGGGTGATTCCAACAAGCGCCACACTTGCTTAGCAAGCATTGCCAAGTTAAAAGAGGGAAGATCTCGAAACATCATACCAGATTTATTGTTGGGAAAGCATAACTCTTTCACCACGCCCACCAATGCATTTTCTTGCCGTGCCCGTCGTCCCTCACTATAAGTTGTGCCCACCATTGCAGACCTCTTTCGGCCAAAAAGAAAGAAAAAGAAAGAAAAAAACTGAAACATGGGCAAAAGGTTTTTCCACATTTCATTAATTAAGAAAAAGCTTTAAAAGTTAGAACACACGCCCGACGGCGCCAAAATGTCCTGAAAAGAACTACTCTCGCGACATCATGATTGCGTTGAAATGTTTCACACTGGCGATAGCCCAACGAGCAGCCTCTCGGTGGATGTTGGCGAGGATAGCAATCGGCGAAGCGTACATATTCTGGAACACCCTTGTCTTCCTCTCGTTTTCAGATTTCCCATGACGTGAGTGAGTATCAAGAGGGGCACCAATGTTTTTTTTTTTTTAGGATCAACTACTGCCACTTTATTGACTACTTAAAAGAAATTTGGAATCTCGTCCGAAACAATTCCCAGAATACAGTCTGGGGAAACATCATACCAAACCTTACACAGTCCATCACTTAAACCTACTTTAGCTAACTTATCCGTGGCAACGTTCGCACTACGCCTTACCCAAGACACTTTCACTTCTTGGAACATTTTCATCCTCTCCGTGATCTCCTTCACAAGGGGTCCAACTGCTGAGAGGACTTTCTCATGCGCACACAACATCTTGGCTAGATTAGCACAGTCCGTCTCCAACAGCAGCTTGGATGTGTTGAGTCCGGCCGCCACCGATGTTTTCAACGGGTGTCCGTCCATGGATGCGATCATGTTTTTTTTTTTTTGAGGCAAATGGATGTGATCATGTGAATGACGTCATTCCACCAATCTTTGACATTGTGGAATGGTCTGGGCCTTATGGCCGAAGAGGATAAGGTACGATTTTAGGCCCATCAGATGGACTGGCCCATCAGAACGCGCAAGAGGCATTTTAACAAGTCTTCTCCTTCCTCCGTCTCGCCCAAATTTCCTCACCTGCCTCCGGAAAGCGCAAAGCAACGAGACGCGAATCAGCGGCGGCGATGGCTCTCCCGGCGTCCAGCTCCACCCTCTCCCGCTTCCTCTCCTCCCGCCGCATCCAGCCCGCCGACGTCACCGCCCTCGCCACCTGGGGCGTCGCCGCCGGCAGCGCCGCCATCTACCTCGTCCAGGTCCGTGTTAAAACTGTCAATTCATGATTACGCGTTCCATCGTATCCACCGTCCGCCACTTTTGAGCCTTGCTTCCTCTCGTAGCCGTCGCCCGATCCATGGATGGTTTTGTCATATCGGTGTTAGGGTTTCTCTAGATCCGATCTTGCCATGCCTGTGTAGCTGCTTGTTGTTGGCCTAGATCTGCGGCGGGATGGATCCGTCTTCGGGCTCGGCGATCCGATCGGAGATGGTGTGATTTGGGAGGGATTGCCAGAAGTTTATTACGCGGTCAAACTTGTTGTTTGGATATAGATAGTGCTCCGTTGGTAGGGTGGGATTGTATACGGTGAAGGAGAAGACAAAGGTGATGATTATGTGATGGCAAGAAATTTTATTTGGCGAACCCCTGCGTTTAAGGTGTCTTCGTGATAGGAGCTTTCTGCAATAAATAGGTCAGGACTCGGGACAAATGCTGAAGTAGCTAGTGTCACATCTACATCATGCTAACATGATATTACCTCTGTTCCGAAATGTAAGTCGTTGGGGGAGTTCAGTTTACACTCCCCCAACGACTTATATTTATGAACGGAGGGAGTATTTGACAAGCAAGTTTAGCCCAGCACAAACTTCTACTTGTTATAACACTTGACACAGTGTAACAGAATCTGGATGCAGCATACAGTTTCATTTTTGCAACATTTTGATAGATGGTACATATTTCTAATTGTTCCATCTTGGTGGCATGAATTAAACTTTCAGTTTCAGTCCCTCCTTGATAGTTTCTGCTGAGGCACCTTGATTTATTTACCTTTAGTTTCACATAACTAAGATGTGCATTGCACCTAATAGCTCTGGGAAGGTCTCAAACATGATAATATAGATCCTTTTCTTTGAAAAAGCAAATACGCATTCTAGTGTATTCTATTCTTTCTGACTGTTATGTATGAAAATTTGGAGCATGTAGGCTTATTTTTTTGTCAGTATTGTTTATGCTCATGCTATTAGGAGCTTAGGTATCTAAATTTATACAGCCTATTTATTACTCCCTCCGTCCGGAAATACTTGTCATCAAAATGAATAAAAGATGTACTCCCTCCATTCCCTTAGGCTGGTCACAATGGGCAGGAACATAAGGTAGTAACCTACACATTTACCTAGACTATGTTACTACCTTCACAGTGGGTAGGAACATGTAGGTAGTCTCATGCAACGATGCATTTATTAGCTTATAGACTCATTGTTTCTTGGAGTATGTGATGTTCCGGTAACTTAGCTAGTTACCACTAGCACTTCTCTCTTCATTAAATATGTGCCACATAAGCAATGTTGTATTAGAATAAGTGATGTTACTCCTAAGTTCCACCCCATTGGGACCAGCCAAACTCAGATTACAGGTACCAAGGTAAAATTTAATAACTATTTTGCAAAGCAACTTTTCTTATTGTTGACCGGGATCGTTAATATGCCGTAAAATTTAATAACTATTTTGCAAAGCAACTTTTCTTCTTGTTGACCGGGATCATTAATATGCCCGCATGCATGCAAGGAAGAAATAAGAGGAAAGTAGCACAGTATCATTATGGCTACATGCATGCATGTATTAAATACTCCCTCCGTTCCAAAATATTTGTCTTTCTAGAGTTTTTAACAAGTGACTACATACGGAGCAAAGTGAGTGAATCTACACTCTAAAATATGTCTATATGCATCTGTATGTTGTGTCCATTTGAAATGTCTACAAAGACAAATATTTAGGAACGGAGGGAGTAGGTTGGTAGTATGAGTAAAGATCATTAATTTTTACCTCGATTACTGTTAGTGGCCTTGTATAGATGCAAAATGTATTTTCCATAGTGGCCTTGTATAAGGGAATGGAGGGAGTATTTTAGTTCTAAATACATCCCTTTTTGTCCATTTTGATGACAAGTATTTTCGGACGGAGGGAATATATTTTAGGGGCTATATGTTGCCAGCTTTAAAGCGATATGCTCAGAATTTCTTTTGGTTGAAATTGGCACCTTCTTGCCTTGTGATGCATAGAACTTTAAAATTTTAACCATCCATTCTGCCATTCTGAACATTCATTGATTGAGGCAGTTTCTATCACTTGGCTTAGCTACTTTACATAGTGAGTGTGTCTGCCTGTTTAGTACATTTGAAAAATCTTTCTCATGTATCTTTTGTCCCCTGGGAGGTCTGGTCTTTGCCGCATTCGTGAAACCTGGAACTAAAATCATGATGAAGATCCATGGTGTGCGTGTGCCTATGTTGTTTGGGTTTACTCTATTTAACCCATTCCACAGTTGCTTAATCAATTCCAAGTGCACTGTTTCTAGATATCTTGCATCTTCATTAACCCTTCTCAAAGCCATAATGTTGCTGTTAATTTGTGTTCTTCTGAATTTTGTTGTCATGATCATTGCACTCTCAGTTTCAGTTTGTCGGTCTCTACAATATTGAACCATCACACTATTAGCTTCAGTTTGCTGGTCTATGTGATTCTGAAGATCTTTGTGATTTCCTTTGTTATGAACCATCAGACTATTAGTTTCAGTTTGTCGGTTTCTACGATCCTGAAGATTCTTTTTTATTTCCTTTGCAGCCATTCGACTGGATCAAGAAAACCTTCTTCGAGAAGCCCGAGCCAGAGGCATGAGCGCCGTCCTGGGCATGGACGGCTGCAACTTTTGATGCGTACATTTCCAGGATGATTCTCCGAGTTTGGATGACCCAGCCAATAATATATAAAACCCTCGTGCTCCCTTGTTTGATTTTCCATCCAGATGTAGGCTTCCTCTTGCATTGCATTTGCATGTAACCCTCGCCAGGGGACGGGAATGATCGTGTAAAACTTATTTTTCATCACAGAGAAAAGAAACTGTGCTTGTGTTTAGTTTTTGCTATGTTGACCAAAGAGTGAGCTTTGGCTCGGAGCAGGAAGCTCACGCTCAGCTGCGGTGTTTCGTGTCGTGCCTGGCGTCCCTTGTTGAACTAACTCATCGCGAACGACGAAGCCTCCACCTTAGGCGGCCTTCAACAAGATTATAAGAAAGATCGAAATCACTTGTAGAACTCGACAAGATCATAACGACGTCCTCGCCTGAAAAAGAAAAGGTTGAGAACGATGTGTCCCAAATCTTGACACACTTCTCCAGTGGTAGCCTGTGTTCTTCAGCCACAAAACAGCACCTTTGCAGTCTCAGTTACTGCAACGAAGACGCGCACGGGTAACGCACCGACCCGAACCATATTTGGTGTGTAGAGTCATACTATTCCCAACAACCCCGCCGTCCCCAAGACGAAGCATTCATCTAAAGGAAAATCCACCTGCCCGATGTGCCGATCGATCGATCGATGCTGGCCGTCCACGCCCCATTGCTAGCTCCACACACAAAGGCGCCCTCACACATGCATGCAATGCACGGCATGCTCTGTCTTTCTCCTCGGATGAGCATGAGCATGACAGCGTCGTCCCAAAAAGGTGTGGCTTTCCCCGTCAGCGCGCGCGGACGCGGACACGGCCACAAACACGCCAGAGGCAAAAGGCGGGAGGCTTGGAAGCGTTCCAACCCCCACACGAGGAGGCCGCCACGTACCTCGCCCTCCCTCCCCCGCTCTTTCATCTCTCTCACTCCACTGCTTCTCCCTCGTCCTCTCCCTCCCAACCCCCGGTCAAATCCATCCGCCCTTGCCACTCAACCCACGCTCGCCTTTTCCGCTCACACGCCACCCTCCCTCTCCCTCTCTTCCCCGAGATCATCGATCCGCCCGCCCATCGATCCTCCTCCGCGCGCGGCTCGTGTTCCATCGTCGTCGTGCGGCATCTGGCCAGGGAAGGGATCGGGTCACCGAGCGAGGTGATCGAGATGGGAGGGAGATCGTCGCCGTCGGCGGGGTGGCGGCCGCGGCTGCTTCTACTTCTTCTCGTGTCGGCGGTGGCGATGGTGGTGGAGGGGAGGTTCGTGGTGGAGAAGAACAGCCTGCGGGTGACGTCGCCGGCGGCGCTGCGGGGCGTGTACGAGTGCGCCATCGGCAACTTCGGGATGCCGCAGTACGGGGGCACCATGCACGGCGTCGTCGTCTACCCCAAGGCCAACGCCAAGGCCTGCAACCCCTTCGCCGACTTCGGCCTCTCCTTCAACCCCAAGGCCGGCGGCCTCCCCGTCTTCCTCCTCGTCGACCGCGGAGGTGAGCACAACAGCACCCTCCCTTTCGGAGCCATTCCTTCCTCGACGGTTTCCTTTCTTTTTCTTCGTTCCACTCTGGTCAGATCGATCGCGTGTAATTTAACCGGTGCACGTGCGTTTCCTTAAATCTATCCTAGTAGCAATTTCAACTGACTGCATGCACGAATGGTTTAACAGTTGGCAAATTTTAGCATGGTCCCTCTTACCCCCTCTTTTCACATGAGAGGTAAGAAGGTAAGAGTTAATCCGACCACTAATTAATGTGATCAATGGCTCAGATCTACTACATACTCTTACCTCTCATGTGAAAAGAGGGGGTAAGAGGGACCATGCTAAAACTGCTCTTAACAGTTAATACACCTACTTTCGCATTCTCGCTAGCTAGATATTAAGAATCCACACCTTTCAAAATGGGAAACTGGTCACGATCTGTTTATATAAAAAAATAAAATCAGTATTGGTCACGTTCTTTAAGTGAATACTTTTTTCAGCAAGAGATGCCCGTTTCTGCGTTACTCCCTCCGTTTCTAATTACAAGTCTTTGAAGAGATTTCACTATGAACCACATACGAAGCAAAATGAGTGAATCTACACCCTAAAATGCATCTATATATATATATATCCGTATGTGGTTCATAGTGGAATCTCTACAAAGACTTATATTTAGGAACGGAGGAAGTAGAAACTATCTATGGCATGTTAAAAAAATATCACATGTTCGGTCAAATGGTTAGTTGGGACCCTCAATCTTTATACTTATGTTGGACATTTTTGGTATACAATTTGCTCCTAGCTAGTTCCTAATTAAATAACACATGTTTTGTTCATGTTCTTTGAGTGGGGAGGTTTTTGCCACAACTACCTCGTGAGTTGTGAACACCTCAAACTGTTCGGTGCGATGGTTGGTGTCATATACTCTCTCCGTTCCTAAATATAAGTCTTATTAGACATTTTAAATAGAATACAACATACGGATATATGTAAACATGTTTTAGAGTGGATTCACTCATTTTACTCCGTATGTAGTCACGTGTTGGAATCTCTAGAAAGACTTATATTTAGGAATGGAGGGAGTACTTACCTCTTTTCAGAAAATGCCTTTCCCTATCTTGCAATAAATAAGAAATTCACTTGACTTGTGTCGCGAAATAAAATCAACAAGGGTAATGTCCAAAAGAAGGAAATCTCTGCAACAGCACCATCACCATAAAAAGAGTTTGATTAGATGTGTCATAATACCATTCAGCCATAGTTGTTGAACAAAGTAGATAAATGCCAATCATCTTAAATCCATTATCTTCCTATCTTATTTGGGTTTTCCCTCCGATCCTTTTTACTCTGCGAATAACTCCTAGATTTTTGTCAAGTCAAACTTTACAAAGTTTGACCAAATTTATATTAAAAAATATCAACATTTACAATACAAAAATATATATACTATGAAGCTACATTTCACAATGAATCTAATAATATTGATTTGGCATCGTGAATGTTGATACTTTTTTCTGTAAGTTTGATCAAAATAGAGATACTTTGACTTCGAACAATACTTATATGCAGATTAAAAAGGAAGTATCACCTTAGATCTTCTTTCTCCTGCTTCTTAACTGTGTTAACCTCACAGACTCGTACAGTTTTCAGTCATTACCAAGAAGAGTGCTTGAATTCTTTGCAACGTGCGTGCAGACTGCTACTTCACAACCAAGGGATGGAACGCGCAGACGGCGGGAGCGGCGGCGGTGCTCGTCGCCGACGACCGAGCAGAGCCGCTGATCACGATGGACACCCCAGAGTCGAGCGGCAAGGAGCACCTGGAGAACATCACGGTGCCCTCCGCCCTGGTCTCCAAGCGCTTCGGCGACGACCTCAAGGCCGCCCTCGAGAACGGCGACATGGTGAACGTGCTCCTGGACTGGCGGGAGTCCCTCCCTCACCCGGACGAGCGCGTGGAGTACGAGTTCTGGACCAACAGCAACGACGAGTGCGGCGCCAAGTGCGACATGCAGATGGACTTCGTCCGGGACTTCCGGGGCGTGGCGCAGGTGCTGGAGCAGCGCGGCTACACCCAGTTCGCGCCCCACTACATCACCTGGTACTGCCCGGAGGCCTTTGTCCTGAGCGCGCAGTGCCGGTCGCAGTGCATCAACCACGGCCGCTACTGCGCCCCCGACCCCGAGCAGGACTTCACCACCGGGTACGACGGCAAGGACGTCGTGGTGCAGAACCTGATCCAGATCTGCCTCTTCAAGGTGGCGAATGAGAGCCGCAAGCCCTGGCTGTGGTGGGACTACGTGCACGACTTCGCGATCCGGTGCCCCATGAAGGAGAAGAAGTACACCACCGATTGCGCTCATGGTGTCATCAAGTCGCTTGGTGGGTTTTGGTTGACTCTGCTCGCTAATGTCGAAAACGCTCTTATATTGTGGGACGGAGGGAGTGTTCTCTGTTGTTTGTTTGCAGTGACGAGTCATTATTGGCCATTTTGTTTATGTGTCTGGGTTTTTTGACAGGAATGGATATTGACAAGATTACCAAGTGCGTCGGAGACCCCGACGCCGATGAGGACAACCCGGTGCTCAAAGCAGAGCAAGATGCTCAAGTGAGTCTCTTGATGATGAACTCATATATAAGCCATAGCAGATTCGTTGGGTAATGGCAGACTGATGTTTATGCCTTTGATCCTTCAGATTGGCCATGGTGCTCGAGGGGATGTTACCATATTGCCGACTTTCGTCGTCAATAACAGGCAGTACAGAGGTGCTTGCGTCCACTCTCCAACCGTACATTTCTTTTCAGCTCAATGCTGTTTATATATGTTTTATTTTTCTTTTTGAACGCGTGTTTATTTTATTTTCTATTTAGGGAAACTGGATAAAAGGGCGGTGCTACGAGCGATATGTTCCGGATTCGAGGAGACGACCGAACCCGATATCTGTTTGACTCAAGGTTTGTGGGTTTGCACCACTTTTTTGTTGTTGATGAATAAACCTACCTGGATTTCATTCTTCATGGTTTATAATTTTTGGGCTTCATATATATCTTGTTGCATATAGATATACAAACAAATCAGTGCTTGGAAAACAATGGAGGTTGCTGGCTGGACAAAAACACCAATTTCACTGCGTGCAAGGTAGTGAACTTCACTGGGAAAAATGCTGCTGACATTGTTTACCTCACCCTTATTTCTGTTTAATCTCATTGGTAACATCTTCTAGGATACCTTCCGTGGGCGGGTTTGCGAGTGCCCGGTTGTCAATGGCGTCAAGTTCGTTGGCGACGGGTACACCCACTGCGAAGGTAAACTTCTTTCTTCACCAAATCAAAATGATCTTCGTGCAACCTACACTTTTTATGCGTTCATGGGTTTGGCAGCTTCTGGTGTTGGTCGATGCCAAATCAACAACGGAGGCTGCTGGAAGGAGACCAGGAACGGCAAGTCGGTCTCGGCCTGCTCGGTATAAGATCATCTCTTTCGGATTGCAGTTTTCTTTCTTGGGGCTTTGGTGATGTGCGGTACCAAACTGAATTTTGGAAATCTACAGAATGAACAAGCTAAGGGCTGCAAATGTCCACAAGGATTCAAGGGTGACGGCATACACGGTTGCGAAGGTGGGTATCGCCATTAGAAACAGCATTGTTATAGAACCATGTTTGCATATTCTGAAGTAAGTTTTCATCTTTAATATAAGTACCTCTCTGCTTGGCCCTTGCAGATGTTGATGAGTGCAAAGAGAGGCTCTTCTGCCAGTGCAAGGACTGCAGCTGCGAGAACACATGGGGAAGCTACGAGTGTGGCTGCGGTGGTAGCAACATGCTGTACATGAGAGAGCATGACACTTGCATCAGTGAGTTGCCTAGCCTGAATTTCCTTTGGGACCTCACTATATATATGGTCCAGGTCTCACCATGTTCCTAATTTATCTTCCAAAGGTGTTAATGTGGAATGTGCTGGTAGCACTTTCAAACAGTCCCTCCTTTGTCTATGACAACAACACGCTAATCCGATGCATTTTCCGATATCGGTGCAGGCAAGGTCGCGACATCGTCGGTGGGCTGGGGGTTCATGTGGGTCATCTTCTTCGGCCTCGGTTTCGCGGGAGTTGGAGCATACGCCGTCTACAAGTATCGGCTACGGGTAAGATGCTCAAACATGATCGCTGTCAGCACTCTGTTCTACAAAAGACTCTGCACTGATTTATGCGAGGCTCATATGTATACATTTTTGCTGTTGTCGACAATGTGGTGGCAGAGCTACATGGATTCGGAGATCCGCGCGATCATGGCGCAGTACATGCCGCTGGAGAACCAGGAGACGTCGAGCCACCAACGGCATGTGGAGCACGCCGACATCTGAAGCAGCAAGGAGTCTTACATACGGATCATCAAGCATAAGAGCTGCCGTAGTTTCTCTGGTCGCGTCCGTGGTTGGTGGTATCGTCAGAGCAGTCGGGCTCGGAGGAGCTGCAGTTTTTGGGTTCAGAAGATTGGTTCTTGGATAGCTTATGATTCTGAAAGACAACATACTCTTTTTTTTTTCTCTCTTTGTGATGAAACTTTGAGGACAGGTTTAGGATGGAATCTCACCGCAGTTTAGCCCTCATTTTAGTCATAATTTCGATGCTCGTGGTCTCGTTCAGCTTGATAACATTGTGTAAATACTGTTGTTCGTTCGGACTGAAGAGCATTTAGCCTACTTCCTTTAATAAAGAGACCAGAAGAGCATTTAGCCTACTTCCCCAGAGAACGAAATGAATATGTGCTTTTGCAGGTATCACAATTGTGAGCTCCTTCTCGTTTTCTACTCCTGTAATTAGACAGTACTGCGTTTGTACAGTGGCAAACAAATGAAGTTATGGAGCTTAGGAGGGTCTCAAAGACTCGAGCATACACCTTGGGTCGTTACTGATAAGTCATACTGTAATTTGAATTTGAAGATACTATTTGTGACGAATCAGATGGTGCTATTTCTACCCTGGCAAAGGCACATATTCTGCAACGACCAAAGTTACTTTGAGACAGAACCCCCCAGATGGTTCAGTGCGACCTCTCATTTGCAGTGCGCTACTCCTTCAGAGAACACATGCATATCACCCTCATTCAGAGAACACATGCGTATCTCTTATCAGTGGCTCAGTGAAGGCAGGTAATAAGGCAGCCTTACAGGCTGTGCGTGTGCAGTGCAGCGAGAGCTATGATGATGCGCCACTGCCATGCGTGTATGGAATAATGCGGGCAGAATCATACGTGCAGTAGACTTGAACTTGATTGGGGCATCCAGTGGTGAGTGCCCTAGCGGTGGACCAGACACGAGGAGGCCGGGCATTGGATCCATGATGATTGAACTGAACACCAAACAAAAAGAGCAGCTCCCCCGCCGGCCGGACTCTCTCTCAGTTTAAGGCGTGCGCGTACCCCTAGATCGTCAATTTAATCAACCTAATAGAAGTCATATATTACAAAAAAATATACCATTATAAACTTTAGATGTTCTATTTTCAAACGGTATAATTTTTGTGTCATATAGTTTATATTACGATGATCAAATTGGTAACCTAGGGTACGCGCACGCCTTATAAATGAAACCGAGGGACGATCATCTAAATCTCGCAGGGGCAGTCTGGAGTCTGCACTGTGCGTACGTACACCGCGAGATCCTGCTACAGTGGCGTCTGGGCTGTTCCCTCCCTGAGAGGGGTGGCCATGGCAGGCAGGCAGGCAGGCGATTCCGGCCCGACCTTTCTCCGTCGCCGCGCCGCGCCCGCGCTACCTGCGACGCCGGGCCGGCCGTGCTGACCGTTGGGGTCCGCGACGAACGAGCGAGCGACGGGCGGCGGCGCCTTGCCTGCCCATGCACGCTGCCCTTTTCCGCTTTGCCGTGGAGGCGCTTTCGGATTGGACACCACCATGGCACCGTTTTTCTACCGATCGATCGACACGCATAGCCCGGATTCGCCCTACCATCCCTAGCCTCCTCCTAGCCTTGTCTTCGGCGCTCCGAATCTTGACGTGGATCTGCCAACCACCGTCACCTTGCCCGCCCGGTTTTTCAAACTTGAAAGCATCAGCCTCCGTATTTATACACGGGCTGTACTTTCCCAGTCACATCACTCGGGTACGTCGTAGTAGTACTAGGAGCACGTACGCAATGGATGGACCAAAGGAGAGGAATATTGGCCGCGCACCAAGTTGGGGTGGGGATCGATGAGAATCGGTGGAAAACAGAGTGTGCTTCAAAGGGTTCTGAGAACTCTGAGAAAAAATTAAAGTGTGCTGGACGGATGATGCTCCGTGAAATTTGAAATTTTGGGGTTAAATTCGGTTTCACTTTGGGGCTATGGAAGAACCGACGTTCAACAAACATGTAGTGGTATCATTTTGAGTTCAAATTTAATTTCACTTGAGAGCTTTGAAGATTATTTCATCGACCGAGGGCCCGGAGAGCGACGGCGGCGGCGCCAAGAACCATCGGAGGAAAAGTTTATGACGACGAGGCATGACGGTGCGGAGAACAATGACTTCCGCATTGCCTCAGGGGTCGGAGAGGAGAAGGGCTCGGTGAGATGATGGGGAGGCGGAGTGCGATGTCGCTCGGGAAGGGGGATTGCGGCTCTGTGCTTCGTCGGACACAACTTAAATAGCAGCAGTCAGGCTAGGCGAAAGGGAAGTCAGCCCGCTTCAATGTGGCACAGCCGCCGGAGTTGGTTTCTTGGGAAGCTGCATCCGCATTGAAGCGGCAGTTGCCAAAAGGTCACGTTGGTCAGCGTTGCCCTCCCTCCAGTCGCATCACGCGGCATCAATGCCAGCTGCTGCGTGCTCTGGACGGCATGAACGCAGCGCGGTGCGCGACGTGTGCATCGGAAGGAAAGCGCGGGAGGGATGGATGTTTTAAGACTGCGCTGTGGTTTGGAGTTTGTTGCCTGCAATAGCATAATCGACGTCTCAAATGCTGCTTCCTATCTTCCTAGGGACCTGCTGATTGTGATCTAAAGTCCCCCGGCGATCTTCCATAGATCATGGTTAGCTTGAGGCTTGAGCTGGGTAGGTGCCATAGGTTGTTTGCAGTGTGGGATGTTTCTTAAGTTTTTGTTTCAGTGGCTATAAAGGACTTGGTGGTTTGCGTTAAAATAGAAGAGTAGGTGCATTTTTTTTTCAAAAAGAAGGATCACCCATGCATGCAATCATCTTTATCAATTTATTCATTAGAGTGTGACAAAAAATATATACAAAGATCATCTACCACTTCGAGGCGGCAAAGTCGCTACACCAATAAGTATAAAGATGTGTCCTGATCGCATCAAAGGACACCGTTTAATCCAATGGCCTCAAGAAGCCGCCCGCCTCACAAGATGTGAGTACCAACCGGTCTAGGCGTCCCACAACACGCAGTGCGTGCGCGCTCTAGGATCTGCCGCCGCCATCTTCCGCCATCTTGTGGTATGTATCGATGATATCCGAAGACGAAACGTGTGTTGGGTTCATGGTTGATGGATGTCAGGTATGGTTGCCTCATTCGGCATCTTAGTCAAGATGAGGTGTCAGATCTGAGTTCGATGGCGTGTCCGGGGTGTTGCTCCGGTCTGATTTGTTCAACGAGAATAGCTTCATCTTTGATGAGCCACTTGGAGGTCCCAAAGTTGCATATCAGCGATGAAAAGCGTCGAGCTCAGTTGCTTTGATGGTACCTGAGGAAGATGGCGTATGTTGGTGCCAAGCTCGGAGACTTTCTATTATCTTTTCGGTTTATCATGTCGGTCTTTACGTGACATGTATTTTTTATGATATGCAGCATAAAAAAAACTAGTTAACTGTCGCGCTCAAAAAGAGTAGATGCTACAGAGTATTTTTTGTTCCAAGAAAACGAGAACTCCATGTTTAATAAATGAGAGTGGGGGTACGGCCCCGAGCGACCACTCTGCTCAAGTTGCTCTAGGACACGTAGCTAACATCATCTAATAAGCCACAGACGTAATAGTATATCGTGCATGCACGTACGGCAGCACAGTCAGTAGCTCACGCGTGCATACAGTGGTTGAGCAGCTGCACATGTCCAGACCTCTCCACTTTGAGGTTAACCGGCGCGATTCTGCATTATCGCCCGCCCAATCCACATCTGCAAGGAGCGCAAATTTTACGTGATATATTATCAATCATAAAGCCGTCCGTGATTGTGCGATGATCAGCCGGTTGCGTAAGCTAGAATCACCCGTCCTCCAAAGGCACCACGATCAGGCCATTCTTATCCGTTAATCCTTTTTTCTTCTACCGTGAGACGCATCTGCAGTTTTCCCGTCCACGTCGGCCGATTTGTTTAACCGTCGCTTTTCGTGTCGTCGTCGATGAATCGGTGGAGATTCTGCGGCGATGGCGACGGACACCTTCTGCCCGTGCCGAGCTAGCTAGCTAGCTACACCCCAATATTATCGCCTCAAAGACGCCAGAGAACAACAAGATTAGACTGTTAACCCGCAAAAAAAAAATCAAGATAATACTGTTAAAAATGAAAACCTGGTCCATTTTCCGCACGGCTGCCCGAGTATAAAGGGACGAGACTGCTCCATCGACGCCCTGAAGCAGTCGTTGAGTAAAAAGAGAAGGGAAAGGCCGTGAAACTGGAGGCCCGCTTGCGGGCCGACACGCCCCGATCGCTCCGGACGGCCGGCGTGGCGCCGTTCCTCACATTTCTGAACCCAGCCAATCACAGGACTGTTCCGAAACTGAGGACGACACAGACAGGCATGCACCACGCGCGCGGGGCCCCACCAACTGCCAAATCACCTGCCCTCCCACGCAGGCCCAAGCCACGAGAGAGTCCGGCACCTATCGTAGACGGCGAATATAATAGTACGTCACGTATTCACCGTGTCCCGTTTTCGTCCCTTCCCGATGCATGCACGCTCATCATTCATACGTTCCCTCTCCACTCGTCCCACCAACGCTACCCAACGCTATACCTGGCCATGGGCCGGGCCGGGCCGGGCCGGGCCGGGCCTAAAAAAGCCCATGGCAGGAAATTGAGGCCCATGCCCTACCATCGGGCCTACTTTTCAAGCCCAAGCCCGGCCCATCTGGTAAAAGCCCTGAAAAGCCTTTAGGGCTTAGGGCCATGGGTCGGGCCTCTTCCTTAAAATGCCAATACATCAAGCCCAAGCCCGTCCAAGCCCTACTCGTGGGCTCAAAACTCAGGCCCAAGCTGTGACGCCCGGGTAATTAAGCTACAGTAATCCCATGTTAATGATGCCACGTCACCACGGTTACTGTTGTCAATCTTGCGACGATTCAAATCATGTTCAAGTTTCAAATTTAGGATCGAGTCAAACATCTAAAGTTTTCAAAAGTCAAAACTAAAATATTCTAAAAATGACAAATAAATCATATGTAATAATCGGTGGAGAGACCACACTTTTATAAAGAGTTTAAGTGCACTGTTATAATTAAAAGCAGTGGCTAAAATAATTAATTAAATGCCATTTGTAATGTGTAAAATATTAGACTAAATTAATTGGGTGCCCAAGCTATTGTGGCATTATAATAAGTAGTAACACCAATTTAGGAACTCATTTTATATTTTGTAAAACTATAGTAAGTAGAAAATAAAATAAAACAGAAAAGAAATAGAAAACAAAAGGAAAGGAAAAAGACAAAAGAAATATAAACTAAAACTAAAACAAAGAACCCCTCTCCACTGGGCCAAATGGCCTAGCTGGCCTCCAGGCCGGCCCACTCCCTGCCTACTAACCCCTCTCCATCCCCCCGAACCCTAAAGCAACTCCCACTTCCCCCGATCTGGATCGGGAGGGCGCACACCCGATTTCGCCGCCGCAAGGAGCTCCTGTGACCTGGCCAACACCGCCGCCGTCTTCCCCGCTACGCCGAGGGCCGCCCCACCCCACGGCCACCTCCTCGCGAATCCTCCACGTCTCGACTTCGCCGTCGCTCCTGTTGGCCCGTCCGGCCGCCGGACCTCGCCGGCAGCATCCCGCCGGCCTCCTCAAACGCTTCCCCGACGGCCACCTCGTCGGACTCCATCGACCCTCGCCAGCTGCCCCTCCCGCTCCCCTGTGAGCCTCCTCCTTCGCCTCCCCTCCCCTCTGTCGCCATAAGCCGCGCCTCTGCTGACCCGAAATGCCACCGCCCTGCTCGGGCTTCCCACCGGCCGCGCCCAACCGCCGTCCGGCCGACCCTACCTCCCGCGCCAGCCAGCCGCCTCGCCTGCAGCTGCCGAGGCTGCTACCTGCTCCAGCCCTCCTCGGGTCGCCGTCCGCGCGGCCCGTGGCCGCCGGTGCTCGCGCCCGCGAGCCTCGTGGCTCCGCTTCGCTCCACCCCCATCCCCCGTTCGCCGCGCCGCTCTGGCCTCGGTCGCCGGCGTCTGGCCGCATCCCCCGCTCGGTGGCCCGTCGGGCACCACCCGCCCGGCGCCGTGATGGCTTCTCGCCCCTCGTTGGTTACCCCAAGTGGAAGGTTTGAGATGTAGCGTAGCAGCAAATTTCCCTTGGCAAAGATACCAATGATCGAATCCCGTGAGACTCCGAGGGTCGACAAGAAGGTGTCAACGGCGCCAGAAACTTAGTGGTTGACAGGACCTGCACACAGATACAAATAACTTTGCTCCCAACGAGTACAGAGAGGTTGCCAATCCCTCCGGCCTTGTTGTTTACAAAGGATCAAACACAAGAGATAATAATGATAGCTATGACTGCAACTAGGAAGTAAGAACAGGAAGTAAATATAGGGTGTGATCAGTGGTGGTAATATGGACCGGGGTCCCATGATGTTCACTAGTGATGTCTCTCTTCCAAAAGACGATAAAACAGCTAAGCGAGGTAAACAAATTACAGCTGGGCAATTGATACGTCCAAAACGTATCTATAATTTCTGCTTGCTCCATGCCTCTTTTGGGTGATATTGCTATGATATTTATACACTTCCATACACTTTTGATCATATTTGGACTAACCTATTAACTCAGTGCACCCCAGTGCCAGTTTCTGTTTTTTGCTGTTTTTGTATTTCAGGTTTTCCCATTACGAGAACTGCCAGAAAAATCCCGGAAAAATTATATAAAAATCAGCGTTCCAGAAGCTTCCCGGCACCCGAAGTACAGCCGAAGGGGGGCCACCAGGGCTCCAGGCGCCCTGGTGGCGCGGCCCCCCTCCTGGCCGTGCCGGGGGGGGGGGACTGGGCCCCCCAGGCCTCCGCTGATGCCCCCCTTTGGCATATATTTATATCGTGTCCCGAAACCCTCAAGATGGGAACCCTTTTTCGCGATCTCATCTCTGTTCCGCCGCCGCCGCCGCTTCCAAGATCGGGAGCACCAGGAGAACTCTTCCCGGCACCCTGCCGGAGGGGAGGATCACCACCGGGAGCTTCTCCACCACCATGGACGCCTCCCGGATGAGTTGTGAGTAGTCTCCCTTGGACCATGGGTCCATGACCAGTAGCTATGTGATGTTCTCGTCCCATTCTTGTGCTTCACTAATTAGTCCTCGTGAGTTGCCCTACATGATCGAGGCACATATGTAATCCTTATGCTGTTGCTATGATGAGTTTGCTGGGATCCGATGAATTGTGAGATTATGTTCAGATTGTGTTTGAGTAATATATTTGATTCACCTCTTTTATATTTATGTTCGTAAGTAATTCTTGCATGTTCTCCGTTGTTATTTATTGCTTTGGCCAAGTAGTAGGTAGTGACTCCAAGAGGGAACGTTATGCTCGATTGTGGGTTCATACCCCTCGATGACTAGTGATGGGCCTCGAACCCCTCGTTGGTTACCCCAAGTGGAAGGTGTAAGATGCAGTAAGTAGAAGTGTTTTCCCCTAGCAAAGATGCCAAGGATCGAATCCCCAGAGACTCCTAGGTTCAACAAGTAGGTGTCAATTTCTAACGGCGCAATTAGCAATCAACGTGGACCTGCACACAGATACAAATAACTTTGCTCCCAACGAGTACAGAGAGGTTGTCAATCCCTCCGGCCTTGTAGTTCACAAAGGGTTAAAAGCAATATGATAGTAGTGATAGATAGTGTTTTGCAATAGTAAATAAAATAGCGAAAAGTAAATAGTGTATGTGATCAATGATGGTAATATGGACCGGAGTCTCATGATGTTCACTAGTGATGTCTCTCTCCCAAAAGACGATAAAACAGCTATGTGAGGTAAACAAATTACAGCTGGGCAATTGACAGGACCACGAACGCAAACCAATGCTGACTACATTGCAAGAAAGGTTGAGGTTCAAAGCATGGGCGGTACGCCAAAGTAAGTAGACCGAAATCCATCAATATCTACTACTAATCATCCACCTTGAGATATCTATCCAGAACATCTCGCTGGTATTAAGTTGCGAGTCCCACCCATAGTGTAAACTCAATGCAACAGACAACTGCATTAAAAGAACTTTGCGTAAAGTAAACAATCCTTGCACCCGCGGGCACAAGCACCGTTGTTTTCCCCCTTGTGGCAACAGCACATCCCCTAGACTCATGTGTCTGTCACTCAAGCTAGTCATCGAGGGGCATGAACCCACAATCGAGCATAACGTTCCCTCTTGGAGTCACTACCTATTACTCGGCCAAAGCAATAAATAACAACGGAGAACATGCAAGAATTACTTATGAACAAAAATATAAAAGAGGTGAATCAAATATATTACTCAAGATCAATCTGAACATAATCTCATAATCCATCGGATCCCAGCAAACTCAACATAGCAACAGCATAAGGATTACATAGGTGCCTCGATCATGTAGGGCAGCTCACGAGGACTAATTAGTGAAGCACAAGAACGGGAGGAGAACATCACATAACTACTGGTCATGGACTCATGGTCCAAGGGAGACTACTCACGAGTCATCCGGGAGGCGTCCATGATGGTGGAGAAGCTCCCGGTGGTGACCCTCCCCTCCGGCAGGGTGCCGGGAAGAGTTCTCCTGGTGCTCCCGATCTTGGAAGCGGCGGCAGCGGCGGAACAGAGATGGGATCGCGAAAAGAGTTTCTCTTCTGAGGGTTTCGGATGGTCCTTTAAATATATGCCAAAGTAGGGCACCGGGGGAGCCTCGGGGGGCCCAGGCGCCCCCCCCCCCCCGGCGCGGCCCAGGGGGGGCGCGCCCACAGGGCGCCTGGAGCCCCTGTGGCCCCCCCAGGCTGCCCTTCGGACGCTGTGTTGTTTCCGGTTCGTTGTTTTTTTATATAATGTTTCTGGATTTTTCTGGGCAGTTCTCGAAACGTGAAAACCTGAAATACAAAAACAACCGAAAACAGAAACTGGCAATGGGGTGCACTGGATTAGTAAGTTAGTCCAAATATGATCAAAAGTGTATGGAAGTGTATGAATATCATAGCAATATCACCCAAAAGTAGCATGGAGCAAGCAGAAATTATAGATACGTTTTGGACGTATCAACATCCCCAAGCTTAATTCCTGCTCGTCCTCGAGTAGGTAAATGATAACAAGAATAATTTCTGTGGTGACATGCTATTAACCATATAGGACTTTTTCATAGTCATATGACAAAAGCTTACTGAGACAATGATTCTAAAGTAATTAAGTTGTCTCAAGAGAAAATCACAAATGACTGAAAGTTTTACAACATGAAACTGAAACATCAAAAAGATTTGCAATGAACATGATGTGCAAATATGATCAAGTGGTATCTAGCTTGCCCCCTTTAGTGATGCAAAACATAAGTGCAAGGGCACCTTCAAGGTTTAAGTGATGACTAGATACAATCATTTCAGAATAAAAGATATCACAATCATGCAAAAGACAATGCTACTTTGGGACAATGCACATTACACTCAGAATGACAATCATGCTCTCAGTAGTTGGTGCTTCAAGTGCTAGAGCTTTTTATTTTGAAACATGGAAGCAATTGTGTCAACGGTAGTAGTACTTCATATGTGTCATGCATAAAACATCCTATAAGTTGCAAGCCTCATGCATCGAATACTAATAGTGCTCGCTCCTTGTCCTAATTAGCTCGGATCCCCATGGGTTATCATTGCATTGCATATGTTTTAACCAAGTGTCACAAAGGGGTACCTCTATGCCACCTGTACAAAGGTCCAAGGAGATAGATTGCATTTGATTTCTCGTTTTTGATAGATCTCAACTTGAGGACATCCATACCGGGACAACATAGAAAATAGATGATGGACTCCTCTTTAATGCATAAGCATATTCTCATGAGAGATTGAGGATTAAGGTCCAAGCTAAAACTTCCACCATGATGCATGGCTTTGGTTGGCGGCCCAATGTTCTTCTCTAACAATATGCATATTAATTCAACCCACGGTAAATCACCCTTACTTCAGACAAGACGAGCATGCATAGCAACTCACATGATATTCAACAAAAGTGTGACAGTTGATGGCGTCCCCAGAAACATGGTTACCGCTCAGCAAGCAACTCATAAGAAATAAGATACATAAGCAACATATTCTTTACCATAATAGTTTTTAGGCCACTTTCCCATGAGCTATGTATTGCATGGTTAATTTGCTTAGTGCAGGTGTAGGTTAGCAAAAGACTGGGAGCGACCAACTAAGAGATCCATGACGGTCATAATCATGCAGAGCGACAAAGCAATATTGAATCAGGCATGGTAGTTATATCGCTACTCAGAAACAAAAGGTCGTCAAGGCTTGACAGACTTTCTTTATAGTCTTGAATATGCGTGAGCATACGCCAAGTCAATCAAAATAAATTCTCGAAGGAAGATATTACTAAACCATACCACATCATAGGCAAACAAACCAAGTTGGTACTCCAATAACACATTGGGAACCCCCCAGCTATCTGAGATTAACCATAAGAAAACCTGAACTACTAAGCACCATCATGAAAGTAGCATCTTTATCATAGACACATTAACCCATGCAACGGAAGCAAACTCTCTTAATAAGGTGAGCATGGTAATTAAAGAGAGTTCAAGCAACCAACTAGATAAAAGCTCTTGAAAAGATAAGCATGAATACTAAGAGCAAAGCACGATAGTAGCTAGTTAAAAGACAAAGAACACACACAGCATAGATAGACATGAAAATTCTATGTAATGTTCTAGGTAGAAGTGGAGCGTGTTTCTCTCCCACATAAAGGAATGCTGGGTTCCGACTCGTTATAAAAAACTAAAAATAAAACTAAAAGCAAGACGCTCCAAGCATAGCACATAACACATGAAGTGATAAAAATATAGCGGAACGAAAGACGAACTGATAATGTTGATGGAGAAGGGGATGCACGGGGGCATCCCCAAGCTTAGACGCTTAAGTCTCCTTGAATATTTCTTGGGGGTGCACGGGGGCATCCCCAAGCTTGAGCGCTTGACACTCCTGAATCTTTTTATCATCTTCCCTCGCACACTTGAAAACTCCCTTCATACATAACTCATCATAATCTGATTAGCGAGGTTAGTACCCTTAATAAAATAATTATACCTTGCTGGAAATAAGGATATTCTTGAATTTCTATTGTTTCTCAAGATTGCCAAAAGGTTTTTGCAAAGAAAAAGCAAGTTCTCAATTTGCAAAGTGAAGGTAAGGCAAAACAGGACAGAATCTGTGAAAAACAGAACAGCAGGCAGTAATTGACCTGTTCGGGATACTTCTGCAACTCAAATCAAAAAACTCAGAACTGACGCACTAAAGACAATTATATAGAGAACGCTGTAGAAAAAATTCATACCAAAAAGATGATCCGGTGATTTTATACGGATTTTTTATCCAAGGACAGAATCTGTTTCCTGGACAGCACCTCACAACTTTTGAACTTTCTAGCAATCAGAGGCTATACTTGGCACAAATATGAAAAGCAAAGATACAATGATGATGCTACAGCAGTAAACAACATCAAGACACAACAAAAGCAAATTTTTTATTCATATGGGCTGCCTCCCAAAAGCGCTTTCTTTTATGCCTTTAAGCTAGGCATAATGCATAGATCAAGTTTTATCAAACGTAAAAGAATAGCTAGCCCGTACAACGGACTCAAAAGGTAACTTGACCTTCTTACGAGGGAAGTGTTCCATCCCCTTCTTGAGAGGAAACTGAAATTTTATATTACCCTCTTTCATGTCAATGACAGCACCAACGGTGCGCAAAAAGGGACGTCCCAAAATAATTGGACACGAAGGATCACATTCAATATCCATGATAGTGAAATCAACGGGCACATAATTATCATTGACAACAATAAGAACATCGTCGATCCTCCCCAAAGGTTTCTTTATGGAAGAATCAACGAGACGAACACCAAAAGAACAAGAATCATAAGGTTTCAATTTAAGCATATCATATATTCTTTTGGGCATAACAGAGGTACTAGCACCAACATCACATAATGCATAACAAGAGAAGTCATTCAAATTAATTTTTATCATAGGATCCCAACCATCTTCTAGCTTTCTAGGTATGGAGGCTTCTACTCTAAGTTTCTCCTCCCTAGCTTTGATAAGAGCATTAGTGATATGCTCTGTGAAGGCAAGGTTAAGCGTGCTAGTGCGGGGATCTCTAGACACCTTGTGAAGGAAATCAATAACTTCTGTAAGAGTGCAATTATCAAAATCAAGGTCACGAGCATCAAGTAAAGTGGTAGTGGTGTCCTTAAGGCTCACCTGTTTGGTAGTTTCTATAGCATCACCATTAATAGGTCCATTGGGACCAGGAGTACATTGGGTGCTAAGAGTGTGAACATCCTCAATAACTTGGATAGTAGCAACAGTGTGGTGGGTAGGAAGGCTCTTAATTCTTTCCTCTTCCTCCCTTTCTCTAGCCCATCTTTCTTTAAGCTTAGCCATCATCCTAATATTTTCATTAATTTGTACTTGAGTAGCATTAATAGGGATGACTTCCCTCTCCTTAAGAGGAGAAGTTTCAATTTTTAGCAATTTTACCTCATTGGCTAAGTGGTCTACCTTAAAAGAAAGATCATCTAGTTTATGTAGTGATGAAATCTCTAAGCATGGTCTCTAGTTCAGTATTGGAGTTCTTGGTACTAGGATAAGCATTGTTGTTCCCATAAGAGTTAGAGGGGAACGGTCTAGAATTGTTACCAAAGTTACTCCTATAAGCATTGTTGTTAAAATTATTTCTAGAGATAAAGTTCACATCTACTTGTTCTTGAGCAATCAAAGAATTTAAAGGAACATCACGAGGATCAACAGTAGATTGCTTCGAAAGTAGAGACATGATCAAGTCAACTTTTTCATTGAGGGAGGAAATCTCCTCGACAGAGTTTACCTTCCTACCTGTTGGAGCGCGTTCGGTGTGCCATTGGGAATAGTTGGTCATCATCTCATCGAGAAGCTTCGTGGCAGCACCAAGTGTAGTTGACATAAAAGTTCCTCCCGCGGCCGAATCTAACAAGTTCTGCGAGGTAAAGTTCAAGCCTGCATAAAAAGTTTGGATAACCATCCAAGTAGTCAAACCGTGAGTAGGGCAGTTTTTGATAAGAGATTTCATTCGTTCCCAAGCTTGGGCAACGTGTTCATTATCCAATTGTTTAAAATTCATAATGTTACTTCTAAGTTGGATAATTTTAGCAGGTGGATAGTATTTTCCGATAAAAGCATCTTTGCACTTGTCCCAAGAATCTGAAGGAAATATGCCCTAGAGGCAATAATAAAGATGTTATTTGTATTTCCTTATATCATGATAAATGTCTTTTATTCATGCTAGAATTGTATTATCCGGAAACTTAGTACATGTGTGGATACATAGACAAAACAGTATGTCCCTAGTATGCCTCTACTAGACTAGCTCATTGATCAAAGATGGTTATGTTTCCTAGCCATAGACATGAGTTGTCATTTGATCAACGGGATCACATCATTAGGAGAATGATGTGATGGACTAGACCCATCCGTTAGCATAGCACTATGATCGTTTAGTTTTACTGCTATTGCTTTCTTCATGACTTATACATGTTCCTATGACTATGAGATTATGCAACTCCCGAATACCGTAGGAACACCTTGTGTGCTATCAAACGTCACAACGTAACTGGGTGATCATAAAGATGCTCTACAGGTGTCTCCGAAAGTATTCGTGGTGTTGGCATAGATCAAGATTAGGATTTGTCACTCCGAGTGTCGGAGAGGTATCTCTGGGCCCTCTCGGTAACACACATCATAATAAGCCTTGCAAGCAAAAGGCTAATGAGTTAGTCACGAGATGATGTGTTACGGAACGAGTAAAGAGACTTGCCGGTAACGAGATTGAACTAGGTATAGTGATACCGACGATCGAATCTCGGGCAAGTAACATACCGATGACAAAAGGAACAACGTATGTTGTTATGCGGTTCGACTGATAAAGATCTTCGTAGAATATGTAGGAGCCAATATGGGCATCCAGGTTCCGCTATTGGTTATTGACCGGAGAGATGTCTCGGTCATGTCTACATAGTTCTCGAACCCGCAGGGTCCGCACGCTTAAACGTTCGTTGACGATATAGTATTTAATGAGTTGTGTATGTTGGTGACCGAATGTTATTCGGAGTCCCGGATGTGATCACGGACATGACGAGGAACTCTGGAATGGCCCGGAGATAAAGATTAATATATGAGATAATAGTGTTTGACCTTCGGAAGGGTTCCAGAATTCACCGGAAGGGGTTCCGGATGTTTCTCGAAGTGTTTGGATACGAGAACACTTTATTTGGGCGAAAAGGGAAAGCACACAAGGTTTTTGGAAGGCGCAAAAGGTAGTTTTGCGAAGTCCAGGGGCCAGACGCCAGGGTCCCTGGCGTCTGGGTCCAGACGCCGGGAACCCTGGCGTCTGGCCCTGGAGTCCGAGAAGGACTCTTGCCTTTCGGGTGAAACCGACTTTGTGAAGGCTTTTACTCCAAGTTTCGACCCCAAGGCTCAACATATAAATAGAGGGGTAGGGCTAGCACCCAAGACACATCAAGATACACCAAGCCGTGTGCCGGCTACCCCGACCCTCTAGTTTATGCTCTGTGTAGTTTCTGTAGTGCTTGGCGAAGCCCTGCAGAGATTGTTCTTCATCAACAACCGTCACCACGCCGTCGTGCTGCCAGAACTCATCTACTACTTCGCCCGTCTTGCTGGATCAAGAAGGCGAGGACGTCATCGAGCTGAACGTGTGCTGAACGCGGAGGTGCCGTACGTTCGGTACTAGATCGGGACGGATCGTGAAGGTGCACGACTACATCAACCGCGTTGATAAACGCTTCCGCTTTCGTTCTACGAGGGTACGTAGACACACTCACCCCTCTCGTTGCTATGCATCTAGTAGATAGATCTTGCGTGATCGTTGGAAAATTTTGAAAATACTACGTTCCCCAACAGTGGTATCAGAGCCAGGTCTATGCGTAGATGATATGCACGAGTAGAACACAATGAGTTGTGGGCGATACTAGTCATACTGCTTACCAGCATGTCATACTTTGCTTCGGCGGTATTGTGAGATGAAGCGGCCCGGACCGACATTACGCGTACGCTTACGCGAGACTGGTTTCACCGTTACGAGCACTCGTTGCTTAAAGGTGACTGGCGGGTGTCTGTCTCTCTCACTTTAGCTGAATCAAGTGTGGCTACGCCCGGTCCTTGTGAAGGTTAAAACAGCACATACTTGACGAAACATCGTTGTGGTTTTGTATGCGTAGGTAAGAACGGTTCTTGCTAAGCCCGTAGCAGCCACGTAAAACTTGCAACAACAAAGTAGAGGACGTCTAACTTGTTTTTGCAGGGCATGTTGTGATGTGATATGGTCAAGACATGATGAGTTATACGGCTTTGTATGAGATGATCATGTTTTGTAATGTTATCGGCAACTGGCAGGAGCCATATGGTTGTCGCTTTATTGTATGAAATACAACCGCCATGTAATTGCTTTACTTTATCACTAAGCGGTAGCGATAGTCGTAGAAGCAATAGTTGGCGAGACGACAACGATGCTACGATGGAGATCAATGTGTCGCGCCGATGACGAAGGTGATCATGACGGTGCTTTGGAGATGGAGATCAAAAGCACAAGATGATGATGGCCATATCATGTCACATATTTTGATTGCATGTGATGTTTATCTTATTATGCTTCTTATTTTGCTTAGAACGACGGTAGCATTATAAGATGATCCCTTACTAAATTTCAAGGTATAAGTGTTCTCCCTGAGTATGCATCGTTGCGAAAGTTCGTCGTGCCGAGACACCACGTGATGATCGGGTGTGATAAGCTCTACGTTCAAATACAACGGGTGTAAGCCAGTTTTGCACACGCAGAATACTCGGGTTAAACTTGACGAGCCTAGCATATGCAGATATGGCCTCGGAACACTGGAGACCGAAAGGTCGAGCGTGAATCATATAGTAGATATGATCAACATAAGATGTTCACCATTGATACTACTCCATCTCACGTGATGATCGGACATGATTTAGTTGATTTGGATCACGTGATCATTTAGATGACCAGAGGGATGTCTATCTAAGTGGGAGTTCTTTAATTAATATGATTAAATTGAACTTTAATTTATCATGAACTTAGTCCTGATAGTTTTTGCATATCTAGAGAAAGCTAAGTTGAAAGATGATGGTAGCAATTACACGGACTGGGTCCGTAACTTGAGGATTATCCTCATTGCTGCACAAAAGAATTATGTCCTTGAAGCACCGCTAGGTGACAAGCCCCCTCCCGCTAATGTAGACGCTTTGAACGTCTGGTAGTCGCGGTCTGATGACTACACGATAGTTCAGTGTGCCATGCTTTACGGCTTAGAACCGGGACTTCAACGACGTTTTGAACGTCATGGACCATATGAGATGTTCCAGGAGTTGAAGTTAATATTTCAAGCAAATGCCCGGATTGAGAAATATGAGATTTCCAATATGTTCTACAGCTGCAAGATGGAGGAGAATAGTTCTATCAGTGAACACTTGCTCAGAATGTCTGGGTACTACAATCATATGACTCAACTTGGTTGCAAAGTTGACGAGGATAGTGTTATTGATAGAGTTCTTCAATCACTGCCACCAAGCTATAAAGGCTTTGTGATGAACTATAATATGCAAGGGATGCAAAAGACAATTCCCGAGCTCTTCGCTATGCTTAAGGCTGCGGAGGTAGAAATCAAAAAGGAGCATCAAGTGTTGATGGTTAACAAGACCACTAGTTTCAAGAAAAAGGGCAAGGGAAAGAAGGGGAACTTCAAGAAGAATAGCAAGACAGTTGCTACTCCCACGAAGAAACCCAAGTCTGGAGCCAAGCCTGAAACTGAGTGCTTCTACTGCAAGGAGACTGGACACTGAAAGCGGAACTGCCCCAAGTATTTGGCGGATAAGAAGGATGGCAAGGTGAACAAAGGTATATGTGATATACATGTTATTGATGTGTACCTTACTAATGCTCGTAGTAGTACCTGGGTATTTGATACCGGTTCGGTTGCTAATATTTGTAACTCGAAACAGGGACTACGGATTAAACAAAGATTAGCTAAGGACGAGGTGACGATGCGCGTGGGAAATGGTTCCAAAGTCGATGTGATCGCCGTCGGCACGCTACCTCTACATCAACCTTCGGGATTAGTTTTAGACCTAAATAATTGTTATTTGGTGCCAGCGTTGAGCATGAACATTATATCTGGATCTTGTTTGTTGCGAGATGGTTATTCATTCAAATCAGAGAATAATGGTTGTTCTATTTTTATGAATAATATCTTTTATGGTCATGCACCCTTGAAGAGTGGTCTATTCTTATTGGATCTCGATTGTAGTGATACACATATTCATAATATTGAAACCAAAAGATGCAAGGTTAATAATGATAGTGCAACATATTTATGGCACTGCCGTTTAGGTCATATTGGTGTAAAGCGCATGAAGAAACTCCATAGTGATGGACTTTTGGAATCACTTGATTATGAATCACTTGGTGCTTGCGAACCATGCCTCATGGGCAAGATGACTAAAACTCCGTTCTCCGAAACTATGGAGCGAGCAACAAATTTGTTGGAAATCATACATACCGATGTATGTGGGCCAATGAGTGTTGAAGCTCGCGGCGGGTATCGTTATTTTCTGACCTTCACTGATGATTTGAGCAGATATGGGTATATCTACTTAATGAAGCACAAGTCTGAAACATTTGAAAAGTTCAAAGAATTTCAGAGTGAAGTAGAGAATCATCGTAACAAGAAAATAAAATTTCTACGATCTGATCGTGGAGGAGAATATTTGAGTTACGAGTTTGGTCTTCATTTGAAACAATGTGGAATAGTTTCACAACTCACGCCACCCGGAACACCACAGCGTAATGGTGTGTCCGAACGTCGTAACCGTACTTTATTGGATATGGTGTGATCTATTATGTCTCTTACCGATTTACCGCTATCGTTTTGGGGTTATGCTTTAGAGACAGCTGCATTCACGTTAAATAGGGCACCATCTAAATCCGTTGATACGACACCTTATGAACTATGGTTTGGCAAGAAACCAAAGTTGTCGTTTCTTAAAGTTTGGGGCTGCGATGCTTATGTGAAAAAGCTTCAACCTGATAAGCTCGAACCCAAGTCGGAGAAATGTGTCTTCATAGGATACCCAAAAGAGACTGTTGGGTACACCTTCTATCACAGATCCGAAGGCAAGATATTCGTTGCTAAGAATGGATCCTTTCTAGAGAAGGAGTTTCTCTCGAAAGAAGTGAGTGGGAGGAAAGTAGAACTTGATGAGGTAATTGTACCTTCTCCCGAATTGGAATGTAGTACATCACAGAAAATTGTTCCAGTGATTCCTACACCAATCAGTGAGGAAGTTAATGATGATGATCATGAAACTTCGGATCAAGTTTCTGCTGAACGTCGTAGATCAACCAGAGTATGTTCCGCACCAGAGTGGTACGGCAACCCAGTTCTGGAAATCATGTTACTAGACCATGATGAACCTACGAACTATGAGGAAGCGATGATGAGCCCAGATTCCGCAAAATGGCTTGAGGCCATGAAATCTGAGATGGGATCCATGTATGAGAACAAAGTATGGACTTTGGTTGACTTGCCCGATGATCGGCAGGCCATCGAAAATAAATGGATCTTCAAGAGGAAGACCGACGCAGACGGTAATGTTACTGTTTACAAAGCTCGACTTGTTGCGAAAGGTTTTCGACAAGTTCAAGGAGTTGACTACGATGAGACTTTCTCACCCGTAGCGATGCTTAAGTCTGTCCGAATCATGTTAGCAATTGCCGCATTTTATGAAATCTGGCAAATGGATAACAAAACTGCATTCTTTAATGGATTTATTAAAGAAGAGTTGTATATGATGCAACCAGAAGGTTTTGTCGATCCAAAAGGTGCTAACAAAGTATGCAAGCTCCAGCGATCCATCTATGGACTGGTGCAAGCATCTCGGAGTTGGAATATACGCTTTGATGAGGTGATCAAAGCATATGGTTTTATACAGACTTTTGGAGAAGCCTGTATTTACAAGAAAGTGAGTGGGAGCTTTGTAGCATTTCTAATATTATATGTGGATGACATATTGTTGATTGGAAATGATATAGAATTTCTGGATAGCATAAAAGGATACTTGAATAAGAGTTTTTCAATGAAAGACCTCGGTGAAGCTGCTTATATATTAGGCATCAAGATCTATAGAGATAGATCAAGACGCTTAATTGGACTTTCACAAAGCACATACCTTGATAATATTTTGAAGAAGTTCAAAATGGATCAGTCAAAGAAAGGGTTCTTGCCTGTATTACAAGGTATGAAGTTGAGTAAGACTCAATGCCCGACCACTGCAGAAGATAGAGAGAAAATGAAAGTCATTCCCTATGCCTCAGCCATAGGATCTATCATGTATGCAATGCTGTGTACCAGACCTGATGTGTGCCTTGCTATAAGTCTAGCAGGGAGGTACCAAAGTAATCCAGGAGTGGATCACTGGACAGCGGTCAAGAACATCCTGAAATACCTGAAAAGGACTAAGGATATGTTTCTCGTGTATGGAGGTGACAAAGAGCTCGTCGTAAACGGTTACGTCGATTCTAGCTTTGACACTGATCCGGATGACTCTAAGTCACAAACCGGATATGTATTTTTATTGAACGGTGGAGCTGTCAGTTGGTGCAGTTCCAAACAAAGCGTCGTGGCGGGATCTACGTGTGAAGCGGAATACATAGCTGCTTCGGAAGCAGCAAATGAAGGAGTCTGGATGAAGGAGTTCATATCCGATCTAGGTGTAATACCTAGTGCATCGGGTCCAATGAAAATCTTTTGTGACAACACTGGAGCAATAGCCTTGGCGAAGGAATCCAGGTTTCACAAGAGAACAAAGCACATCAAAAGACGCTTCAATTCCATCCGCAATCTAGTCAAGGAGGGAGACATAGAGATTTGCAAAATACATACGGATCTGAATGTTGCAGACCCGTTGACTAAGCCTCTTCCACGGGCAAAACATGATCAGCACCAGGACTCCATGGGTGTGAGGATCATCACTTTGTAATCTAGATTATTGACTCTAGTTCAAGTGGGAGACTGAAGGAAATATGCCCTAGAGGCAATAATAAAGATGTTATTTGTATTTCCTTATATCATGATAAATGTCTTTTATTCATGCTAGAATTGTATTAACCGGAAACTTAGTACATGTGTGGATACACAGACAAAACAGTATGTCCCTAGTATGTCTCTACTAGACTAGCTTATTGATCAAAGATGGTTATGTTTCCTAGCCATAGACATGAGTTGTCATTTGATCAACGGGATCACATCATTAGGAGAATGATGTGATGGACTAGACCCATCCGTTAGCATAGCACTATGATCGTTTAGTTTTACTGCTATTGCTTTCTTCATGACTTATACATGTTCCTATGACTATGAGATTATGCAACTCCCGAATACCGTAGGAACACCTTGTGTGCTATCAAACGTCACAACGTAACTGGGTGGTCATAAAGATGCTCTACAGGTGTCTCCGAAAGTATTTGTGGTGTTGGCATAGATCAAGATTAGGATTTGTCACTCCGAGTGCGGAGAGGTATCTCTGGGCCCTCTCGGTAACACACATCATAATAAGCCTTGCAAGCAAAAGACTAATGAGTTAGTCACGAGGTGATGTGTTACGGAACGAGTAAAGAGACTTGCCGGTAACGAGATTGAACTAGGTATAGTGATACCGACGATCGAATCTCGGGCAAGTAACATACCGATGACAAAAGGAACAACGTATGTTGTTATGCGGTTCGACCGATAAAGATCTTCGTAGAATATGTAGGAGACAATATGGGCATCCAGGTTCCACTATTGGTTATTGACCGGAGAGATGTCTCGGTCATGTCTACATAGTTCTCGAACCCGTAGGGTCCGCACGCTTAAGCGTTCGTTGACGATATAGTATTTAATGAGTTATGTATGTTGGTGACCGAATGTTATTCGGAGTCCCGGATGTGATCACGGACATGACGATGAACTCCGGAATGGTCCGGAGATAAAGATTAATATATGAGATAATAGTGTTTGACCTCCGGAAGGGTTCCGGAATTCACCGGAAGGGGTTCTGGATGTTTCCCGAAGTGTTTGGGTACGAGAACACTTTATTTGGGCCAAAAGGGAAAGCACACAAGGTTTTTGGAAGGCGCGAAAGGAAGTTTTGCGGAGTCCAGGGGCCAGACGCCACGGTCCCTGGCGTCTGGCCCTGGAGTCCGAGAAGGACTCTTGCCTTTCGGGTGAAACCGACTTTGTGAAGGCTTTTACTCCAAGTTTCGACCCCAAGGCTCAACATATAAATAGAGGGGTAGGGCTAGCACCCAAGACACATCTGTTGGAGAACGTAGTATTTTAAAATTTTCCTACGATCACGCAAGATCTATCTACCAGATGCATAGCAACGAGAGGGAAGAGTGTGTCTACGTACCCTCGTAGACCGGAAGCGGAAGCGTCAAGTGACGCGGTTGATGTAGTCGAACTTCTTCGCGATTCAACCGATCAAGTACCGAACGTACGGCACCTCCGTGTTCAGCACACGTTCAGCTTGATGACGTCCCACGAGCTCTTGATCCAGTTGAGCTTCACGGGAGAGTTTCGTCAGCACGACGGCGTGGTGACGGATATGATGTATCTACCGGCGCAGGGCTTCTCCTAAGTACTGCGATGGTATGACCGAGGTGTGTTTCTGTGGAGGGGGGCACCGCACACGGCTGGAACAATTCAACTTGTGTGTCTTTGGGTGCCCCCCTGCCCCCGTATATAAAGGAGCAAGAGGGGAGGGCCGGCTGGCCTCCTATGGTGCGGCTAGGGCAATCCTACTAGGAATAGGATTGCAATCCTATTCCTAGTAGGAGTCCACCAAGAAGGAAGAGAGGGAAAAAGAAAGAGAGGGAGAGGTGGCGCCCCCCAATCCTAGTCCAACTAGGATCCCCTGGTGGGGCGCCGGCCAGCCTCTATGGGCTGCCTCTCTCCTTTCCTCAAGTCCCACTATGGACCATCCCCCCTCGTAGGGGGTTTCGGTAACCCCCTCCGGCAATCCAGTTAAATCCGAAACTTTTCCGGAACACTTCCGGTGTCCGAATATAGTCGTCCAATATATCAATCTTTATGTCTCGGACATTCCGAGACTCCTCGTCATGTCCGTGATCTCATCCGGGACTCCGAACTACCTTCGGTACATCAAAACTCATAAACTCATAATACCGATCGTCATCAAACGTTAAGCGTGCGGACCCTACGGGTTCGAGAACTATGTAGACATGACCGAGACTCATCTCCGGTCAATAACCAATAGCGGAACCTGGATGTTCATATTAGCTCCTACATATTCTACGTAGATCTTTATCGGTCAAACCGCATAACAACATACGTTGTTCCTTTTGTCATCGGTATGTTACTTGCCCGAGATTCAATCGTCGGTATCTCTATACCTAGTTCTCGTTACCGGCAAGTCTCTTTACTTGTTCCGTAACACATCATCTCGTGACTAACTCATTAGTCTTTTGCTTGCAAGGCTTATTATGATGTGTGTTACCGAGGGCCCAGAGATACCTCTCCGACACTCGGAGTGACAAATCCTAATCTTGATCTATGCCAACACCACGAATACTTTCGAAGACACCTGTAGAGCATCTTTATGATCACCCAGTTACGTTGTGATGTTTGATAGAACACAAGGTGTTCCTACGGTATTCGGGAGTTGCATAATCTCATAGTCATAGGAACATGTATAAGTCATGAAGAAAGCAATAGCATTAAAACTAAACGATCATAGTGCTATGCTAACGGATGGGTCTAGTCCATCACACCGTTCTCCTAATGATGTGATCCCGTTGATCAAATGACAACTCATGTCTATGGCTAGGAAACATAACCATCTTTGATCAATGAGCTAGTCTAGTAGAGGCATACTAGGGACATATTGTTTTGTCTATGTATCCACACATGTACTAAGTTTCCGGTTAATACAATTCTAGCATGAATAAAAGACATTTATCATGATATAAGGAAATATAAAATAACAACTTTATTATTGCCTCTAGGGCATATTTCCTTCAGTCTCCTACTTGCACTAGAGTCAATAATCTAGTTCACATCGCCATGTGATTTAACACCGATAGTTCACATCGTCATGTGATTAACACCCATAGTTCACATCGCCATGTGACCAACACCCAAAGGGTTTACTAGAGTCAATAATCTAGTTCACATCGCTATGTGATTAACAACCAAAGAGTACTAAGGTGTGATCATGGTTTGCTTCGTGAGAGAAGTTTAGTCAACGGGTCTGTCACATTCAGATCCGTATGTATTTCGCAAATTTCTATGTGTCTACAATGCTCTGCATGGAGCTACTCTAGCTAATTGCTCCCACTTTCAATACGCATCCAGATTGATACTTAGAGTCATCTGGATTTAGTGTCAAAGCTTGCATCGGCGTAACCCTGTGCGACGAACTCTTTATCACCTATATAATCGAGAAACATTTCCTTAGTCATCCTGTTACTAAGGATAATTTTGACCGCTGTCCAGTGATCTACTCCTGGATCACTATTGTACCTCCCTGTCAAACTCATGGCAAGGTATACAACATGTCAGCATGGCATACTTTATAGAACCTATGGCTGAGCATAGGGAATGACTTTCATTCTCTCTATATTTTTCTGCCGTGGTCTGGCTTTGTGTCTTACTCAACTTCACACCTTACAAGTCAGGCAAGAACTCCTTCTTTGACTGATCCATTTTGAACTACTTCAAAATCTTATCAAGGTATGTACTCATCGAAAGTCTTATCAAGCGTCTTGATCTATCTCTATAGATCTTGATGCTCAATTTTGTAAGCAGCTTCACCAAGGTCTTTCTTTGAAAAACTCCTTTCAAACACTCCTTTATGCTTTCCAGAAAATTCTACATCATTTCCGATCGACAATATGTCATTCACATATACTTATCAGAAAGGTTGTAGTGCTCCCACTCACTTTCTTGTAAATACAGGCTTCACCGCAAGTCTGTATAAATCTATATGCTTTGATCAACTTATCAAAGCATATATTCCAACTCCGAGATGCTTGCACCAGTCCATAGATGGATCGCTGGAGCTTGCATACTTTGTTAGCACCTTTTGGATCGACAAAACCTTCTGGTTGCATCATATACAACTCTTCTTTGAGATATCCATTCAGGAATGCAGTTTTGACATCCATTTGCCAGATTTCATAATCATAAAATGCGGCAATTGCTAACATGATTCGGACAGACTTAAGCATCGCTACGGATGAGAAAGTCTCATCGTAGTCAACTCCTTGAACTTGTCAAAAACCTTTTGCAACAAGTCGAGCTTTGTAAACAGTAACATTACTGTCAGCGTCAGTCTTCCTCTTGAAGATTCATTTATTTTCGATGGCTTGCTGATCATCGGGCTAGTCAACCAAAGTCCATACTTTGTTCTCATACATGGATCCCATCTCAGATTTCATGGCCTCAAGCCATTTTGCGGAATCTGGGCTCATCATCGCTTCCTCATAGTTCGTAGGTTCGTCATGGTCTAGTAACATGATTTCCAGAACTGGGTTGCCGTACCACTCTGGTGCGGAACGTACTCTGGTTGATCTACGACGTTCAGCAGAAACTTGATCTGAAGTTTCATGATCATCATCATTAGCTTCCTCACTAATTGGTATAGGAATCACTGGAACTAGTTTCTATGATGTTCCACTTTCCAATTCGGGAGAAGGTACAATTACCTCATCAAGTTCTACTTTCCTCCCACTCACTTCTTTCGCGAGAAACTCCTTCTCTAGAAAGGATCCACTCTTAGCAACAAAGACCTTGCCTTCGGATCTGTGATAGAAGGTGTACCCAACAGTTTCTTTTGGATATCCTATGAAGATTTACTTCTCCGATTTGGGTTCGAGCTTATCATGTTGAAACTTTTTCACATAAGCATCACAGTCCCAAACTTAAAGAAATGACAGCTTAGTTTTCTCATCAAACCACAGTTCATACGATGTCATCTCCACAGAATTAGATGGTGCCCTATTTAACGTGAATGTAGCTGTCTCTAATGCATAACCCCAAAAGCAATAGTGGTAGATCGGTAAGAGACATCATTGATCGCACCATATCTAATAAAGTACGGTTATGACGTTCGGACACACCATTACACTACGGTGTTCCAGGTGGCGTGAGTAGTGAAACTATTTTACATTGTTTTTACGGAAGGCCAAACTCGCTAACTCAAATATTTTACCTCTACGATCATATCGTAGAAACTCTTATTTTCTTGTTACGATGATTCTCCACTTCACTCTGAAATTCTTTGAACTTTTCAAATGTTTCAGACTTGTGCTTCATTAAGTAGATATACCCATATCTGCTCAAATCATCAGTGAAGGTCAGAAAATAACGATTCCCGCCGTGAGCTTCAACACTCATTGGTCTGCATACATCAGTATGTATGATTTCCAACAACTCTGTTGCTCGCTCCACAGTTCCGGAGAACGGAGTTTTAGTCATCTTGCCCATGAGGCATGGTTCGCAAGCACCAAGTGATTCATAATCAAGTGATTCCAAAAAGTCCATCACTATGGAGTTTCTTCATGCGCTTTACACCAATATGACCTAAACGGCAGTGCCACAAATAAGTTGCACTATCATTATTAACCTTGCATCTTTTGGCTTCAATATTATGAATATGTGTATCACACGATCGAGATCCAACAAACCATTTTGATTGGGTGTATGACCATAGAAGGTTTTATTCATGTAAACAGAACAACAATTATTCTCTAACTTACATGATAACCGTATTGCAATAAACATGATCAAATTATATTCATGCTCAACACAAACAAAAAACAACACTTATTTAGGTTCAACACTAATCCCGAAAGTATAGGGAGTGTGCGATGATGATCATATCAATCTTGGAACTACTTCCAATAGACATCGTCACTTCATCCTTTAACTAGTTTATGTTCATTATGCAACTCCCATTTTGAGTTACTACTCTTTAGCAACTGAACCAGTATCAAACATCGAGGGGTTGCTATGAACACTAGTAAAATACACATCAATAATTTGTATATCAAATATACCTTTGTTCACTTTGCCATCCTTCTTATCCGCCAAGTATCTAGGGCAGTTCCACTTCCAGTGACCATTTCCTTTGCAGTAGAAGCACTTAGTTTCAGGCTTGAGTTTTAGCTTTGGGTTTCTTCACGGGAGTGACAACTTGCTTGTCATTCTTCTTGAAGTTCCCCTTCTATCCCTTTGCCCTTTACTTGAAACAAGTGGTCTTGTTAACCATCAACACTTGATGCTTTTTCATGATTTCTACCTTCGCCGACTTCAGCATCGCGAAGAGCTCGGGAATTCCTTTCGTCATCCCTTGCATATTATAGTTCATCACGAAGTTCTACTAACTTGGTGATAGTGACTAGAGAACTTTGTCAATTACTATCTTATCTAGAAGATTAACTCCCACTTGATTCAAGTAATTGTAGTACCCAGACAATCTGAGCACATGCTCACTGGTTGAGCTATTCTCCTCCATCTTGTAGGCAAAGTACAGTGAGAAGTCTTATACCTCTCGACACGGGCATGAGTATGAAATACTAATTTCAACTCTTGGAACATCTTATATGCTCCGTGGCGTTCAAAACGTTTTTGAAGTCCCGGTTCTAAGCCGTAAAGCATGGTGCACTTAAACTATCAAGTAGTCATCATACCGAGCTTTTGTCAAAACGTTCATAACGTCTACATCTGCTCCTGCAATAGGTCTGTCACCTAGCGGTGCATCAAGGACATAATTCTCTGTGCAGCAATGAGGATAATCCTCAGATCACGGAACAATTCCGCATCATTGCTACTAACATCTTTCAACTCAATTTTCTCTAGGAACATATAAAAATAAACGGGGAGCAACATCGCGAGCTATCGATCTACAACATAGATATGCTAATACTACCAAGACTAAGTTCATGATAAATTAAAGTTCAATTTAATCATATTACTTAAGAACTCCCACTTAGATAGACATCCCTCTAGTCATCTAAATGATCACGTAATCCAAATCAACTAAACCATGTCCGATCATCACGTGAGATGGAGTAGTTTCAATGGTGAACATCTTATGTTGATCATATCTACTATATGATTCACGCTCGACCTTTCGGTCTCCAGTGTTCCGAGGCCATATCTGCATATGCTAGGCTCGTCAAGTTTAACCCGAGTATTCTGCGTGTGCAAAACTGGCTTACACCCGTTGTATTTGAACGTAGAGCTTATCACACCCGATCATCACGTGGTGTCTCGGCACGACGAACTTTCGCAACGGTGCATACTCAGGGAGAACACTTATACCTTGAAATTTAGTAAGGGATCATCTTATAATGCTACCGTCGAACTAAGCATAATAAGATAAACATCACATGCAATCATAATATGTGACATGATATGGCCATCATCATCTTGTGCTTTTGATCTCCATCTCCAAAGCACCGTCATGATCACCTTCGTCACCAGCGTGACACCTTGATCTCCATCGTAGCATCGTTGTCGTCTCGCCAACTATTGCTTCTACGACTATCGCTACCGCTTAGTGATAAAGTAAAGCAATTACATGGCGATTGCATTTCATACAATAAAGCGACAACCATATGGCTCCTGCCAGTTGCCGATAACTTTACAACACATGATCATCTCATACAAAACCGTATAACTCATCATGTCTTGACCATATCACATCACAACATGCCCTGCAAAAACAAGTTAGACGTCCTCTACTTTGTTGTTGCGAGTTTTACGTGGCTGCTATGGGCTTAGCAAGAACCGTTCTTACCTACGCATACAAAACCACAACGATGTTTCGTCAAGCATGTGCTGTTTTAACCTTCACAAGACCGGGCGTAGCCACACTTGATTCAGCTAAAGTGAGAGAGACAGACACCCGCCAGTCACCTTTAAGCAACGAGTGCTCGTAACGGTGAAACCAGTTTCGCGTAAGCGTACGCGTAATGTCGGTCCGGGCCGCTTCATCTCACAATACCGCCGAAGCAAAGTATGACATGCTGGTAAGCAGTATGACTAGTATCGCCCACAACTCATTGTGTTCTACTCGTGCATATCATCTACGCATAGACCTGGCTCATGATGCCACTGTTGGAGAACGTAGTATTTTAAAATTTTCCTACGATCACGCAAGATCTATCTACCAGATGCATAGCAACGAGAGGGAAGAGTGTGTCTTCGTACCCTTGTAGACCGGAAGTGGAAGCGTCAAGTGACGCGGTTGATGTAGTCGAACTTCTTCGCGATTCAACCGATCAAGTACCGAACGTACGGCACCTCCGTGTTCAGCACACGTTCAGCTTGATGACGTCCCACGAGCTCTTGATCCAGTTGAGCTTCACGGGAGAGTTTCGTTAGCACGACGGCGTGGTGACGGATATGATGTATCTACCGGCGCAGGGCTTCTCCTAAGTACTGCGATGGTATGACCGAGGTGTGTTTCTGTGGAGGGGGGCACCGCACACGGCTGGAACAATTCAACTTGTGTGTGTTTGGGTGCCCCCCTGCCCCCGTATATAAAGGAGCAAGAGGGGAGGGCCGGCCGGCCTCCTATGGTGCGGCTAGGGCAATCCTACTAGGAATAGGATTGCAATCCTATTCCTAGTAGGAGTCCACCAAGAAGGAAGAGAGGGAAAAAGAAAGAGAGGGAGAGGTGGCGCCCCCCAATCCTAGTCCAACTAGGATCCCCTGGTGGGGCACCAGCCAGCCTCTATGGGCTGCCTCTCTCCTTTCCTCAAGGCCCACTATGGACCATCCCCCCTCGTAGGGGGTTTCGGTAACCCCCTCCGGCAATCCAGTTAAATCCGAAACTTTTCCAGAACACTTCCGGTGTCCGAATATAGTCATCCAATATATCAATATTTATGTCTTGGACATTCCGAGACTCCTCGTCATGTCCGTGATCTCATCCGGGACTCCGAACTACCTTCGGTACATCAAAACTCATAAACTCATAATACCGATCGTCATCAAACGTTAAGCGTGCGGACCCTACGGGTTCGAGAACTATGTAGACATGACCGAGACTCATCTCCGGTCAATAACCAATAGCGGAACCTGGATGTTCATATTGGCTCCTACATATTCTACGAAGATCTTTATCGGTCAAACCGCATAACAACATACGTTGTTCCTTTTGTCATCGGTATGTTACTTGCCCGAGATTCAATCGTCGGTATCTCTATACCTAGTTCTCGTTACCGGCAAGTCTCTTTACTCGTTCCGTAACACATCATCTCGTGACTAACTCATTAGTCTTTTGCTTGCAAGGCTTATTATGATGTGTGCTACCGAGAGGGCCCAGAGATACCTCTCCGACACTCGGAGTGACAAATCCTAATCTTGATCTATGCCAACACCACGAATACTTTCGGAGACACTTGTAGAGCATCTTTATGATCACCCAGTTACGTTGTGATGTTTGATAGCACACAAGGTGTTCCTACGGTATTCGGGAGTTGCATAATCTCATAGTCATAGGAACATGTATAAGTCATGAAGAAAGCAATAGCATTAAAACTAAACAATCATAGTGCTATGCTAACGGATGGGTCTAGTCCATCACACCATTCTCCTAATGATGTGATCCCGTTGATCAAATGACAACTCATGTCTATGGCTAGGAAACATAACCATCTTTGATCAATGAGCTAGTCTAGTAGAGGCATACTAGGGACATACTGTTTTGTCTATGTATCCACACATGTACTAAGTTTCCGGTTAATACAATTCTAGCATGAATAAAAGACATTTATCATGATATGAGGAAATATAAAATAACAACTTTATTATTGCCTCTAGGGCATATTTCCTTCAACATCAAGATACACCAAGCCGTGTGCCGGCTACCCGGACCCTCTAGTTTATCCTCTGTCTAGTTTCTGTAATGCTTGGCGAAGCCCTGCAGAGATTGTTCTTCATCAACAACCGTCACCACGCCGTCGTGCTGCCGGAACTCATCTACTACTTCGCCCGTCTTGCTGGATCAAGAAGGCGAGGACGTCATCGAGCTGAACGTGTGCTGAACGCGGAGGTGCCGTACGTTCGGTACTAGATCGGGATGGATCGTGAAGGTGCACGACTACATCAACCGCGTTGATAAACGCTTCCGCTTTCGGTCTACGAGGGTACGTAGACACACTCTCCCCTCTCGTTGCTATGCATCTAGTAGATAGATCTTGCGTGATCGTAGGAAAATTTTGAAAATACTACGTTCCCCAACAGAATCTATGCTATTTCTAGGCAAAGACTGAAACCAAATATTAGCTCCTCCTCTCAAAGGGAAAGGAAAAAGCTTAAGCTTAACAATATTACCATCTATATCTTGGTACTTTTGCATATCACAAAGTTCTACAAAGTTGTTCAAGTGTAAAGCAGCATCATCTCCAGCACCGGAGAATTGTTCTCTCATGACTAAGTTAAGTAAAGCAGGTTTAATTTCATATGAAGGTGCTGAAGTGGCAGGTGTAGTGATAGGTGTGCTGATAAAGTCATCGTTGTTGTGACTAGTGAAGTCACACAACTTGGTGTTCTCGGTGGAACCCATAGTAGCAAGCAATCAAGATAACTATTTTTTGTGATTTTCGATAAAAGGAACTAAAGCAAATATGAAAAGTAAACTAACAAGACTAAAAAGCAAAGGTAAAAGATAGCATGCAACTCCCCTATCCTGAAGAGTGGAGTCCCCGGCAACGGCGCTAGAAAATACTCCTTGATGGGCCTCGAACCCCTCGTTGGTTACCCCAAGTGGAAGGTGTAAGATGCAGTAAGTAGAAGTGTTTTCCCCTAGCAAAGATGCCAAGGATCGAATCCCCAGAGACTCCTAGGTTCAACAAGTAGGTGTCAATTGCTAACGGCGCAATTAGCAATCAACGTGGACCTACACACAGATACAAATAACTTTGCTCCCAACGAGTACAGAGAGGTTGTCAATCCCTCCGGCCTTGTAGTTCACAAAGGGTTAAAAGCAATATGATAGTAGTGATAGATAGTGTTTTGCAATAGTAAATAAAATAGCGAAAAGTAAATAGTGTATGTGATCAATGATGGTAATATGGACCGGAGTCTCATGATGTTCACTAGTGACGTCTCTCTCCCAAAAGACGATAAAACAGCTATGTGAGGTAAACAAATTACAGCTGGGCAATTGACAGGACCACGAACGCAAACCAATGCTGACTACATTGCAAGAAAGGTTGAGGTTCAAAGCATGGGCGGTACACCACAGTAAGTAGACCGAAATCCATCAATATATACTACTAATCATCCACCTTGAGATATCTATCCAGAACATCTCGCTGGTATTAAGTTGCGAGTCCCACCCATAGTGTAAACTCAATCCAACAGACAACTGCATTAAAAGAACTTTGCGTAAAGTAAACAATCCCTGCACCCGCGGGCACAAGCACCGTTGTTTTCCCCCTTGTGGCAACAGCACATCCCCTAGACTCATGTTTCTGTCACTCAAGCTAGTCATCGAGTGGCATGAACCCACAATCGAGCATAACGTTCCCTCTTGGAGTCACTACCTATTACTCGGCCAAAGCAATAAATAACAATGGAGAACATGCAAGAATTACTTATGAACTAAAATATAAAAGAGGTGAATCAAATATATTACTCAAGATCAATCTGAACATAATCTCATAATCCATCGGATCCCAGCAAACTCAACATAGCAACAGCATAAGGATTACATAGGTGCCTCGATCATGTAGGGCAGCTCACGAGGACTAATCAGTGAAGCACAAGAACGGGAGGAGAACATCACATAGCTACTGGTCATGGACTCATGGTCCAAGGGAGACTACTCACGAGTCATCCGGGAGGCGTCCATGGTGGTGGAGAAGCTCCCGGTGGTGATCCTCTCCTCCGGCAGGGTGCCGGGAAGAGTTCTCCTGGTGCTCCCGATCTTGGAAGCGGCGGCGGCGGCGGAACAGAGATGGGATCGCAAAAAAGAGTTTTCGTCTCGAGGGTTTCGGGAGACGCTTTAAATATATGCCAAAGGGGGGCATCATAGGAGCCTCGGGGGGCCCAGGCGCCCCCCGGCGCGGCCCAGGGGGGGCGCGCCGCCAGGGCGCCTGGAGCCCTGGTGCCCCCCCCCCCCAGCTGTACTTCGGGCGCAAGGTAGCTTCTGGAACGCTGATTTTTTGTTTAATTTTTCTGGATTTTCCCTGGCAGTTCTCGTAATGTGAAAACCTGAAATACAAAAACAGCCGAAAACAGAAACTGGCACTGGGGGTGCACTGAGTTAATAGGTTAGTCCAAATATGATCAAAAGTGTATGGAAGTGTATAAATAACATAGCAATATCACCCAAAAGAGGCATAGAGGCATGGAAGTGTCCAAAACGTATCTATAATTTCTGCTTGCTCCATACCACTTTTGGGCGATATTGCTATGATATTCATACACTTCCATACACTTTTGATCATATTCGGACTAACTTACTAATCCAGTGCACCCCAGTGCCAGTTTCTGTTTTCGGCTGTTTTTGTATTTCACGTTTTCACGTTTCGAGAACTGCCCAGAAAAATCCAGAAAAATTATATAAAAAATCAGCGTTCCAGAAGCTACCTTGCGCCCGAAGTACAGCCGGGGGGGCCACCAGGGCTCCAGGCGCCCTGGCGGCGCGCCCCCCCAGGGCCGCGCCGGGGGGGGGGGGGGGCGCCTGGGCCCCCCGAGGCTCCTCCGATGCCCCCCTTTGGCATATATTTAAAGCGTCTCCCGAAACCCTCGAGACGAAAACTCTTTTTCGCGATCTCATCTCTGTTCCTCCGCCGCCGCCGCTTCCAAGATCGGGAGCACCAGGAGAACTCTTCCCGGCACCCTGCCGGAGGGGAGTATCACCACCGGGAGCTTCTCCACCACCATGGACGCCTCCGGGATGAGTTGTGAGTAGTCTCCCTTGGACCATGGGTCCATGACCAGTAGCTATGTGATGTTCTCCTCCCGTTCTTGTGCTTCACTAATTAGTCCTCGTGAGCTGCCCTACATGATCGAGGCACATATGTAATCCTTATGCTGTTGCTATGATGAGTTTGCTGGGATCCGATGGATTATGAGATTATGTTCAGATTGTGCTTGAGTAATATATTTGATTCACCTCTTTTATATTTATGTTCGTAAGTAATTCTTGCATGTTCTTCGTTGTTATTTATTGCTTTGGCCAAGTAGTAGGTAGGGACTCCAAGAGGGAACGTTATGCTCGATTGTGGGTTCATGCCCCTCGATGACTAGCTTGAGTGACAGAAACATGAGTCTAGGGGATGTGCTGTTGCCACAAGGGGGAAAACAATGGTGCTTGTGCCCGCGGGTGCAAGGATTGTTTACTTTACGCAAAGTTCTTTTAATGAAGTTGTCTGTTGCATTGAGTTTACACTATGGGTGGGACTCGCAACTTAATACCAGCGAGATGTTCTGGATAGATATCTCAAGGTGGATGATTAGTAGTAGATATTGATGGATTTCGGTCTACTTACTTTGGCGTACCGCCCATGCTTTGAACCTCAACCTTTCTTGCAATGTAGTCAGCATTAGTCCTGTCAATTGCCCAGCTGTAACTCGTTTACCTCACATAGCTGTTTTATCGTCTTTTGGGAGAGAGACATCACTAGTGAACATCATGAGACTCCGGTCCATATTACCATCATTGATCACATCCGCTATTTACTTTTCCGCATTTTATTTACTATTGCAATTATATCTATCACTACTATCACTTGCGTTTGATCCTTTGTAAACTACAAGGCCGGAGGGATTGACAACCTCTCTGTACTCGTTGGGAGCAAAGTTATTTGTATCTGTGTGCAGGTCCATGTTGATTGCTAATATCCAGCGCCGTTAGCAGTTGACACCTTCTTGTTGAAACTGGGAGTCTCAGGGGAATCGATCCTTGGTATTGCCAAGGGAAATCTTCTGCTACACTGGATCTCTAACCTTCCACTTGGGTAACCAATGAGGGGCGAGAAGCCTAGCATACCATCACTGATCACATCCGCTATTTACTTTCCGTTTTACTTACTATTGCACCAATACCTATTATTATTATCACTTGTGTTTGATCTTTTGTAAACGACAAGGCCGGAGGGATTGACAACCTCTCTGTACTCGTTGGGAGCAAAGTTATTTGTATCTGTGTGCAGGTCCACGTTGATTGCTAATATCTGGCGCCGTTAGCAGTTGACACCTTCTTGTTGAAACTGGGAGTCTCAGGGAAATCGATCCTTGGTATCTTTGCCAAGGGAAAACTTCCACTACACTGCATCTCAAACCTTCCACTTGGGGTAACCAACGAGGGGCGAGAAGCCATCAAGCAAAGTTTTCTGGCGCCGTTGTCGGGGACTCCACTCTTCAAGATAGGGGAGTTGCATGCTATCTTTTACCTTTGCTTTTTAGTCTTGTTAGTTTACCTTTCATTTTTGCTTTAGTATCTTTTATCGAAAATCACAAAAATAGTTATCTTGCTTGCTTGCTACTATGGGTTCCACCGAGAACACCAAGTTGTGTGACTTCACTAGTCACAACAACAATGACTTTATCTGCACACCTATCACTACACCTGCCACTTCAGCACCTTCGTATGAAATTAAACCTGCTTTACTGAACCTAGTTATGAAAGATCAATTCTCCGGTGCTGGAGATGATGCTGCTTTACACTTAAACAATTTTGTTGAACTTTGTGATATGCAAAAGTACCGAGAAGTAGACAGTGATATTGTTAAGCTTAAGCTTTTTCCTTTCTCCTTGAGAGGAGGAGCTAAAATTTGGTTTCAGTCTTTGCCTAGAAATAGCATAGATTCATGGGACAAGTGCAAAGATGCTTTTATTGGAAAATACTATCCACCTGCTAAAATTATCCAACTAAGAAGTAACATAATGAATTTCAAACAATTGGATAATGAACACGTTGCCCAAGCTTGGGAACGTATGAAATCTCTTGTCAAGAACTGCCCTACTCATGGTTTGACTACTTGGATGGTTATCCAAACTTTTTATGCAGGCTTGAACTTTACCTCGCGGAACTTGCTAGATTCGGCCGCGGGAGGAACTTTTATGTCAACTACACTTGGTGCTGCCGCGAAGCTTCTCGATGAGATGATGACCAACTATTCCCAATGGCACAGCGAACGCGCTCCAACAGGTAGGAAGGTAAACTCTGTCGAGGAGATTTCCTCCCTAAATGAAAAAGTTGACTTGATCATGTCTCTACTTTCGAAGCAATCTTCTGTTGATCCTCGTGATGTTCCTTTAAATTCTTTGATTGCTCAAGAACAAGTAGACGTGAACTTTATCTCTAGAAACAATTTTAATAACAATTCTTATAGGAGTAATTTTGGTAGCAATCCTAGACCGTTCCCCTCTAATTCTTATGGGAACAACAATGCTTATCCTAGCACCAAGAACTCCACTACTGAACTAGAGATTATGCTTAAAGATTTCATCACTACCCAAAAAGCCTTTAATAAGAGTGTAGAAGAAAAACTAAACAAACTAGATGATCTCTCTTCGAAGGTAGACAATTTAGCCAATGAGGTAGAATTGCTTAAAATTAGAACTTTTCCTCTTGAGGAGAGGAAGGTCACTCCTATGAATGCTATTCAAGTGGAAATTAATGAAAACATTAGGATGATGGCTAAACTTAAAGAGAGATGGGCTAGAGAAAGGGAGGAAGAAGATAGAATTAAGAACCTTCCTACCCACCACACTGTTGCTACTATCCAAGTTGTTGAGGATATCCAAACTCTTAGCACCCAATGCACTCCTGGTCCTACTGGACCTATTAATGGTGATGCTATGACTATAGAAACTACCAAACAAGTGAACCTGAAGGACACCACTACCACCTTACTTGATAGTAGTGACCTTGATTTTGATAATTGCACTCTTACCGAAGTTATTGATTTCCTTCACAAGATGTCTAGAGATCCCCGCACTAGCACGCTTAACCTTGCCTTCACAGAGCATATCACTAATGCTCTCATCAAAGCTAGGGAGGAGAAACTTAGAGTAGAAGCCTCCATACCTAGAAAGCTAGAAGATGGTTGGGATCCTATGATTAAAATTAAGATAAACAACTTATCTTGCTATGCTTTATGTGATGTTGTAGCTAGTACCTCCATTATGCCCAAAAGACTATATGATATGCTTAAATTGAAACCTTTTGATTCTTGTTCTTTTGGTGTTCGTCTCGTTGATTCTTCCATAAAGAAACCTTTGGGAGGATCGACGATGTTCTTATCATTGTCAATGACAACTACGTCCCCGTTGATTTTACTATTATGGATACTGAATGTGAACCTTCGTGTCCAATTATTTTGGGACGTCCTTTTCTACGCACCGTTGGTGCTATCATTGATATGAAAGAGGGGAATATAAGATTCCAGTTTCCTCTCAAGAAAGGGATGGAACACTTCCCTCGAAATAAGATTAAGTTACCTTTTGAGTCCGTTATACGGGCTAGCTATTCTTTTACTCTTGATAAAACTTGATCTCTTTGCATTATGCCTAGCTTAAAGGCATAAAAGAAAGCGCTTTTGGGAGGCAGCCCACATGAATAAATTTTATTTTGCTTTTGTTGTGTCTTGATGTTGTTACAACAGTAGCATCATCATTGTATCTTTGCTTTTCAACTTTGTGCCAAGTGTAGCCTCTGATTGCAAGAAAGTTCAAAAGTTGTGACGTGCTGTCCAGGAAACAGATTCTGTCCTTGGATAGAAAAATTCGTATAAAATCACCAGATCATCTTTTTGGTCTGAATTTTTTCGACAGCGTGCTCTATATAATTGTCTTTCGTGCGTCTGTTTTGAGTTTTTTGATTACAGTTGCAGAAGTGCCCCGAAAAAATCATTTACTACCTGCTGTTCTGTTTTTCACAGATTCTGTCCTGTTTTGCCTTTCCTTCATTTTGCAAACCTAGAGCTTGCTTTTTCTTTGCAAAAACCTTTTGGAAATCTTGAGAAACAGTAGACCTTCAAGAATATCCTTATTTCCAGCAAGGAACAATTATTTTATTAAGGATACTAACCTCGCTAATCAGATTATGATGAGTTATGTATGAAGGGAGTTTTCAAGTGTGCGAGGGAAGATGATAAAAAGATTCAGGAGTGTCAAACGCTCAAGCTTGGGGATGCCCCCATGCACCCCCAAGAAATATTCAAGGAGACTCAAGCGTCTAAGCTTGGGGATGCCCCCGTGCATCCCCTTCTCCATCAACATTATCAGTTCGTCTTTCGTTCCACTATATTTTTATCACTTCATGTGTTATGTGCTATGCTTGGAGCGTCTTGCTTTTAGTTTCCTTTTTAGTTTTCTTTAGCTTTTCATAACGAGTCGGAACTCAGCTTTCTTTATGTGGGAGAGAAACACGCTCCACTTCTACCTAGAACATAACATAGAAATTTTCATGTCTATCTTTGCTGTGTGTGTTCTTTGTCTTTCAATAGCTACTATCATGTTCACCTCTTAGTTTTCATGCTTATCTTTTTAAAAGAGCTTTTGTTTAGTTGGTTGCTTGAACTCTCCTTAGTTATCATGCTTATCTTATTAAGAGAGTTTGCTTCCGTTGCATTGGTTGGTATGTCTATGATAAAGATGCTACGTGCATAATGGCGCTTAGTAGTTCATGTTTTCTTATGGTTAGTCTCAAATAGCTGGGGGGTTCCCAATGTGTTATTGGAGTACCAACATGATTTGTTTTACCTATGATGTGGTATGGTTTAGTAATATCTTCCTTCGAGAATTTACTTTGATTGACTTGGCGTATGCTCACGCATATTTAAGACTGTAAAGAAAGTCTGTCAAGCCTTGATGATCTTTTGTTTCTGAGTAGCGATATAAATTCCATGCCTGATTCAATGTTGCTTTGTCGCTCTGCATGATTATGACCGTCATCGCTCTCTTAGTTGGTCGTTCCCAGTCTTTTGCTAACCTCCACCTGTACTAAGCGGACTGACTGCTTGTGCATCCAAATTCTTTTAAACCAGTTATGCCATATGAGTCCACCATACCTTCCTACATGGTATTTACCTGCCATTCCTAACGAAGACTTGCATGTACCATCTCGAAATTATTCAAAAAAAAATGCATTCCTATTTTGTGCCTCTGTTTTAAGTTCATGATGAAGTAGTAGTTAATTCATAATCTTTTTAAGTTGGACAAGCTTCACCCCGGGATTGCATGTATAATGTGCAAACCCATAATACGAGAAGGAACTGGCATTGAGTGCGCCCAGCTCAAAAATAATATAACAAACAAACCCTACTTCACGCTTTGTTCATGAGAAATCAGAAAACTTTGGAAGTGATAAACAAAGGAGATTAAGAGGATGTGATCGTCCTCATTCGGGAGTCGTTCCTCGAAACTTGTCCATCTCAAGAACTGATTGAGTTGTCTGCTAGGATTCGTTGACGAAACATGCATAATCTAAAAAAAATTTATTACCTCTGTTTTTAAAACCAAGAGCTCTGGTACATGTTTTGTCTTTGTTTCCGACTACGGGTTTTCAACCTTGCCAACAAAAGCCACGGTTCGAGAGTCTCCACCTTCTTTTAAAGCACCAACTACTGAGAGCATGATTGTCATTCTGAGTGTAATGTGCATTGTCCCAAAGTAGCATTGTCTTTTGCATGATTGTGATATCGTTTATTTTGAAATGATTGTATCTAGTCATCACTTAAACCTTGGAGGTGCCCCTGCATTTATGTTTTGCTTCACTAAAGGGGGCAAGCGAGATATCACTTTATCATATTTGCACACCATGCTCATTACAAATCTATTTGATGTTTCAGTATCATATTGTAAAACTTTCAGTTCTTTGTGATTTTCTCATGAGGCAACTTAATTACTACAGATTCATTGTCTCAGTAAGCTTTTGTCATGTGACTATGAAAAATCCTTATATGGTTAATAGCATGTCACCACAGAAATTATTCTTGTTATCATTTACCTACTCGAGGACGAGCAAGAATTAAGCTTGGGATGTTGATACGTCCAAAACGTATCTATAATTTCTGCTTGCTTCATGCCTCTTTTGGGTGATATTGCTATGATATTTATACACTTCCATACACTTTTGATCATATTTGGACTAACCTATTAACTCAGTGCACCCCAGTGCCAGTTTCTGTTTTCTGCTGTTTTTGTATTTCAGGTTTTCCCATTACGAGAACTGCCAGAAAAATCCCGGAAAAATTATATAAAAAATCAGCGTTCCAGAAGCTTCCCGGCACCCGAAGTACAGCCGGAGGGGGGCCACCAGGGCTCCAGGCGCCCTGGTGGCGCGGCCCCCCTCCTGGCCGTGCCGGGGGGGCGCTTGGGCCCCCCAGGCCTCCGCTGATGCCCCCCTTTGGCATATATTTATATCGTGTCCCGAAACCCTCGAGACGGGAACCCTTTTTCACGATCTCATCTCTGTTCCGCCGCCGCCGCCGCTTCCAAGATCGGGAGCACGAGGAGAACTCTTCCCGGCACCCTGCCGGAGGGGAGGATCACCACCGGGAGCTTCTCCACCACCATGGACGCCTCCCGGATGAGTTGTGAGTAGTCTCCCTTGGACCATGGGTCCATGACCAGTAGCTATGTGATGTTCTCCTCCCGTTCTTGTGCTTCACTAATTAGTCCTCGTGAGCTGCCCTACATGATCGAGGCACATATGTAATCCTTATGCTGTTGCTATGATGAGTTTGCTGGGATCCGATGAATTGTGAGATTATGTTCAAATTGTGTTTGAGTAATATATTTAATTCACCTCTTTTATATTTATGTTCGTAAGTAATTCTTGCATGTTCTCCGTTGTTATTTATTGCTTTGGCCAAGTAGTAGGTAGTGACTCCAAGAGGGAACGTTATGCTCGATTGTGGGTTCATGCCCCTCGATGACTAGCTTGAGTGACAGAAACATGAGTCTAGGGGATGTGCTGTTGCCACAAGGGGGAAAACAACGGTGCTTGTGCCCGCGGGTGCAAGGATTGTTTACTTTACGCAAAGTTCTTTTAATGCAGTTGTCTGTTGCTTTGAGTTTACACTATGGGTGGGACTCGCAACTTAATACCAGCGAGATGTTCTGGATAGATATCTCAAGGTGGATGATTAGTAGTAGATATTGATGGATTTCGGTCTACTTGCCTTGGCGTACCGCCCATGCTTTGAACCTCTACCTTTCTTGCAACATAGTCAGCATTGGTTTGCGCACATGGTTCTGTCAATTGCCCAGCTGTAATTCGTTTACCTCACATAGCTATTTTATCGTCTTTTGGGAGAGAGACATCACTAGTGAACATCATGGGACCCCGGTCCATATTACCATCACTGATCACATCCGCTATTTACTTTTCATTTTACTTACTATTGCAGCAATACCTATTACTATTATCACTTGTGTTTGATCCTTTGTAAACGACAAGGCCGGAGGGATTGACAACCTCTCTGTACTCGTTGGGAGCAAAGTTATTTGTATCTGTGTGCAGGTCCACGTTGATTGCTAATATCTGGCGCCGTTAGCAGTTGACACCTTCTTGTTGAAACTGGGTGTCTCAGGGAAATCGATCCTTGGTATCTTTGCCAAGGGAAAACTTCCGCTACACTGCATCTCAAACCTTCCACTTGGGGTAACCAACGAGGGGCGAGAAGCCATCAGCAATTGACAGGATTATGTGCGCAAACCAATGCTAACTATGCTGCAAAGAAAGGTAGAGGCTCAAAAGCATGGGCGGTACGCCAAGGCAAGTAGACCGAAATCCATCTGCATCTACTACTAATCATCCACCTTGAGATATCTATCCAGAACATCTCGCTGGTATTAAGTTGTGAATCCCACCCAAAGTGTAAACTCAAAGCAACGGACAACTGCATTAAAAGAACTTTGCGTAAAGTAAACAATCCTTGCACCCGCAAGTACAAGCACCGTTGTTTTCCCCCTTGTGGCAACAGCACATCCCCTAGACTCATGTTTCTGTCACTCAAACTAGTCATCAGGGGGCATGAACCCACAATCAAGCATAACGCTCCCTCTTGGAGTTACTACCTACTACTTGGCCAAAGCAATAAACAGCAACGGAGAACATGCTAGTATTACTCAAGAACATAAATATAAAAGAGGTGAATCAAATATATTACTCAAGATCAATCTGAACATAATCTCATAATCCATCAGATCCCAGCAAACTCAGCAGAGCAACAACATAAAGATTACATATGTGCCTCGATCATGTGGGGCAGCTCACGAGGTCTAAACCATGAAGAACAAAGAGGGGAGGAGAACATCACATAGCTACTGATCATGGACCCATGGTCCAAGGGGGACTACTCACAACTCATCCGGGAAGCGTCCATGATGGTGGAGAAGCTCCCGGTGGTGGTTCTCCCCTCCGGCAGGGTGCCGGGAAGAGTTCTCCTGATGCTCCCGATCTTGGAAGCGTTGCGGCGGCGGAACAGAGGCGAGATCGCGAAAAAGAGTTTCGTCCTCGAGGGTTTCGGGACCCGAGGAATATATATGCGAAGGGAGGTCACCAGAGGCGGAGAGGGGGCCCCAGGCGCCCTCCCTGGCGCGGCCAGGGGTGGGGCCACGCCGGGTGGCCGCCTGGGCCACCCCTGGCTCCCCTCTGGCTCCACTTTGGTTTTTCTCAAAGCTTCCTGTACGCTGATTTTTCCTGTATTTTTCCCGGAATTTTTGGAGCACTTTTAATATGGGGGACATCTGAAATAGAAAAACAGCAGAAAACAGGAACTGGCACTGTGGTGCACCGAGTTAATAGGTTAGTCCAAATATAATCAAAAGTGTATGGAAGTGCATAAATATCATAGCAATATCACACAAAAGAGGCATGGAGCAAGCAGAAATTATAGATACGTTTTGGACGTATCACGCCGCTGCTGCCATTCGACGCGGTGGCCGCCGGCGCTTAGCGCCCTCCCCTGCGTGTCGATCTGGGCGAACGCCCACCCGGGCGCCGACGCCCGTGCCCGCATCACCGCTAGCCCGTCGCCCGTTTTGGCCTCTGGTGCCAATGACAAGTGGGCCCCAAGCCCCAGAACGAAAACTAAAAAAAAGGAGGATAAATAAATATAAATAATTAATAATATTAATTAATTAATTAATTAACTAGATAATTAATCTAATTAATCCTGCCTCTAATTAACCTAATGGATAATTAAATAAATTAAATGATGATTAAAATTAAACTAATTAATTGTGATTAATCTAATTAACTTTAACTAGTTAAACTAATCAGGATTGGTTAATTAAGTATAGACCTAATATTACTGTGTCACTGACCAGTGGGACCCACTGGTCAGGTTGACCAGTCAACCATGCTGACATCAGCATGATGTCATGCTGATGTCATAATTCCTTTTTAAAATTAATTTAATTAATATTAAATTTCAGAAATTAATAAAAACTTTAGAAATCATATCTTTTAAACCGTAACTCGGATGAAAATACTTTGTACATGAAAGTTGCTCAGAACGACGAGACGAATCCGAATACGCGATCCGTTCGTCCGCCACACATCTCTATCATACCGAACATGCAACATTCCCCTCCGTTTCATCTGCCCGAAAATGCCTAACTCCGGGAATACTTTTCCGGATGTTATTCCTCTTCGTCTGTATCACCGAGCACCGCGTTAGGTCACACGTAGCTCCGCCTTTTGCCATGTTATGCTTTGTGATGCTATTGTTTGCTCTGTTATTTATTTGTTTCCCCTTCGTTGCTTATTTTCGGTAGACTCCGATACTGTGGTAGACCCCGAGACCATTGATGCTTCGGTGTTCGGCTACGGCTACGCTTCCGAAGATTCCTTTCGTCTGCAGAGCTTCCAGGCAAGCCCCCCCCTTTGATCACCAGATATCGCCTATTCTTCTTTCTACTGCTTGCATTAGAGTAGTGTAGCATGTTACTGTTCGGTTACTCCTATTCTGTTGCATAGCCTGTCATTGCTGCTACAACTGTTGATACATGTACCTGCCATCCTAATGCTTAGTGTAGGATGCTAGTTTTCCATCAGTGGCCCACATCCTTGTCCGTCTGCCATGCTATACTATCGGGCCGTGATCACCTCGGGTGGTGATCACGGGTATATACCATACACATACTTTACATGACACATGATGTGACTAAAGTCGGGTCGGCTCATTGAGTACCCGCAAGTGATTCGAAGTGGGGGCTGAAAGGACAGGTGGCTCCATCCAGGTAGTGATGGGCCTGAGTTCCCAACGGCCCCCCGAGTGGATCTTTGTGGCGGAGCGACAGGGCAGGTTGAGACACCCAGTGGAGAGGTGGCCTAGCCCTGGTCGTTGTCCGCGGTTGTTTCATAATAACACGCTTTATCGAGATCTTGGTATTTGATCTGAGTCTGGCCATTTGGTCTATACGCACTAACCAGCTACGTGGGAATAGTTATGGGTACTCGACGTCGTGGTATCAGCCGAAGCCTTCTTGACGTCAGCGACTGAGCGGCGCGCGCCGGGTTGGACCGCGTAACGTAACTTCCTTAGTAATGGAGGTTGCTAGGTCTGCTCACCGGCCGCCCTCGCAACGTGCAGGTGTGCATTGGGCGATGGGCCCAGACCCCTGTGTGCTTAGGACTTAGACCGACGTGCTGACCTCTCTGTTGTGCTTAGGTAGGGCTGCGACGTGTTGATCTTCCGAGGCCAGGCATGACCCTGGAAAGTGTGTCCGGCCAAATGGGATCAAGCGTGCTGGGTTATGTGGTGCACCCCTGCAGGGAAGTTAATCTATTCGAATAACCGTGTCCCTCGGTAAAAGGACGATCCGGAGTTGTACTCGGACTTCATGACAACTAGAACTGGATACTTAATAAAACACACCCAGACAAGTTCCAGATATAACTCGGTGGTTGCTCTCTCACAGGATGATGTGCGGGAGGATCGCCGGGTAGGTTTATGCTATACGATGTTACTTGGTGAACTTACCATCTATTCTGTTCTACTGCTGCAAGACGGAGGCTGCGAGAAGCGAGGATACTTGTTACTTTCCAGCTACCCTCATCTTCTGCTGCAAGATGGAGGTTACGAGAAGCGTAGTCTTCGATTGGATTAGCTATCCCCCTCTTATTCTGCTTTCTGCAGTCCAATCCACATATATTACCCCTTTACACAGATATCTTTGCATATGTAGTGTAGATCCTTACTTGCGAGTACTTTGGATGAGCACTCACGGTTGCTTTTCTCCCCCTTTTCCCCTTTTGTCCCTTCTTCTCGGATGACGCAACCAGATGGTGGAGCCCAAGAGCCAGAGGATCCCGATGATGTTTCTACGTGGAGTTTGGCTTCGAGGAGTAGTTAGGAGGTCCCAGGCAGGAGGCATTGCCTTTTCGATCGTTGCTACTTTTGTGCTAGCCTTCTTAAGGCAAACTTGTTTAAGTTATGTCTGTACTCAGATATTATTGCTTCCGTTGACTCTTGTGTATTCGAGCATTTGTATTCGAGCCCTCGAGGCCTCTGGCTTGTAATATAAAGCTTGTATTATTTTAATTTGTATCTAGAGTTGTGTTGTGATATCTTTCAGTGAGTCCCTGATCTTGGTCGTACACATTTGCGTGCATAATTAGTGTACGATAAAATCGGGGGCGTCACACAAGCCCGGCCCATGGGCAAGCCCGTCGGTCCTAGGCCCTGGATTTTAGGGCCGGGCCTGGGTGGGCCGACAGGGCCGGGCCGGAGATGGCCAGGACTACCCAACGCCCTCGTACGTCTATCGTCCGGTCACGGAGATCACGAAATTTTGATTAGGACCATGTCCTTAAACGGACTTTAAATGTGCGGGCTGGTCGACACCCTCATATCCAGCACAGATATGTGGCGAATATGGATGCTCGGGCGACCGCCACGTCGGACCTGACAGCCCGACCTCATCGTAAATTGCACCAAATCCATCAAAACTTCCTACTCCACCCGCCACCCTCCAACCTTTCCCGCGCCCGAACCCTCGCCGTCCTCCACCCTTGCTCCCCATCCTCACCATCGGTCCAGAGCCACCGCGGAGATGTCATCCAACCCGTCCCCCGCCGTCACACCGGAGACGCAGCCCGCCTCGTCCGTCGGCTCCATCTTGCGAGGCGAAGAACGTCGCCCCGAAAGTTGCGGCAACGCCGACAACGAGAGAGGGAGGCGGTGGCCGTGCAGGGAGGTTCGGACATGGTGGATTAACTGTCTCCCCCGCCGCGCCCAGAACCCCGCATCCCTTCCATCCAAGCGCCGACGTGGATTACACCGATCGACCTCGTTGTGATAGAGGAGGATTTGACGGCCGGCTGGGCCATTCCATAGAGCTTTCCGCCCATGCAGATGCACAAGTGGGTGAAGGCACGTGCCTCCCGTGACGCCGCGGCAAAAATATCGTCCAATGGACGGTCATTTTTTCGATAAGAGTGAACAAGAAGGAGGAGAGGTACAAGCTCATGTTAAATGCGCAAGTGGAGAAGATGAAGTGGGACCGGAATAGGGCGGAGAAGAAGTTCAAAATTGAGTGGGAGAAGATCCAGTTGAAGAAGCAAAAGACGGCGATCAAATGGGAACTCAAGAAGACTCAAACATTTGGCCAGATAGAGCTTGAGAATGAGAGGTTGCAACTTACACGGGACGCCGAGATGCGAAGATCATGTTGGCGAAAAAACCCCTCTTGGATGAGCATGCAAAGAATTGGTTTCCGGACAAAAAGAATGAGATCAACGACAGTAGAGAGTATAAGGTGGCGAGGGCGGCAGCGACAGCGACAACGGATCATGTGGCTCGGATGCTGGCGGAGGCGGTTGCCGGGATGCAGGCGGAGCTGGACAAGCAAGACGCTCGCATATTATTTTCATTTTGGCACGTCTGGTTCGTTGAACTATAATTTAGTTTGTATTGTTTCGAACTATAGAATTCAGACAGTGTGTGTCGTATGATCGATATGCATGAATTGCATTGATACGAGGATCATCATTTGATATTTGTGGATGTAGGGCTTAACATATGAGGGGCGTGCGATCGCTGTCTGCGGACGCGCCTACGGGCATATACGAAGCCAGATTTGCAAAGCCTTCGTGTAGATGCTCCGAGTCTCCATCCACGTCCCGGTCGCGGGAAAAAGGAAAACAGTCCCCGGTCACCTCCACGCGGGCCCGGCGCGGCGCCCGTGCGCCCGAGCCGTCGCCGTCGACGATGTGCGCCATGTCGGGCGGGTGCACGTAGCCGCACCTCACCTCGTTCGTGGCCACGGAGACGCTGGCTACGTAGTACGTACTACCACTGCTCCGCCCGTACTCTACGTCCACGTCACCGGTAGGGCAGCACCGCCCGACGTCCACCCCCGGGGCCCGGCGGTCAGCCGGAGGAGGCCGCCCGCGGGACCGACGGCAGCATGCGTGCATGTAGACGCCAGCATCTCCCTCGTCCAGGCAAGGCATACGCGCGACGTAGGCAACACGCGCAACGTGCGCGCGCGCGCGGGGGATCGCACCGCTCACGTGACGTCGTGGGAAGCCGCGAGCCCCACCGGTCCACGTCGCGGCGAGCCACGTCCTGCGCCCCGATCGACGGCGACCGCCACCGCGCGGGCCCCGCCGGGCCACCGCGAGCGCCTTCAATTCCCTCTCCCTGTGTTCGCTCGCTACGAGGTGAGCCGTACGTCCTCTGCGTGCGATATGTGAGCGCGTGTGCCGCGCCGGACCGGAGCGCGCACAGACGCACAGCGGGTTGGCTGGAATTGAACGTGCCGAGGCCGGCTGGAATTAATCGGGCGGCGTTTACTCGGGCCGCACCACCTGAAGGCGACGTCACACGCGGGCTGCCGGTGCCGGCGCCGGAGCCGGAGGCATTGAAGGCCGGCCGGCGGGGCGGCGTCTGGCTGGCATTCTAAAATTCCTCGCTCGCATTGAATCCGGTGCAGCGCAGGCTGCGCAGAGGATGCAGGGCGCGTCCACAACAGAGGCACAGACACGCATGCAGCTCATCGTCTCCTTTTTGTTTTCTTCCGGGAGAACAATCCGCCATAAACTAAACCGAGCCCTGTGCCCTGTCAGGCATGCGCAAAAGCAGGAGCCCTCGCCTCCTCTCATTTCCGCTACGTCGGCAATAGAGAAATGAACGAGTGATGAAGGCCTGGCTGTGATAGTAGGCCTGACGAACGACCGGTCACTGCTGATTGGCATGTGCGCCCATGACTGCGAGCCGCAGCCGAGCCGACGACGTCGTGGAGGGGAGCAACGCAACAGCCAGCACAACTGCCGGCGGAAACCGTAGAAAAGCATGGCATGTCGTGCATGCACGCACGCACGCACAGGAACAAAAAGCCACGCTCGCTCGCCTCGCCTCGCTTTACCGTCCCCAACCGCTGCCCCTAAAAAATCCCATCCCGGTCGTTGCTTTCAGCTGGCTTTATTATTATTACGCAGGAAAAAAAGGAATTCCTCCTCGTTCTAGTACTAGTGTGGTAGTACTACTACTGCGTGCAGCTGCTTCGGGCATCCCTTCCCCGTCCCCCCATCCCACCTCGTCGTTGTCCTCGCCTCACTTGGCTTGCCCGCATCCGCACCGCACCGCATGCACCAATCGCCACCGATCGCCCGCCCGTTCGTGCGTGCGTCGGTTGCTCTCTCCACATCCAGCGGAAAACTACGCCTCCCCCACCGCGCGCAGCCCCCCTCCCTCCGCTCTCCGTATCTCGGGCGGGGGTGGGTGATGCGGTGAGGCGGGGCGGGGCGGGCGAGGTGGACTCGGCTTTCCCTTTTCGGCGGGGGCGGCAGCAGCAGCAGCAGCTTGATCGGAGCGGGGCGCGACCCATGAACGCGGGGATGGCCGCGGCGGCGGCGGCGGCGAGGTGCATGAACGCGGCGTGCGGCGCGCCGGCCCCGACGGCGGCGGGGGTGGGCGAGTGGCGGAAGGGCTGGCCGCTGCGATCCGGCGCCTTCGCCCTGCTCTGCGACAAGTGCGGGTACGCCCTCCCTCCCCTTCCCGCTACCACCACCTCCTCCCTCCCTTCCGCCCTCCCTCGGCGCCTGCTGTGCGTGCTCTGTTCCGAATGGACTGGCCGGCTGGCTGGGCGAATCGATTCGTCTCGATGCTCTGCCTACCTTTGCCCCCCGCGCCTTTTCCGCTCGGGGAGACGATGTTTTGTTCCTTGTTGCGGTTGGGCAATCTGAGGATTTCCTTTTTGTCTGGCGCGTGTAGCAGCAGTTTTTCAGAAAAGCGGGGTTGACTCGTCTGTAGCTTGCGTGGATACCTACCAGCGACATAGATAGAACAGATGGTAAGCAATAGTTGGCTGTGTGGAGCTCATGGCGAATTCAGATTCTGTGTAGTCGCTCAGTTACTCAGGGCCGACACAAAAATTGCTTGCAGCAGCTTCATTCTGGAAATTGATCCTGTATGCTATAAGTTGTGCTTGTATGGTTGACTCAGAGCTGGTGCTTGCTTGATGAAACACTGCCTGCTGCTTGGTGAAAGTCACCTCTGTGCCCTGTATGGTTGACTCAGACTTGCTGCTTGCTTAGCAGTTGGCAGTAACTATTTGGTGTTGTGACACTCGAAGTTCTCTTGCGGTTCGTTTCCGATGACGACGGGAGAAACATGTTTAATCGAGTATTTTCAAGATTGTTTTTCCTGCAACATAGGAAATTACCGTTACCCTGTTACTACTACCGTTTTACAGTTCAATTATCTGGCCCTGTCGATTTTTACCGTATCATTTGTGCTGCGCTCAGGTTGGCGTTCGAGCAGCTTGTCTTCTGCGATATATTCCACCAAAAGGAGTCTGGTTGGAGGGACTGTTCGTTTTGTGGGAAGGTGAGTGAGACTGTGACACATGCTTGTGAGTTATATATGCAGCCAAACTGTTTCACAACAATAATTCCAAGGGGCTCCCCCGTTTCAGCGTCTCCATTGTGGTTGTGTTGCTTCGAAGAATTCCTTTGATCTACTTGACAGCGGAGGAGTTCAGTGCATGAATTGCATGAAAAATCCAGCAGCTCAACCTGTAAGTTTCTTTGTCGCGTCATATTCCATTTCTCTTCTTTCCAAATCTGATTCTTCTTTCTGCAGGTTTCATGTCAAGTGGCTCCAAAGCTTTTTTTATCTCCTCAAAATAACCAGAGGCTCTTTGGTAAAAGCGATGAATTGTTGCCAGGTAGACCGTTGGAGTCACCGTCCCTTATGCTCGATTCCAGAAATGATGATATTGCTATTATAACTAAGAGCAATCATCCATTCATGGTAAAAAACTTGGAAATTGGGCAAAGCAGTAACATTTTGAGGCAAAAGGAAATTGAAAATGGCGCAAGGCAGATTAAGTGGGAGCAACCAACACTCAGTATTGGGGACATGGGAAGGATGCCTTTCTTAATTAGGCCTCAGAGTGCATTAGAGTCTCCCCAATCCCAGTGTACACGAAGAGATGATAATAGAGACCCGACAGCAGATAGCACAACAAGTGAATCAGTTTCAGAGGCATGCCTCAGTATGAGCTTGGGCATTGCTAATAATGGAAACAAGATGGAGGCTACTTCAACTATGGAAAGACCCATGGTGTCACCAACAACACCGTTTTCTGAAGGAAGAGAACTTGCCACTGCATTATCTCCATTTCAGCATGCGCAGAGGGCTCGGCATTTTCTCACCAGACCACCAAGGGTTGCCGAAGGTGCTGCGTTTGACCCAATGAGAGATGGTTTTCCACATCTTCGTGTTGCCAGACCACCTGCAGAAGGAAGGGGTCGCAATCAATTACTTCCACGGTATTGGCCAAGAATAACAGATCAAGAGCTGCAGCAAATTTCTGGAGAGTATCCTTTAATATTGTTTTTTCAACTACTTGGCAACACTGATGCTTAAATTATCTACGTGCAAATTACATGATGCATAGTTGATCAAGTAGGACAGGGAGCGTCTTCAATATGCTGTGTATTAGTTTTTGTTGTGGATATTGTGTTGTGTTCCTTGACTGTATTTTGCTGCAAGCTCGAATTCAACCATCGTTCCACTGTTTGAGAAGGTTCTAAGTGCTAGTGATGCAGGCCGCATAGGACGACTTGTTCTTCCAAAAGCCTGTGCCGAGGTGATATGTCTCTTCTGTATAGCAACCCTTCTGCTTTCTCTTCATAATTTAGTATGCTGTTGCCACACGTTTCGATTTCACCCTGACATATAATCTGTATGTATAAAAAACCTTTATGCAAGGAGCACCATGAGCTCCCAGATGTTAGGATTTGGGGAAGCACAGTTGCCTATGTTCAAGAGATTTGATTGGAAATGAAAATAAGCAATGCAGAAAACCTATTGTAACACAGACAAATAAGTCAATCTAATTAGCATTTAGTCCCTCGCTGTTTTGCCTATTTGCATTCTCATGACTTATTTAGAATAGGAACATCATTATATTGGTGATACTCCTGTCTAAATGACCAAGTGAAACCGGTTTCATGGTTAGAAAGTGCCATTCACATAGCTGCTGTGATGTTGGCCAGCAAACTGCTTGATAATATCCCCATAACATATATAAGTTTTCTCCCCTATAATTCTGAATTGCTGAGGTACTCTATGTAGGCCTATTTTCCACCAATCTCTCAGCCAGAAGGTCGTCCCTTGACAATTCAAGATGCAAAAGGCAAAGAATGGCATTTTCAGTTCAGATTCTGGCCAAATAACAACAGCAGAATGTATGTCTTGGAGGGTGTTACACCATGCATACAGTCCTTGCAATTACAAGCTGGTGATACAGGTGATTTGCAACTTAATTCTTATATATAGATTTTTGAGGAATCTTATTATCATATTATATACTCCTTCCGCCCCAAAATAACTGTCGTGGAACTAAAGCCATGACAGTTATTTTGCAACGGAGGGAGTATGATAATAAGCATCATTTGCTCTATTGCATCACGCACATGTTCGTGGTTTAAGCTTGATTTCACGTAGGGCTTCATTCATTCAAAGGAATTCCACAGGAATTTTGCAAGATTCTATTCCTTGGGAAATTTTCAGCATGTTGATTTGTAGAACTGAAAACCATGGAACCATAGCAAGTTTTCCTATGGAATAATTCACGTGCAATTCCGAAGGAAAATTTCCCTTAAGTTCCTTTTTTGTCTACGACAATAGCGAACACCCAATTCTTAAAAATATTTCCTCTTTTTCCCTGTGGTGCAACCAGAAATTTTTGTTATATATTCCTGGGTTCTCGATTCCTGTAGGACTCAATGTATCATGATACCAATCCCTAATTTTTTCATATTCCTGTATTTTTATAATCCTGTGAATAAAAAAGGTCCTATGTGAATCTTATTCTATCGAACATTTGTGTTTACTATGGCATTTTTATTGGGAAAGGAGCCGAAGCATATTTTTTTACTTCAGTAAAGAGACAAATTATGAATCTCAGCAGTTTCAACTTTCTAAACTAGATGCATTGCCAGTTATCATGGAATGGACAAGTGCAAGTGAGATATATGACATGTGTTCATTGTATTTTTGTTGTATGCATATCACTGTATTTCTGTCTCAAATTTTCATGTCCAGCAACAACTCTTACATGATTCAGTAACCTTTGTCATCTTTACATGGTTTTCATGCTATATAAAGTGAATATGCTGCATAGAAGTATCGGCTTATACAATGTTCTTTGTGCTGCCTCCGTTTTTATTTACTCCGCATATTAGCTTTGTCTAAAGTCAAACTTTGTAAGCTTTCAACAACGTTGTAGGAAAATATATTAACATACACACCACCAAATCAATACCGTTAGATTCATCATTGAATAAATTTTCACATCATATAGATTTTTTATTGTAAATGTTCATATATTTTTCTATCTACTTGGTCAAACTTTATAAAGTTTGACTTCAGTCAAAGCTAATATGCTGAGTAAATAAAAACGGAGGGAGTATGTGATTCTACTGGGAAGATTTTTATATGTACTGGTGTATGTGATTTTACTGGGAAGATTTTTAAATGTACTGGTGTTTTTCATTGTCTACAGTGACCTTCAGCCGGATAGAACCTGGAGGGAAACTTGTTATGGGCTTCCGAAAGGCCACAAACACTGTCAGTTTGCCAGTAAGTTTGAATTTCAAAGCAATTCTGTTCCCTATTCTGTGCCGCCAGCTTTACTTCAATGTATTCATGTTACTTCTACACAGGACTCACAGATTTCAGCCATTGCAACTGGTTCCCCTCTTGGTGATTCATTCTTTTCCAATGCAAATGAGAATCTATCAATAGTAAGTGGTTACACAGGATTTCTGCAGTCAATGAAGGGAGCTGCAGATCTCCAGCCAAGCTCTCTATTTGATCATCATGCTAACTCAGCTGATGTGGAGGTTAGCTGGCTTAAGGCAGATAGATTTGGTGGCAGGCCAGATGAGGGGTCTTTGCAGTTTTTACACAAAAGAAGCCGCAATATTGGTTCCAAAAGCAGGAGGCTTTTAATGGATAACGAGGAGGCCCTAGAACTGAAGCTTTCCTGGGAAGAGGCTCAGGAGTTGTTGCGTCCTGCTCCATCTGCAAAACCAACAGTTGTGATGATTGAGGACTATGAATTTGAAGAATATGATGTAAGCTGGCTTCATTCTTCACGTTCCAGCACTTCAAGGCACCCTTCATTGGAAGCCTAGCAAGACAACTCTTCGTTCTCAGCAATGGACTTCGATAACTGAACCTATTCTAACTTTACTACGTACATGCAGGAACCTCCTGTCTTTGCAAAGCGATCAATTTTCACCAGTCGTTCTACAGGGTAAGAAACTCAATGAACAACAAAAATACCATGGTAGTCTAGTTTTCAGCATGGCAGGAAATCATATGGAAGTTTATGTTCTTAGCTTCAGTTGTACCAAGTTGTGCAAATACCTGATTGTGTATATTTAGGGAACAAGATCAATGGATTCAGTGTGATGATTGCTCAAAATGGCGGCGTCTCCCTCTTAATGTCATTATTGCCTCCAAGTGGAGATGTGCTGACAACACATGGGATCCAAAAAGGTAATACTATTTCACATTTGTGATGGAACTTATTTTTATTCCGCTAAACGAGAAGGATCTGTCAATTATGATGATCAGTAGGGTGTGTGATGATGGAGTGCATACTGAAAAGCTTAAGAATTTGACTGATTCTGGTTTTGTCTGAACTGGTCCACAGCCATACCTGAGCAAAAATTTCTGTTAATTAAACAACCTCTGTTTTCTCCTCTGACTGACCACCTGATGAATAATTTGTTGCCTTTATATGTCTATTTGAAATTTTTTTTTTTTGAATCAGCCTATTTGAAATATTGGACCTTTTTACTCTTTGGGCTAAAAAAAAACTTTTTACTTCATTGCATAGGATATCTTGATTAGGTCATTGAAAAACTTAGTAGCATCGCGTATCTAATACTGTCCACTCGTGAGCTATCTAATAGTCTAAAACTCTAAATACACTTAGAATATTTTGTGATGTTATTCAGAATATTGTTTGCTATTACTTCTTCAACCTTGAAACAATTCTCTGTTTTGTGATGTTATTCAGAATATTGTTTGCTGATTCAGATTATTGTTTGCGATTTTCCTCAGTGTCAAATAATTCTAGTTATAATTACATTGCTTTTACAGACATACCAGTGCAATGATGTTGTAGCCTCTCTTTGTTAGTGTTTCATATTATTTTCATCATATTTCATAGTGCTTATACATTCTGCTTAGCTGCTTGTGCTTAAATCAGTTGCTACCATATGCAGCTGTTCCTGCTCTGCACCTGAAGAATTAGCTCACAAGGAGTTACAAAATATTCTCCAGCAGTACGAAGGTATGCATTATTTGCTGGCCCTGATAACAAGAAAGGACATTTGGGCAGCTTGACCTTGTGAAAAGTAAAAGTAAAAATAAAAATAAAAAATGGAAAGAGGAAATTTTACACAAGACATCACAATTAAACAGAACCTAAAAGGCTAACTATCACTGCAGAGATCAGGAGGCGGAAGAGCAATTATTTCTTGAAGCAGAGCATCCCTGAAATGGATGCGTCGAGCCTTGACGCCTTGGCCACTGCCGCAGTCTTTGGGGAGGTCGGGAACCAAGGCGCTGCATCGGTTGCAACTACCACCAAGCACCCCCGGCACCGGCCCGGCTGCACTTGCATAGTGTGCATCCAGCCGCCCAGCGGCAAGGGGCCGAAGCACAATCCGGCGTGCACTTGCAACGTCTGCATGACCGTCAGGCGCCGTTTCAAGACGCTCATGATGAGGAAGAAGCAACGGCAGTCCGAGCGAGAGGAGGCCGAGGCGAGCAAGAGGATCGCTTGGGTGGGCAGGGACGAGCCCGAGGGGAGCAACCTGTCGCGGTCCCCCCAGACGATGGACACCATGCGAGACGGCGACGTGATCATGTTCGACAAGGCCGACGCGAGCAAGGGCCACATAGACCTCAACTTCCACCCTGCCAGCCGCGAGGAGGAGCAGCAGCACGGCGGCCAGCCTCGGGTGAGCATGGTCAGCCTCCTCGAGGTCGCGAACCGACCCCTGGAGAGCTACATGAAGCAGAACGGCCTTGTGAGCCTTGCGGCGGAGCAGGGGAGCAGCTCCGGCACGGCCCCGGCCCCGGCCCCGTCTCAACCCGCTCCGATGGAGAGCGAAGAGCGGCCCTCCGACGAGGGGCGTGCCGTGCCGATGGAACAGGAGCGGGAGCCCACGGACGTCATGGCCGTCGACGAGGCAGCCGGTGAGATCCAGGGCAATGCTGCCAGTGCCAGTGACATCGCTGCTGCCTGACCTGAGCTTGTTGACCGTGCGCCTGCGTTAGTGGGTGGGTGTTTGTAACTTGTTTACGTGTGTGCGTGTGTGTGTGTGTATGATCGGCTTACCCCCTTTTTCCCCCAAGGAACAGCTGGTGCGTTTTGATGTGAAGCTCAAAATGATAGGGTTTCGTCGTGTTGGTGTAACATACGTGTACAGGGCTGTGCAACCTTTCGTTTGTAGTACTACGTTGTAACCTCGGTGCTTGGTATGAAAGGCAGCTTGGTGGCTGACTGGTTGGTGTTGTAGGCACTCTTAATTTCGAAGTGGTATTTGATAAACAGCATTTACAGTACATTTGAAAATAAAAGCAGGGGTTTGTTCACCCAGTCCTCTGTAACACTAAGCTCCCTAGTTTTAAAGAGCTGACATTCAATTGAGGTCTCTAACTAGAATTGAGCCACCTGATTTTGATCAGGTCAACAATTTTTCAAACCTCTCATATTCAATTCTTTTACACTATACACTATTTCCTTTTTCTTTTAAGGCCTCACAATGAACTGAGGCATTCAATTTAGAAGTGAGTCAAGCAATTTTGACCGGGTCAACACTTTCTCAAGCTCTTCCCATTCAATTTCTTAATTCACTATGTTCACTAATTTTGAAGCTCTTCATTCAATAAAGGTATTCAATTTTAAATTTGATTTAAGATTTTGATTGGGCCAACGATTTTTTCAAATCAATTAGTAGCAACCGGCCTATAAAAGCATATCAATCTCGCACACCCTCGCACCACTTGAAAAAAACGCCACCATGTGATATTGTAGCACCAATATAGTATACAGCAGTATATGTGACCACTGACACAAAAATTTCCTTACATAAATATAGGTTAATTAGCGGATGACACATGATCACACGACGAAAACCCACCAAATTACCACATTATAAATAAAAACAAAACACACTTTATTATTTACCCCACCCGTCAAACAAAATATTCTATCAGTTTCAAAATATAAGGGGTATTAGTTATGTAGGAAGTCAAACTTGTCGGCGTCCTGGGAACGAGGGTACCCAGACTTGCCTGCCCGCGGCCCGTGACGTGGCTCCATCAGCGGCCTGATGCAGCTCAACTTCAGCAACTGCAGCCCAAGACCCTTGCGAGGGGCCAAGCCTCGCAAGGCGGGCGACAACAAGACCTCCCTGGGGGTAGTCTCTCTAGGACGGCTCCTGAGGAGCGGAGATATCTATGCATGGAACACCTCGCGAGGTTTACATGACGTGAGCCATGACGACCAAGGCCAGGCGGGCGCCAGCGGGCGTGCCAGTTTCCTCTTTGGTGCTAAGAGGGCAAGCGCAAGCGCGGAGTCCCAAGGGATCAGGAAAAGGTTTTCATATCGGTGCAACAAGACCAAAGACCGTCAAGACTGCAGAACGGAGGTCATCGTGGAGCCCGGCGCGGCGTCACCACCGAAGCCTTTGGCAGGCGAAGACTACTTTTGTCAGGATAACTTGTACTAGCTGTTCCCCTTTGAAAGGATCGATATGGTTGACTAGAG
>LR738710.1:62437899-62454095 GCA_902687465.1 Secale cereale
CAAGGGATTAGTGGGGAGAATCAAATATCTCTTGGTGGAAGTGTAGATCGATGCCTCCTCAAGCAATCCCGAGCAAATCAACAAGTTTGATTGGCTAGGGAGAGAGATCGGGCGGAAATGGAGCTTTTGGAGCAACAATGGAGTGGTGGGGGAAGAGGTAAGTCTCCTTGGAGAAGAAGACCCCCTATATATAGTGGGGGGACAAATCCAACCGTTATTTGAGGTTTCAGCCCGCAGAGAGCGGTAGTACCGCAACTCATGAGCGGTACTACCGCTGGCTGAGCGGTACTACCGCTTGGGAAGCGGTACTACCGCCAAGGCAAAAAATCGAGACCTGATACAGCCACGGATGAAATAAATTACATCCGTGGCTACATCCGCAGAGGAAAACGGAAGTAGCAAAATGCGACACGGTACTACCGCTTCAGCTAAGCGGTACTACCGCTTGGGCTTAAGCGGTACAACCGCGCGGTATGCAGAAGTAAAAAATTACTTCCGCATCCACTTCTCATACTTAGACTTCAGCGCCTGGCCCAGATACACGGTACTACCGCATGGGGACGCGGTACTACCGCGGGAGCGGTACTACCGTGTCGGCAAGCGGTACTACCGTGTACTGTGCGGTACTACCGCTTGGCAGAGCGGTACTACCGCATGCTTGGCAGAAGATCAGTACAGAAGCCACAAAATTGCCTCAACGAAAGAAAAACCGGTTGGACCTCCAGAGAAGCAAGGAAAGGAAGTGTGAGAGAAAGATGTGTACGTGTTGATTCTACCCAAACCTTTCCGACGCGGACCCCCTCTTAATAGTACGGCTTTCCTATTACTCAATGCCACCTACAGGGAGCAAAAAGAAAACACCGTCCTTCATGGAATTCGAGGGGCAAGCAATCGTCTTGTGCCATAAGGGAGATATACCTGTATGAGCTTACAGCACACGATTAGTCCGCAAGAGTATTGTCATCAATCACCAAAACTATTAGGGAGAAAAATGCCCTTACAATCTCCCCCTTTTTGGTGTATTGATGACAACACGAGATTTGCACAGAGAAGAAATAATAGAGACAGCAATATAAGCCCTAGAGTATAGGTGAGCTCCCCCTGTATGTATGCCTACATATGATTGTGCTTTGGACTGCACTGCACACATACTAGGTATGGCGTTCCCCTATAGTCTACACATGCGATACTCTATATAACATTTAACTGCATAGGATAAGCATAAGGACATGATAATAAGTTTAACGATACGGAGACATATGTCTTACACCATATGATAGTCTCACACAAACACGCACAATAAAACCAAGTTCAACGAAAAGAAACACACACACAAGACGGCACAAGACGGCAAATGCAAATCACTCTCCCCCTTTGTCATCGAGACACCACAAAGGGAAAGAGAGGAAACGAAGAGGGGTGGCAGCCCGGGAGAAGCTCAGTCGTCATACTCGTCATCAAATCCCTGCTGCTGCTCGTCCTGATAGTCCTCATCAGATCCCTGCTGCTCTGGCTGATACTCATCATCAGAATCTGTCCACTGGTATCCCTGGCGAGCCATCCAGGTAGCCTCTGGAGTGATGATGTCCTCCGATCCATTTGAGACCTCTTCACCATACACGGACAGAATCTTCTTGTCCCGCTGACGTGTCTTCTTGTCAGTCACATGGGCACGGTATTGCCCCTGAGCCTGCATGCAGAAGAGAGCCTTCATCTTCTGCTGGAGCTTCTTGGCCCAAGACGGCTTCTCTACGGTAGAGGAAGAAGAGGGGGCAAATCTGCCTGAGCGGACATCGGCAGGCTCCTCCATAGGCTCATCCTCAGTGCCCATCTGGGCAGCAGCAGCCTGAGCGCGAGTAGTGGTGTTGGCCCAGCGAGTCTTGACGCGAAGCTTGATAGGATCATGGCGGTAGCAGTCAGCCACCAACTCCTCCTCTGGATACAATTTCGCCCAAGTCTTGGAGATGAGCAGATATAAGAAAGGACCATAGATAGGTACCTTGCGAGTGTAGATAGCAAACCGAAGCTCATTCCACATGATGTGGGAAATGTCCAGAGGAGCAGCCTGAGCGGAGCGAGCCTCTTGACACATCAGAAGCATATCCACCAGATAGGCGTGAACCTTGTCCTTGTCGCCAACACGAGGAAACAGCGTGTTGCAAAAAATCCGATACATAATGTCCAGGAAGGGATTCAGCACATAGGTTGTTTTGCCACTAGCAAGGGTCTTTGCTTCATAGAAAGGAAGAAGTTTGTCCTTGTTGGCTGCTTCAGGATTGGCGTGAGGCCGAAAACCAATAGGGTTGTGGAGACCCTCATCGGGAAGCTGAAGAAGATCCATGAACTCCTTCCAAGTGGAGGTCATTTTCTGACCATGAGTCATCCAAGTCATGGGACGGTCTTCCTTGGCCTGAAAGTTGACAGAGGCATAGAACTGTGCAATGAGCTCAGGATCAAAATCGTTCTGGAAAGTCATGATATGTTCCAGACCCAGCTGCTCGATCAAGTCAAGGGCTTCTGCAAAATATGCCCTGTTGGTATCCTTCCTCATGTGCTCCACATCGATCCAGTGAGCATCCACATACATATTGGCTTTGGTCTTGAGCACCTCATGATAGATGCGATACTGTTGCTTGGTCCAGAAGACATCATCACCAGGGAAGTGCTCACGAGGTTCCCCATATGGGTTGATCTTCCGTCTAGCCATGAACTCACCAGCAGGCATTTCCTCCATAGACATGGATGATTCCTTGCGCTTGTTGGCTGAGGTCTTGTACCGGTGCTGAGGATTGGGGTTGGAGCCCTCTGGCACATCGCTCGGGGTACGCATGCGCTTGGAACCAGTGTCACGAACGGGGTTGGTACGACGACCCGCAAAGCCTGAGCCACCACCTAAAAATACAAACACAAAACCACAGCAAAACAAACGCGAGAAGAATCAATGCCAGAGCCTCGAAAGACACAAGAAACCAAGGGAAATAGAAAAGAGAACATGCCACGAAGCTAGTGTGAGCCAAGCGGTAGTACTGCTGACCCAACGGAAGTAAAAAAAATAGTACCGGAGGGCAAGCGGTAGTACCGCGTGGCACATGCGGTAGTACCGCATGCCTTACGGTAGTAGGATTTTACTTCCGCCCAAGGGGGCGGAACTAAAATATTAGTGCTGCATGCGGAGCGGTAGTACCACGTAGGGACGCGGTAGTACCGCTCGGCATGCAGTACTAAAATTTTACTTCCGCCCAAGGGGGCGGAACTAAAATATTAGTGCTGCATGCGGAGCGGTAGTACCGCGTAGGGACGCGGTAGTACCGCTCGGTATGCAGTACTAAAATTTTACTTCCGCCCGAGGGGGCGGAACTAAAATATTAGTGCTGCATGCGGAGCGGTAGTACCGCATTGGAACGCGGTAGTACCGTTCGGCAAGCAGTACTAAAATTTTACTTCCGCTCGAGCGGTAGTACCGCTAGGGACAGCGGTAGTACGGCTTAGGTCAGATCGGATCTGGTTTACACCGTGCGGTAGTACCGCGGTTCTCCAGCGGTAGTACCGCACGGAACAGATCTGGGAAGATAAACAATTAGAAACTACCAACACGATCTTCACACGGTACTACGGCTGATCAGTAACTTCGTGGCAACAACTCTAAGCATATTTCCGGATCACAAACACTCTCCCACAACCTAAGCATCCATGGATAAGATCACGAAGAACACAAGAAAGCACTAAGCATCTCCCCTAACCCTAAAAACTTAGACAAGGCAAAAAGAAGAAGGGAAACGGGGAATAACCTGCATCCATGGAAAGAGGACGTGGTGGGGAACGATCCCACCGGTCGGAAAGAGAAACGAGTGGCCGAGGGAGGAGATCCGGCGAGGTCCTCCGGCGGCGTTCTTGAGAGAGAGAGACAGGGACGACGTGGGGGTTAGGAGTTGGGTATGGGGGAGATGGAACTCCCCCTGCCTGCTTATAACCCCCACGCGTTTTGATAGGTGCGGTAGTACCGCTGTCATTGCGGTAGTACCGCTTGCGCGGTAGTACCGCTCGCCAAGCGGTAGTACCGCTCTACCAGCGGCAGTAAAAAATTACTGCCGTGCTGGCCGAGCGGTAGTACCGTAACCCCATCTGCGGTAGTACCGTAAGCTTGCACGGTAGTACCGCTCCTCCAAGAACAAGCACGTTTGATAAGAGGCTTTAAGCAAAGAAAAAGGAGAAAAACAAATACACGCACACGCAAAGTGAAACAACACAACTCCTCAGAGGAGGGCGGTGGCCGAGGCCACCTATGTTTGAGTAAATAGATATGGCACCGCGAAGAATTATCCTTGGGCCCATGATCCAACACTCGACTTGAAACATTTAAACCAAAAAAGTATGGCAAATGATAAAGACTTGGTTAGTTTATGCATAATGGAGGGAGGAACAGTTCATTGAGAGAACAATACCCCCCCTATGTCCATGCCTACATCTAGACAAGATAGCTATATTGAGTGTGAGGGGTGTGTGTGCACAGACTCAAACCACATTGCTCAAATCGATGATATTTAGCTCATGCCTTAACTCGCGAAATCTAGCTTCATCCAATGGCTTCGTGAAGATATCTGCAAGGTTATCATGAGTGTTGACGTAGTGAAGCTCGATCTCTCCTTGCCTTATGTGATCCCAGATGAAATGATACCGAATCTCAATATGCTTCGTCTTGAAGTGAAGCACCGGGTTGAGAGAAATCTTGATGGCACTCTCATTGTCACACCAAAGAGGCACTTTGTCACAAATGACACCGTAATCCTTCAAAGTTTGCCTCATCCATAAGAGTTGAGCACAGCAACTGCCAGCGGCCACATATTCTGCTTCAGTGGACGAGAGAGATACACAACTTTGCTTTTTGGAAGACCAACTAACAAGAGAGCAACCAAGAAATTGGCACCCTCCCGAGGTGGACTTCCTATCCACTTTGTCTCCCGCCCAGTCAGAATCAGAAAAACCAACAAGGTTGAAGTTCGCTCCTCTTGGGTACCATAAGCCAAAGTTTGGGGTATGAGCCAAATATCGAAAGATTCGCTTGACAGCCACAAAGTGACTTTCCTTAGGTGAGGCTTGAAACCGTGCACAAATTCCCACACTCAACATAATATCCGGTCTAGATGCACAAAGGTAAAGCAAGGATCCAATCATAGAGCGATATACCTTTTGATCCACGGCTTTACCATTGGGATCAATGTCAAGTTGGCATTTGGTTGGCATCGGAGTAGTAGCCGGCTTGACATCACTAAGGTTGAACCTTTTGAGCATGTCTTGAGTATACTTGGATTGTTTGATGAAGATGCCTTCTCTTCGTTGTTTGATCTCAAATCCAAGGAAGTACTTCAACTCTCCCATCATGGACATCTCAAAGTGAGTGGTCATGAGTGCGGCGAACTCATCATTGAAAGCTTTGTTAGGAGAACCAAAGATAATATCATCAACATATAGTTGGCATACAAACAACTCCCCTTTGACCTTCTTAGTAAAAAGAGTGGGGTCGATTTTCCCAATTTCAAACCCACGATCTTGTAACAACTCGGTAAGGTGCTCATACCACGCTCGTGGGGCTTGTTTAAGGCCATAGAGTGCCTTATCAAGTTGATAAACATGATTGGGGAACTTAGGATCCTCGAACCCAGGGGGTTGTTTAACATATACCAACTCGTTAATGGGACCATTAAGAAATGCACTTTTCACATCCATTTGTTGCAATTTAAAGTTATGATGAGAAGCATAGGCAAGCAACAAACGAATAGATTCAAGACGAGCAACAGGGGCAAAGGTTTCACCGTAGTCGATGCCCTCGACTTGGGAGTAGCCTTGAGCCACCAGACGTGCCTTGTTGCGGATGACAATGCCATGGGCATCTTGCTTGTTCTTAAAGATCCATTTGGTTCCAATGACATTATGGTTCTCCGTTGGTCTTGGCACCAGACGCCACACTTTGTTGCGCTCGAAGTTATTGAGTTCTTCATGCATGGCATTGAGCCAGTCAGGGTCTTCGAGAGCCTCATAGACCTTCTTAGGTTCAACAAAAGAGACAAAATCTTGATGAGCACAATAGTTTGCTAATTGTCTACGAGTGCTTACCCCCCTTTTGATGCTTCCTAGGATATTCTCCATGTGATGTTCTCTGGAAGCAAGCCTGGAGGCAACTTTTGCAGCACGACGCTCCAATTGCTCTTCAAGAGATAACTGAGGAGCACTGAGTTGGTCATCTTGAGCGACGTCAGGAGCTAGATCTTGATCTTGAGCTTCCTCTTGACCTTGATCTTGCTCGGAGGAGAGAACTTGGCCTTGTGCATCATTTGGTGGATCCCCACCATCTTCTGATTGATCTTGCACTTGGCCTTGTTCGTCCGGTTGAGGGCCTTCATTTTGTTCTTCGGAAGCGTGTGGGTCTTGGGTTGGTGATGGTTCCACTTGAGTGGAACATTGTCCTTCTCCTTCGGCCACAAGGGGTTCCTCAACGGGTAGGATGTATCCAATACCCATTCTTCTTATGGCTTGAGGAGGAATTTCATCACCTGTGTCACAAGTACCACTTTGCTCCACTTGGGAGCCGTTATTTTCATCAAACTCTACGTTACTCGTCTCCTCTATGAGTCCGGTGGACTTATTGAGGACACGGTAAGCATGAGAGTTTGTATCATAACCAACAAATATGCCCTCATGAGCTCTAGATTCAAATTTAGACAACCGAACACCTTTCTTAAGAATGAAACACTTACACCCGAACACCCGGAAGTACTTGAGATTGGGCTTGTTACCGGTAAGAATCTCATACGGAGTTTTGTTCAAGCCTTTGCGAAGATAGAGACGATTTGATGCATGGCAAGCGGTGTTGATGGCTTCGGCCCAAAAGTTGTATGGAGAGTTGAATTCAGCCATCATAGTTCTTGCAGCATCTATTAAAGTTCGGTTCTTTCTCTCCGCAACACCATTTTGCTGAGGGGTATATGGGGCGGCATATTGATGTTTGATCCCCTCATCACCAAGAAACTCATCCAAGGTGTAGTTCTTGAACTCGGTGCCATTGTCACTTCTAATCATCAAAATCTTTGCTTCATGTTGTCGTTGAGCTTCATTTGCAAAGTTGATGACGGTTTGTTGGGTCTCACTCTTCTTCTTGAAGAAGTATACCCAGGTATATCTTGAGTAGTCATCCACAATCACCAAGCAATATTTTCTACCCCCAAGACTATCAAAAGTGGGAGGCCCAAAGAGATCCATGTGGAGGAGCTCTAGAGGTCTCTTTGAATAGATGATAGTCGTGGGAGGGTGAGCCTTCTCATGTAATTTTCCTTCAATGCACGCCCTGCAAGCACGATCTTTGGCAAAGCTAACATTTGTTAGTCCTCGGACATGGTCCCCCTTGAGAAGACTTTGCAAAGATCTCATATTGACGTGGGCCAAACGGCGATGCCAAAGCCATCCCACATCAACTTTAGCCATTAGGCATGTCGCAACCTTAGTGGGTTGCTTCGAGAAGTTAACCACATAAAGGCCGTTCTCGACATGCCCAACGTAGGCTACTTTAAGAGTCTTGCTCCACAAGAGGGCCACAGAATCAATATCAAAGAATGTAGCAAAACCCATGAGTGCAAGTTGACGGACAGAAAGTAAATTGTATGCAAGGGACTCAACAAGCATGACTTTCTCGATCGTGAGATCATGAGAGACAACCACCTTGCCAAGTCCCAATACCTTAGAAGATGAAGCATCACCCCATTCGACGTTGGTGGCCATAGATGAACCGAGATCCACGTCCACCACCAAGTCTTTGCTTCCGGTCATATGATTTGTGGCTCCGCTATCGAGCAACCATGACCCCCCACCGGAAGCAAACCCCTACAATAGATCAATGCTTGGATTTAGGTACCCATTTGGTAATGGGTCCTTTGAGGTTAGTGACAAGGGTCTTAGGAACCCAAATGGACCATTCAATGTACTCATAAGAAGAACCAACAAATTTAGCAAACACATGGCCATCACTAGCACGGCATAAAATATATGACGGATTAAAATCACCGGCCATGTTTGAGGGTGTGGTGGAGTTTTTCTTGACCCCACCACTTTTCTTCTTGGTAGAGGTGCCCTCTCCTTCTTTCACAAAGGATTGTCGGAGAGGGGGTGGTTGCTTTGTCTTGTCATTCTTCTTCTTCTTGGGCTTAGGAGCAAACCCAATTCCTTCCTTTGCCACAACTTCCTTTTGATTGCTCAAAAGGGTGTTGAGGTTCTTCTCACCTTGTATGCAAGTCACAAGGCCTTTCTCAAGTTGCTTCTTCAACTCGGCATTCTCTTCAACAAGATGCACATGCTCACAACATGGGTTAGTAGCATTTGCATTATCAATTAAAACCATGCGAGGAAAGATAGCCTTTTCCTTGGTTAGCGAAACTTGGAGTTGATCATGAGACTCCTTGAGAGTAGCATGCATTCCTTTCAAGGCCTTGTGAGCCTTGTCAAGTATGTCAAACTCCTCTTTGAGTTTAGCATGATCAACCGCAAGTTTTGCCTTCTCAGAGTTAAGGACACGAGAGACAACTAGAGCATGATCAAGATCTTTCTTTAATTTAGCATGATCAACGTTGTGTGACTCCTCAAGAGTCAAACGAAGAGCACGCTCCTCCTCTAGAGCGTTAGAGAGATCCGATATCTCATCGGCATAGTCTCGACTATGCCCTTCCATTTTAGTGATGGTTTCCTCGTGAGCCTCAATAATGTCATTTGCCTCACCGAGTTGTTCCAAGAGAGCAACCACATGCTTCTTGGATTTGCCCTTGAGATTCTTTATGAACACATCAAATTCATTTTCTCCCTCCTTACTACCCTCACCCTCATCAATACAATTAGTTAATGAGGGGTTAGAAGAGATAGTAGAGTTGATGATCGGAGTTACCTTGTTGGTGGCCTTGGCCATAAGACATTTGGCGGTGATGTTTTCGTTCGGTGAGTTGAATAGAGATGAGTGCGGAGTGGTAGCAATTGCAATTGTGGCCATAATGGTCACCTCATCCTCTTCATCATTGTCATCATCCTCCACATATTCTTCTTGAGCCACCAACACTTTCGGAGGAGTCTTTTTGATGAAGTTGTTCTTGTTGGGATAGGACTTTGACTTGTCCTTCCGAATAAGCTTGCCTCCAAAGTCTTCTCTCTTCTCATATGGGCAATCCGCAACGAAGTGGCTTACATTTCCACAGTTGAAGCATGTCCTTACTCGTTGCTTCCCTTTGTTCCCACTGGAGTTGTTCCTGTTGAAGTTGGACCTTGAATTCTTCTTGCCCCAGAATTGCCTAGAAGCAAGAGCCATGTGCTCGTGATAGGCATATTTGGTGTCCTCGGGGCAGCACTCATCATCATCTTCAACTTCCTCCTCTTCCACACAAGCCTTGGCCTTCAGGGCAAGATTAGGCTTCTTGGATCGTTGAGCTCTTAGGACCGCATTGTCGGCGGTAACGTCAAGAATCCTCATGGCAACAAATTCATCCAACACTTCGTTTGAGGATAAAGTGTGGAAGTCCGGTCTCTGACGAATCACAGAGGACATGGCCTTGTGATAGGGCATCATGGCCTTGAGGAACTTGCGCTTGATCCAATTGTCATCCGTGTCCTTACTGCCATGGTCTCGAAGAGACACTGCAAGAATAGTTAATCTTCGATAAAGTTCACGAGGATCTTCATCCTCGATCATTGCAAACTCATCAGCTTCATCTTGCACTACTTCATAGTTGGAGCGTTGAATGCTAGTGCTTCCCTTGTACATTGTGCCAACATGCTCCCATGCTTCCTTGGCCACAGTGAATGGACGAAGATGAGCAATATCTTCAGGAGGGATTGAGTCTTGAAGAATGCAAAGTGCGGACTCGTTGAACTGATGATCGGCAGTTTCTCTTGGAGTCATGTTGTCGGGATCATACGGATAAAAACCTTGCTCAATGATTCTCCAGAGGTTAGTGGAACAATGATTAATATGACGTTTGAAACGAAACACCCAAGTAGCAAAATCAATATTTTTAACAAACTTCGGTGGGGGCCCGACGGAATTTAAATGCGGTGTGGGGACGGGTCCTCCATAGTGAGTAGGCGGAGGAGATTGGGCAAATTTCCCACTACCATGCTTAGTGACCGGGGCTTGCTCACTACTAGCTTCTCCCTTGTCGGGATTAGCCTCTGACACGTTGGTAGCGGGACGACCCACTTCCAACGGTGAGGTGGATAATTTAAGCCCCTCAAACATTTCTTTAAACATGCCCTTGACCTCGCTCGCTAGTGATTCTTTCAATGTGGTCAAGGCCACATTGAACTCCTCACGAGTGACGGAGGCTCCCCCATCTACCGTAGGCAAGGACGGATTTCCATCGGAATGGTCCTCCGTCTCGACTACGTTGTCAGCCATACTCTTTGGACGGTAAAGTCCTTAAAAAGAGACGAGGCTCTGATACCAATTGAAAGGATCGATATGGTTGACTAGAGGGGGGGGGGGGTGAATAGGCAACTAACAATTTTTTAGCTTTTCTTAACCAATTAAAATTAGGCGACAAAATAAGTTGTCTAGATAAACTACTATGAAGACAACTAATGTAAATAAGCCCAACAACTACACAAGCATGCTATAGGAATTAAACAAGTAAAGCATGCAAGAGTAAAGGTAAGAAATAACCACAAGTAGAACCGAAGGAGACGAGGATGTGTTTCCGAAGTTCCTTCCCTTTGAAGGGAAGTACGTCTCCGTTGGAGCGGTGTGGAGGCACAATGCTCCCCAAGAAGCCACTAGGGCCACCGTATTCTCCTCACGCCCTCACACGATGCAAGGTGCCGTGATTCCACTAGTGGTGCCCTTGAAGGCGGCAACCGAACCTTTACAAACAAGGTTGGGGCAATCTCCACAACTTGGAGGCTCCCAACAAACCACGAAGCTTCACCACAATGGAATATGGCTTCGAGGTGACCTCAACCGTCTAGGGTGCTCAAACACCCAAGAGTAACAAGATCCGCAAGGGATTAGTGGGGAGAATCAAATATCTCTTGGTGGAAGTGTAGATCGATGCCTCCTCAAGCAATCCCGAGCAATCAACAAGTTTGATTGGCTAGGGAGAGAGATCGGGCGGAAATGGAGCTTTTGGAGCAACAATGGAGTGGTGGGGGAAGAGGTAAGTCTCCTTGGAGAAGAAGACCCCCTATATATAGTGGGGGGACAAATCCAACCGTTATTTGAGGTTTCAGCCCGCAGAGAGCGGTAGTACCGCAACTCATGAGCGGTACTACCGCTGGCTGAGCGGTACTACCGCTTGGGAAGCGGTACTACCGCCAAGGCAAAAAATCGAGACCTGATACAGCCACGGATGAAATAAATTACATCCGTGGCTACATCCGCAGAGGAAAACGGAAGTAGCAAAATGCGACACGGTACTACCGCTTCAGCTAAGCGGTACTACCGCTTGGGCTTAAGCGGTACTACCGCGCGGTATGCGGAAGTAAAAAATTACTTCCGCATCCACTTCTCATACTTAGACTTCAGCGCCTGGCCCAGATACACGGTACTACCGCATGGGGACGCGGTACTACCGCGGGAGCGGTATTACCGTGTCGGCAAGCGGTACTACCGTGTACCTGTGCGGTACTACCGCTTGGCAGAGCGGTACTACCGCATGCTTGGCAGAAGATCAGTACAGAAGCCACAGAATTGCCTCAACGAAAGAAAAACCGGTTGGACCTCCAGAGAAGCAAGGAAAGGAAGTGTGGGAGAAAGATGTGTACGTGTTGATTCTACCCAAACCTTTCCGACGCGGACCCCCTCTTAATAGTACGGCTTTCCTATTACTCAATGCCACCTACAGGGAGCAAAAAGAAAACACCGTCCTTCATGGAATCCGAGGGGCAAGCAATCGTCTTGTGCCATAAGGGAGATATACCTGTATGAGCTTACAACACACGATTAGTCCGCAAGAGTATTGTCATCAATCACCAAAACTATTAGGGAGAAAAATGCCCTTACACCCTTAAAATTTGAACGCTGTGAGATCCCTTGTCGCCGATATTTGGGAAGAGGACCAAGGCCATTATAAATAGGACCTAGCCACCACCATAGAGGGGCATCGGAAGAGGAGATCGGATCCATTCCACCCTACTCACACCACAAGCTCATCCGAGCCCAAGAACACCTCTCCTCCGGAGGCTGTTCATCCCTTGTACTAGTTCATCCTCAGCCATACAAAGGCAATCCACACACACTAGAGTAGGGTATTACACCACAAGGTGGCCCGAACTAGTATAATTCTCCGTGTCCCATGTTCTTTGAGCACGACGAGCTAGGCCGCGGAATCGTAGGGTGAGCGCGCTGGGGAGGGAGTGTTCTTCGTGCGCACCCTAGAGTTCGAACCTCTCAAGGGTTTGCGAAGCCCGAAATCTGACATTTGGTGCGCCGGGTAGGGGTGTGCCGAAGCCTCTCTTCCGTCGATCGGCGCGTCACCACTCCATCGCTTCCATGGCTGACGCTCGTCGTGCTCGTGCTGAGCGACGGGCCGCCCTCACCGCCCGCATCGCTCAGACAGCTTCCGCCGGCGGACCTCCTCGCCGATCTCCATCGCCCGCCGCCAACGCCGCCATCGGCCCGGCGCGGCACGAGCAGTAAGCCTCGTCGCTGCATCCCTCGGTGCGGCGGGATGGACGGACCGCAACCCCATCGCTGACCCCCGCTGGCTCGACGTCTCACGACCGTCGTGGACCCGCGGATGCGCTGTTCATGGCGCGCGAGCTCCTGCGATACCGCCCCGTCGACGACCTCTACGAGGACTGGCTCGACCGCATTGCCGAGCTCGTCAGCACCGCTGGGGGCTCTCCTGCTCCATCTCTCTCGCTACCTCGCCCACCTCCCCATGCGGGCGACGTGGCCCATGAAGCGCCTCCACCATCTCCACATTAAGGCATCGTCCACGATCCAAGACACGTAGCCCTGCCGCGTGACCCACCGCGTGGGGCGCCCACGCATGAAGAAGGAAGTTGTCATGAGGTCCAGCAGCCTCAAGGAGGAGCACCAGCGCTCCCTCCACAGTCGCGTCGGGACCGTGCGCCACCTGCCATGGTGGCACGCGGAAACCAAGACCAAGCTCCGCCTTCACGACAAGCTCTGGTATCAACAGCAGGCTGCAAGGCCCTCGCCCCCAAGCTGCGCAACGTCAACTGGCCTCGGAAGTTCAAGCCCGACCCGCCTCCACACTACGACGGCACCCCGACCCTACGGAGTTCCTGCAACTCTATGAGCTGAGCATCGAGGCATCCAACGGCGATGAGAAGATCATGGCGAACTGGTTCCCCATGGCTCTCAAGGACGGCGCACGCTCGTGGCTCCTTAACCTACCCGCAAGATCGATCTCCTCATGGGGTGAGATGCGCAAGCGGTTCATCACCAATTTCCAGGGCACCCGCGACCGGCCCCCGGCCGCAGGTGACCTGCGACGCACCAAGCAACAACCAGAAGAAACTCTGCAGAAGTTCATCCAACGCTTCAACAACGTTCGCGTCAAGATCCCCAAGGTCACGGACGAGGCCATCATCTCAGCGTTCTCCGATGGCGTCCGCGATGTCAAGATGAAGGAGGAGCTCGCCATCCACGAAGATATGTGCACGACCCTGGAACTATTCAACCTCGCGACCAAGTGCGCCAGAGCCGAGGAGGGGCACCTCTCCGTCGTTGAGCTCCCCACCGCTGATCCTAAAGACAAGAAGGCCAAGGCCAAGGACGTGAAGCGCAAAGGGGTGGCTGTGCTCGCGGCCAAACCAGATATGAAGCGTGGCCGCGACCACCCGGAGTCGTCCAAGGGCAGCCGTCCGTTCTGCGCCTTCCATAACGTGCACAGCCACAACACCAACGACTGCCAGGAGCTCAGGGCCATCCGCGACGGGCGCATCGGCCGACGCCCCGAGCACAGCGACTGGGGCTACGACCGTGGAGGGAGTCGGACCGGGGGGCGCTGGGACAACCGCGACCCCCGTCAGGAGTGGCGTGATCAGCCTCGTGAGGACCGCTGGCACGACCAGCCTTGCGAGGGTGCCTGGAGGGACCAGCCTCGCGAGGATAGTCCTCAGGGCAAGGCTGGTCCCCCTCCACTGCCACCGCCAAGGAGGAACGACGACCAAGATGAGGGGACTGGGGGCTTCCAGGAGCCTCGCGCCGTCGCTTGCATCTTGGGCGGTGCACATGCCCCAGCCTCTCAGCGCCTCTTCAAGCAGTTCGCCAAAGAAGCAAACGCAGCTCTTCCCAGGATAGAAGCCACACGGCCGCTCAAGTGGTCCAAGTGCGCCATCACCTTCTGCTCTGCTAATCAGCTTAAATGCGTGGCAACTGCTGGCGCTCTCCCGATGCTCTGCTCACCTATCATCGGCAACGTCCAAGTCACCAAGACCCTCATCGATGGTGGTGCAGGGCTCAACGTCCTCTCCGTCGACATGTTTGACCGTCTCCAAATACCTTATGACCAGCTGCAACCCACCAAGCCTTTCTCAGGAGTGACTAACGGCTCCACCACCCCAATCAGACAAATCCGGCTCCCCATTACCTTCGGCACCCGTGACAACTACCACACCGAGCTCATCGACTTCGACGTTGCTCACATCCGCCTCCCGTACAACGCCATCCTTGGGTATCCAGCCCTAGCCAAGTTCATGGTCGTGACCCACCATGGCTACAACGTTCTTAAGATGCCAGGGAGCCGGGACATCATCACCATCACTTGCGAAGAAAAGGATGCAGTGTGCTCCCTCGAGCACGCTTACCAGGTTGCGGCAGTCGAGGACCCAGACAACGAAGACATTATCTACCCCCCTGAAGCCATCCCGAAGAAGAGAAGCAGCTGCTCGCCCTGGAGCCTCACGAAGATGCAGCACCCGGTGGCCGTGCCTCAGGACCCGCGCCCATGGATGAGGCGCCTCCCTTCCTCGCATAGGAAGGTGCGCCCGACACCCCCCTCAGGCTGGGCTCGGGGGCTATCCTTTGGAGGGCCTATGACCTAGCCAATGTCTCGAGGGAGGCGCTCGGGCACCATGTGGAGGCGTGCTTCGCCGCATGCTTCCCTCCGGAGGACACAAGGCGAGAGGAACCAAGCGCTCATGAGTTCATCAACCAGACCATCGAGGACTTGCAGGTACCAAGGGCAATGCGGAGCGCCGCCCGGCGCCCAGGAGTGTAGCTGTCGTCCCAGGCTCGGGCGACGGGCTGCGCGTCTGCGTCAACGTCCCAGGACTCAACAGGATCGCGTCTGAGGAGCTCCACTGACCATCTCAGGTGGGCCGATGCGAGGGCCGTCCTCACAGCTATGTTCACATGCCCTTCGGCTCGCCGAACCAAGCGGCCCTGTACCAACGCCGCATGCGGGAAGTCCTGGCGGCTCGCGAGGCAAGGCATCAGGAGATCTTGGCGGAAGTGGCCTCGGTTCTTTGCGAGCTCTCGATACCTCCAGAACCTCGCGAGGCACCGGAGTCAGGCAGCTCATGAGGAGCATCTGCAGCAAGCATCTTCAGCTACATCAGCACTACTTCAGCAACTGTGCCAGGTGACATTTTCCGATTTTTGTTCAGCTGGGAGCACCCCTCGGGCTGCATCATTCCCAGGTCGCACGGGCTTGCCCCTGCGACGTGTATCCTTTTGCATCCTTACCTTGCTCTGCTGGGGGCGCCCCTCGGGCTGCATCATCCCCAAGCCGCATGGGTCCGTCCCTGTGGCATGTATCGCATTTTACATCGCCTGGGTTAGCTCATTTCTTCTTATGATTTACCTTATGGACATCACCTGCTCACTCACCACCTCTTTTGGCCTCCCTCGCAGCCTAATGGACTTCTGCTCATCCCGCAACGAGGGCTACACGCTGATACGTCCAAAACGTATCTATAATTTCTGCTTGCTCCATGCCTCTTTTGGGTGATATTGCTATGATATTTATACACTTCCATACACTTTTGATCATATTTGGACTAACCTATTAACTCAGTGCACCCCAGTGCCAGTTTCTGTTTTCGGCTGTTTTTGTATTTCAGGTTTTCCCATTACGAGAACTGCCAGAAAAATCCCGGAAAAATTATATAAAAAATCAGCGTTCCAGAAGCTACCAGGCACCCGAAGCACAGCCGGAGGGGGGCCACCAGGGCTCCAGGCGCCCTGGTGGCGCGGCCCCCCT
>LR738710.1:62460511-62544560 GCA_902687465.1 Secale cereale
CTGGGCCCCCGAGCCTCGTCTGGTGCCCCCCTTTGGCATATATTTATACCGTCTCCCGAAACCCTCGAGACGGGAACCCTTTTTCGCGATCTCATCTCTGTTCTGCCGCCGCCGCCGCTTCCAAGATCGGGAGCACCAGGAGAACTCTTCCCGGCACCCTGCCGGAGGGGAGGATCACCACCGGGAGCTTCTCCACCACCATGGACGCCTCCCGGATGAGTTGTGAGTAGTCTCCCTTGGACCATGGGTCCATGACCATTAGCTATGTGATGCTATCCTCCCGTTCTTGTGCTTCACTAATTAGTCCTCGTAAGCTGCCCTACATGATCGAGGCACATATGTAATCCTTATGCTGTTGCTATGATGAGTTTGCTGGGATCCGATGGATTATGAGATTATGTTCAGATTGTGTTTGAGTAATATATTTGATTCACCTCTTTTATATTTATGTTCGTAAGTAATTCTTGCATGTTCTCCGTTGTTATTTATTGCTTTGGCCAAGTAGTAGGTAGTGACTCCAAGAGGGAACGTTATGCTTGATTGTGGGTTCATGCCCCTCGATGACTAGCTTGAGTGACAGAAACATGAGTCTAGGGGATGTGCTGTTGCCACAAAGGGGAAAACAACGGTGCTTGTGCCCGCGGGTGCAAGGATTGTTTACTTTACGCAAAGTTCTTTTAATGCAGTTGTCTGTTGCTTTGAGTTTACACTATGGGTGGGACTCACAACTTAATACCAGCGAGATGTTCTGGATAGATATCTCAAGGTGGATGATTAGTAGTAGATGCAGATGGATTTCGGTCTACTTACCTTGGCGTACCGCCCATGCTTTGAACCTCTACCTTTCTTGCAACTTAGTCAGCATTGGTTTGCGCACATGGTCCTGTCAATTGCCCAGCTGTAATTCATTTACCTCACATGGCTGTTTTATCGTCTTTTGGGAGAGAGACATCACTAGTGAACGTCATGAGACTCCGGTCCATATTACCATCATTGATCACATCCGCTATTTACTTTCTGCTTTTTACTTACTATTGCAATTATACCTATCACTATTATCACTTGCGTTTGATCCTTTGTAAACTACAAGGCCGGAGGGATTGACAACCTCTCTGTACTCGTTGGGAGCAAAGTTATTTGTATCTATGTGCAGGTCCAAGTTGATTGCTAATATCTGGCGCCGTTAGCAGTTGACACCTTCTTTTTGAAACTGGGAGTCTCAGGGAAATCGATCCTTGGTATTGCCAAGGGAAAACTTTCGCTACACTGCATCTCAAACCTTCCACTTGGGGTAACCAACGAGGGGCGAGAAGCCATCAAGCACACGCGTTGGCACAACGCTTGTGCTCGGGTCTGTCCCTGCAACGCTGGCAAATCTGGTAGATCGAGCTCTGACTCATGGCCTACCCTGCATACGTCACCTCACCTGGTCCTTGGTGCCTTTGTCTTCCTGCGGAGTGATTAGTGGCCCAGCGGTAGGCGCGGTTCTAAGTTGTGCTGCTTCGTCAGACTAACCCGCATGAATCTCAGGAGCACGACGGCAGGCGACCCTGCCGGTGTCCCCTTCTCACGTAATTCGCTTGCGCGTTAAAGGGGGGGGGGGCTTCCGAGCATCGCGCCTTAGGGGATCCTACTGACTCTCCAGCCCTCACCCATGGCCTTGACCACGGCATCGCGACTTGGCATACCAGCGGCAGCTGAGCTTCGCTCAAGGGTCGGGACCCGAGGACGCAGAGCACCAAGAAGGACGGGAGAAGGGGAGGCCGGCTTAGAGAGCTCAGGTCTATTCGTACGTCAAGGGCGTCTCAGGAGCCTAACTGGCCACGTAGCCCCTCACCCCTGGTCTTGTCCTGGTGATCCGGACAAGTCAACGGCGGTTGAGGTATGCGCGGGGTCCGGCCCTGCCGACGCAGAACACCAAGGCTTAGTCCAACATTTCTTTCCCGAGGGCTGTTCGTACGTCAAGGGGACCCCTGAGCATCGTGTCTCAGGGGCCTAACTGGCCACCTAGCCCCTCACTCCCTGGTCTCGTCCTGGCGATCCGGACGAGCCAGCGGCGACTGAGGTATGCACGGGGTCGGGCTCTGACAACGTAGAACTCTAAGGCAAGCGGGAAGGAAATTGCGCAATCTCAGCCACGCGACATCGGAAGCAAGCCAGGCTCACCGCGTGGGGAATCACCTCAGACCCGTCGAGATAAGTCATACATCCCATCGGCATGCCGCCATCACTTGAAAAGTTGGTTTCCGCATTCACGTATCGGCAATGTCACCTCCCTTTTTAGCCTCCGGAAGCTGCTTGCACGCCAAGGGGGACCTCTTGAGCATCGCGCCTCAAGAGCTCTTACCGGACCCCGGGCCTCTCACCTCCTGGCCTTGACCACGGCACCGTGACCTGGTACCTGGCATACCAACGACGACTGTAGCCTGCCTTGGGACTGGGACCTGCCGGCGTAGAGGACCAAGCTACTGAAAGGGTAAAAAGGAGCGACACCGCCGGAACGAGGCTTGCAAACATGGTTTCTTAGCGCGGATAATAACTATCAGAGCAAAAGAGTTACAAGTTCTTTACACGCCCCCATGGGGTTGGCTTTGATTCCTCGCAGGGAGCAAAAGAGAGGGATTTCGAGAGACCCTAACTATGGCTACCACCATCGACGCCATCATCAATAGTGGGACATGGGAGGCCATCTCTAACCCCGCTCAAGTCACCATCGGCGATGAGCTCGTGTGGCTGATCCGCTCCAGGCGCGACTCGAGCTTGGAGGCGCTTAGCTGCCATCGCTTGTCTCCGGAGACTCGTCGGCCTCGGGAGAGCCGCTGGATTCCCAAGGGCAGTCGCTGCTGCTAGGAGAGCCTACGGGGGGACCAAGGGCAGTCATGGCGCCGGTCGCTATGCCTCCTGGATGGCTCCCAACAGGGCAGCACTCCTGATGGCGTCCTTCCTCGTCGAAGACTTTGAAGAACAATGTGGAGGCACCGTCGAACTCAAACTGGACGACGGAAACTTCATCAGGGCGGCACACGCGGGCGACTTCGTCCCACCCTCGAGTCATGAAGACACCTGCCGGGGGACGACTTCAACCTCCGCCTTCGTAGCTTGGCTGTTGCACCCAGCGTGCTGCAGCCACAGCTTGGCAGGCCCCCCTCGCCGACATCGGCTCGACAAAGAACCTCGGGAACCGGATCCAAGAGGGTGGCGACATCGCTGTCCACACCAAGAACTCGCGCGAGGAGCCCTCGGCGTGGGTTCGGGAACCAGCCGCCCCAGCAGGATGACCTCGACCACGATGCAAGTGGCACGGAGCGCGACCTCCTTGCCCCTGGGCATACAAGGGAAGCGGGTAACCAGGAGGAGGTCGCTCGCACCAAGGCCTCGTCACCTCCTGCCTCTCGCCAGCACCGCGGGGGCGGCTGAACCTCTTCTTCAGCGGGAGCGCTTCCCGCTCCTCACAGGGAGTCTTTCCTTTCTCAGCAACAGAAAATCTTCTTATCGACGCCATGGAAGTTGCAATAAGAGGGCGAAGGAAGGAGGAAGAATAAGGAGCGAGCAACAAGAAGAAGGAGATGGGCAACCGGGGCTTCACCCCTCCCTGTTTATAGCCTGGAGGAGGCCAACCGTCGGCCCCCACGATCTCATGCAATGATGTCTCTTCTGTGCATGCAATAGGGTCTCGTCAAGTTGGGCAGTTGCCGAGGCAGCATGGGGAAGCGGAGAAGCCCACGTCCCATCAAGTCGCCATGCGTCGACTGAGGCCGCATGCGTTTGGGGCCCGCGGCGCTTCGCCCTTGCCCCTCTGGGTTTGCCTCGAAGCCAAGTCCTTGCGCGCCTTGGGCCCGGGGGCTACTGTTGGTGTCCTGGGAATGGGAGTACCCAGACTTGCCTGCCTGTGGCCCGTGACGTTGCTCCATCAGCGGCCTGATGCGGCCCAACTTCAGCAACTGCAGCTCAAGACCCTCGCGAGGGGCCAAGCCTCGCAAGGCGGCCGACAGCAAGATATCCCTAGGGGCAGTCTCTCTAGGCCGGCTCCCGAGGAGCGGAGATATCTATGCAAGGAACACCTCGCGAGGTTCACATGACGTGAGCCATGACGGCCAAGGCCAGGTGGGCGCCAGCGGGCGCAGTGTGCCAGTTTCCTCTTTGGTCCTAAGAGGGCAAGCGCACGCGTGGAGTCTCGAGGGATCAGGCAAAGGTTTCCGTATCAGTGCAACAAGACCAAAGACCGTCAAGGCTGCAGAACGAAGGTCATCGTGGAGCCCGGCGCGGCATCACCACTAGAGCCTTTGCCAGGCGAAGACTACTTTTGTCAGGATAACTTGTACTAGTTGTCCCCCTTCAAATTTGGCCGTTGTGGGATCTCTTCCCGCCGATATTTGGGAAGAGGACCAGGGCCATTACAAATAGGACCTAACCACCACCATAGAGGGGCATCGGAAGAGGAGATCGGATCCATTCCAGCCTAATCACACCACAAGCTCATCCGAGCCCAAGAACACCTCTCCTCCGGAGGCTGTTTATCCCTTGTACTAGTTCATCCTCAGCCATACAAAGGCAATCCACACACACACACTGGAGTAGGGTATTACACCATAGGGTGGCCCGAACTTGTATAATTCTCTGTGTCCCCTGTTCTTTGAGCACGACGAGCTAGGCCGCGGAATCATAGGGTGAGCGCGCTGGGGAGGGAGTGTTCTTCGTGCGCACCCCAGAGTTCGAACCTCTCAAGGGTTTGCGGAGCCCGAAATCCGACAAAATTTCTTTAACTTTGAACAAGTTCAGAGCAAAAGTATCAACATGCACAGAAATCCATTTCATGATGAATTCACAAATATATTCCTTTACAGTTTAGAGCAAAAGGTGTTACTGTTCAAAAAATAATACATCTCATATTTTGAAACAAAGTCATTTTTTTTAAAAACTCAACAACACCAATGAAACAGCAAAGCGTGCCCAGCCATTCTATTTATATATTTTTTTGCTCTCATAACTACGTCCAGCCATTTCATGAGTAGTAAGATTCGCTTCATGTAAGCAATGGCTGAAATGGACGTTCCCAATCTTCACTATTGTCCATGTAGGCATAAATGGCCGCACCTTCGGTTCACCAAGTAGTGATACACTTAGAACAACTCCAACGCGTCGATTCAGATGGAAACACGTTTTGTTCGCTTTTTTTGTCCGTTTGGGTCGGCCATCTGCTCGTCGCCCGTTTCCATTTATGTTTGGGGCGGCCGTGCACTCAACACGCCGATGCATTTTTGTCCCCGTGGCCGGCCTGCCGTGTTTTTTTCAAACATATGAAAATTTAACCCTAGTTTACCTAATTCAAACAAAATCCGAACATCTTACATAGTTTCAGAACCAAACAAATATATCATTGTTTACAAGACAAATAAACATATCATAGTTTACAAGCCAAATAAAAATTAAATTGTCTCAAATACATTTTAAAAAAGATACATCTATTGGTTGCCAGCGTGAGCTCACATATGCTCAACCAAATCAATTAGCAGCTGAATGTAAGTTTCTCAATCAAGCATTTGATGATGAAATTGGATGAACTGTGCAAACGTTGCCGCTCCTCCATGCACAAGCACACCATTGTCATCCTGAAACTGAAACCCTTGGTCATAGATACGTCCCGGCGCTCATCCTCTACGATCATATTGTGCATGATCACAAAAGCAGTCATCACCTCACACAACTTCTTCATGCTCCAAGTTCTAGCAGGATGCCAAACGATGCCCTATCGAGATTGGAGAACACCAAGGGCATGCTCCACATCCTTCCTAGCACTCTCTTACTCTTGGGCAAATATATTCCTCTTCTCTCCTATAGGGTTGGAGATTGTCTTCACAAGAGTAGTCCATTGAGGATAGATACCCTCAGCTAGGTAGTATCCTTTATTGTAGTTGTGGCTATTGATGTGTCGTGATGGGCGCACGGTAGATGCCAAGGGATGGCTAAAGATAGGGACAACCTCGAGGGCACCGGTGGGCTCCAGAAGCGGGGTTGGCATGAGCGAGCGTGGAACGCAAGACATACCCAGGTTCGGGGCTCTCAGGAGAGATAACACCCCTAATCCTGCCGATTGTTTTATGTATGGGTATACGCAGCGGTACAAAGTTGCTCCTAGAGCTATTTGGAGGAGGGAGGAAGACAGACCAAGGCTTAGGCTGCTCCTTCTCCTATGGAACAATATGTGTGTGTGTGTGTGTGTGAGTGAATGAGCTTCGGACCCTCTCTCTGTGAACTCGCCTCCGTAGACGAAGGCCTTCTGGGGGGTTTTATAGGTCAACCCCCAGGGGTACAATGGTAAAGCTACAAGGCCGTGGGGCCGGGTTGCCAGTGACTGGAAGCCGACGCTGGGACCCGCCGGGTACCAGGGAAAGACAGCTTCTTCGGGAATCACTGTGCCTCGGAGTGTCGTACACTGCGGAGTGGGCAAGCCTGATCAACTACAGTGTCGGGACGACCCGTCACCATATGTACCCGCTGACAGGATGGATGCACACTGTAACCATCATTGCGCCTGGTCAGCGGGAGTAGGTGGGGCACTGTAGCCACGCGCAGTCCGTCGTGGGAGTCTGTCTTGCCGTACACTTGGAGTGGACGGGCCCTGACTTGCTGCTGGGTTGCGGTTTTGGCCGGGTTGCGGAATCCAGCTTGGGGCGAGACGTCTTGAGGGCCGAAGCTTGCCTCGTTGTTTTGAAAAAGATCCGGGCTCTGTTGCCTGCTCGGGGCTCATCCCCCCGACAGTAATCCCCGAAGCTGTGAAGGCTCGCCGGCTTTGAGCAGGGGGGCCTTTACAGTTTCATCCCCCTGAGAAGGCAACATTTGTCGTTGAAGGCTTGCGGTCATCTTGGAAGATGAAACGTGGTACCCCGCCGTGGTCGGGAACCGGAAGATCCACCAAATCTTGAAGGGGAGGCATCGTGCCTCCTCAATTTCGGCGCGCGCCCCGCGTGGCACCTGGTGATACGTCCCAAACGTATCTATAATTTCTGCTTGCTCCATGCTTCTTTTGTGTGATATTGCTATGATATTGATGCACTTGCATACACTTTTGATCATATTTGGACTAACCTATTAACTCAGTGCACCACAGTGCCAGTTCCTATTTTCTATTGTTTTTCTATTTCAGGTTTCCCCCATATTAAAAGTGCTCCAAAAATTCCAGGAAAAATATAGGAAAAATCAGCGTACAGGAAGCTTCGCGAAGAACCAAAGATGGGCCAGAGGGGAGCCAGGGGAGGCCCAGGTGGCCACCTGGCGCGGCCCCACCCCTGGCCGCGCCAGGGGGCGCCTGGGGCCCCAGCTCCACCTCTCGCTGCCCCCCTTCGCATATATATCCCTCTGGTCCCGAAACCCTCGAGGACAGAACCCTTTTTCGCGATCTCGCCTCTGTTCCGCCGCCGCAGCACTTCCAAGATCGGGAGCATGAGGAGAACTCTTCTCGGCACCCTGCCGGAGGGGAGAACCACCACCGGGAGCTTCTCCACCACCATGGACGCTTCCCGGATGAGTCATGAGTAGTCCACCTTGGACCATGGGTCCATGATCAGTAGCTATGTGATGTTCTCCTCCCCTCTTTGCTCTTCATGGTTTAGACATCGTGAGCTGCCCTACATGATCGAGGCACATATGTAATCTTTCTGCTGTTGCTTTGCTGAGTTTGCTGGGATCTGATGGATTATGAGACTATGTTCAGATTGTGTTTGAGTAATATATTTGATTCACCTCTTTTATATCTTTGTTCTTGAGTAATTCTTGCATGTTCTCCGTTGCTGTTTATTGCTTTGGCCCAGTAGTAGGTAGTAACTCCAAGAGGGAGCGTTATGCTTGATTGTGGGTTCATGCCCCCTGATGACTAGCTTGAGTGATAGAAACATGAGTCTAGGGAATGTGCTGTTGCCACAAGGGAGAAAACAACGGTGCTTGTACTTGCGGGTGCAAGGATTGTTTACTTTACGCAAAGTTCTTTTAATGCAGTTGTCTGTTGCTTTGAGTTTACACTTTGGGTGGGATTCACAACTTAATACCAGCGAGATGTTCTGGATAGATATCTCAAGGTGGATGATTAGTAGTAGATGCAGATGGATTTCGGTCTACTTGCCTTGGCGTACCGCCCATGCTTTTGAGCCTCTACCTTTCTTTGCGGCATAGTTAGCATTGGTTTGCGCACATAATCCTATCAATTGCCCAGCTGTAATTTGTTTACCTCGCTTTGCTGTTTTATCGTCTTTTGGGAGAGATACATCACTAGTGAACATCATGGGACCCCGGTCCATATTACCACCGCTGATCACACCTTCTATTTACTTCCTGTTTTTATTTCCTAGTTGCAGTCATAGCTATCATTATTATCTCTTGTGTTTGATCCTTTGTAAACAACAAGGCCGGAGGGATTGACAACCTCTCTGTACTCGTTGGGGGCAAAGTTATCTGTATCTGTGTGCAGGTCCCGTCAACCGCTAAGTTTCTGGCGCCGTTGACACCTACTTGTCGACCCTCGGAGTCTCACGGGATTCGATCCTTGGTATCTTTGCCAAGGGAAATTTTCCGCTACGCTACATCTCAACCTTCCACTTGGGGTAACCAACGAGGGGCGAGAAGCCATCACCTGGCCGCTGAAAACATATGACATGCCATGCGCATGAAGAGATGTTACGGCGGGGTGGGGGCCTGCCACGCCGCGCCCTCGGCCCGCGCGTGGGGATTTACTGCGGCGATTGTTGCCGGTTGCCCTTCTAGGTAGTTAATGGGCACGCAAATCGTGCCCACTCATTGTAGGGAAGTGGGAGAGGCGGGCATAACCGATCCCACTTCCCCATGCTGAGCCGTGGGCTTATAAATCGAGGGAAGTGGCGGCGGTAGACACTCATCGCATGCGCCTTCCCCTGCTTCCTTCCTCTGCTTCTTGCCCTGCCTAGAACTTGCCCTATGCTGCCGCACACAGTTCGCTCCAGGCAGCGCACTGCTTCCACTCCACGCGAGCGACAGCCGCGCCGCTCCTTCTCACCGCACCTTGGAGATGGGCGGCACTTGGGAGGGATCGGAGGTCACAGGGGTAGATATCCAGTACCTCCACAAGACCCGTCGGTTGCCGCCGGCGGAGGTCGTAGCCGTGCGCGCTAGGGGCGGAGCGCTCGCCTGTGCCGCAGGAGGGCGAGCGCGCCATCTTCTTCACCACTTCCGCCGTGGTTTCGGCCTCCCCGCGACCACTTTCTTTCGCTCCATCCTCACCTTCTCTGGCTTGCAGACGCACCATTTGGGCACGAACGCCGTGGTGCAGCTCTCGGCCTTCGTCACCCTCTGCGAGGGCTACATGGGGGTGGAACCAGTTCTAGCCTTCTGGAACTTGCTCTTCTTCCTCAAGCAGCAGGGGCCAGTGGCCGGCGCCATGTCGGACTACGGGGCCGCCGTGGTCTCGATCCGGTCCAACACCAGCTTCCCCGGGATGCTCCTGGAGGATTCTGCCAAGAACTGGTAGAACTCTTTCTTGTACGTGAGCAACGTCAGCGGGGGAGGGGGGAGAGGGGCGACACCATCAATCTTCCCCCATTTGCCAACGAGCGGCCGTTGGCCAAGACGAACTGGGGCTATTCGATCAAGAACCTACCATAGGGCTTGGCGAACATGCAGGAGCGGCTTCGCATGCTGGCTGGGCAGGAGGGGCTCAAGGGGATGGACCTTCTCGCCGCTTTCATTACGCGCCGCGTCCTGCCATTACAGTGCCGGGTTCACATCATTGGGCTGATGAGGGCCCCCCAGGACCCTCCCCGGATGTCAGCCGAGAGGCTGAACCGGATGCAGGTGACCGAGCGCGTCAACGCCATCTCCAAGGCCAACCTTGGGGAGGACTGGGACTTCGGCAAGGCACCCTATTGCGCCCGGTACCCAACTCCGGCCGTTAGTTCTTCTTGCCTTCTTTAGTTTTAACTCTTCTTCCCCTGCCCTAATGCATGATGGAACAAAAATGTAGATCGCGGGCGTCGAGATGGCCCGTTTGGCGGCGGAGGCCCTGGCCGCTAGGGACCCGACGCCGACTGGTAGTGTAGCCGGCGACGTGCACCACGTGGCGAGGTCCCCGCACCGTGACGCCCTCCGAGATTGTTTGGACGATGACGTCATGGAGATCTCGATACCGACCGCTGGCGCAGTGCCCGGGAGGGGAGGGAACGGGACTATCGACCCCCCAAGGCGGTTGTGGAAGGCGGCGGATGCCGGAACGTCCCGCTCGGCCGGCTAGGACGTGGTGGCGAGCTTGCTGCCCGTGAAGTGTGTGGCGGAGCCTGCCGCGGGTGGGAGGCCCCTCTCCAGGAAGATGCGCCTTGCTGCGCCGGTTGCGCTCGTGAGGCTGGCTGTGCCGGTGTTGACCGGGTAAGTCTTTCTGCTGCATTGGGCGAGCTGACGAACGACATCTTTTCTGTTCTTACTTTGCCTCCTGCTCCAGGTCGCCGCTGTAGCTGGCGTTGGTAGCGACAGAGGCAGCGTTCGGGGAGGCCTTCGCGTTCCGGAGGTCCCGGAGCAGTGCCATCGATCCGCCCGAGGACTCGGCCGTGGAGAATCTTGGCCTAGACCTGTTGGTGTCAAAACCAGCGGATGTCGGGTATGGGGTCTCGAATTGTGTGTCTAAGGTCGATGGTTGCAGGAGACTGGGGACACGATGTTTACCTAGGTTCGGGCCCTCTCTATGGAGGTAATACCCTACTTCCTGCTTGATTGATCTTGATGAATATGAGTATTACAAGAGTTGATCTACCACGAGATCGTAATGGCTAAACCCTAGAAGCCTAGCCTGTATGACTATGGTAATGTGTGTCTGCCATCCGGACTACTCCCTCCGGTTTATATTGACACCGGGGGAATCTAGGGTTACATCGAGTCGGTTACATAAGAAGGAATATTCATAGATGGTCACCAAGCTTGCCTTCCACGCCAAGGAGAGTCCCATCCGGACATGGGTACGGTCTTCGGTCTTCATGTCTTCACAGCCCATCAGTCCGGCCCATAGATGACAGGCCAGACGCCCGAGGACCCCTTTGTCCAGGACTCCCTGAGTAGCCCCTGAACCTGGCTTCAATGACGAGGAGTCCGGCGCGCAGATTGTCTTCGGCATTGCAAGGCGGGTTCCCTTCTCCCCGAAGTCCAAGATAGTCTTCGGACACAATGATTGTATCCGGACCGGTATACACAACTACAGAGGATATAATATTTCACGAGTTCGATCCGCTGGCGACTTTTTAGTAATACGACATCACGCCTGCTCGGCCATTATTTTCGAGCCGTTAGCTGGCCCGCTGTCCCACGTCTCGAGGCGTGGTTTTATTGGTATGTCTTATCCAGGCGGAGATCGTGTCTCCCCTTTTTAAGGGATTCTTATCAACCCGGGCATGCGTAACCCAACCATTGCTTGGGTACAACTCCTTAGGAACAGGCAAGTCTCAAGGACCAGGAGGAGACGTTCGATATTCGCGGCCTTTATATAGGGGTACAAACTCGTCTTTTTCTTTCATGCTTGCTTCTTTGTCAACCCCTACTACCCCGAGTTCCAACACCCAGGTTTCAATCGCCACAAGCTCCAATCATGTCCGGATCCAGCCGTCAAGGCCGGTGGGTGGCTTCTTCTGTCATGGAGGGAGATATTGCAATGCTTCAGGTGGCGAGGTATCTGACCGCAAAAATCCTCCATCGGCTTCTGGTTGAGGGGCAGGTTATTCCCACCCCCAGATCCGGTGAGAGGGTCATGTTCATGTCCCACTTCCTGCGTGGGTTAGGGTTTGCACTTAATCCCTTCGTCCGAGGGCTCATGTTCTATTGTGGGCTAGATTTTCATGATCTGGCCCCAGACTCTTTTTTTCTTATCTCAACATTTATCGTCACGTGCGAAGCCTTCCTCCAAACTCCTCCGCACTTCGGCTTGTGGCTCAAGACCTTCGGTGTGAAGCCGCGAGTGATAGAGGAGGAGCAGGCAGAGTGCGGTGGTTCCATAGTGAGCAAGCTCGCCAGTGCTGTTTGGCTGAAAGGATCCTTTGCCAAGTCTTCCGATTTATGGCAGCAGGGGTGGTTCTACATCACCGAGCCCCGCGGCTCCAAGTGGGCTGCTGTGCCCGCATTTCGATCCAGCCCCCAATTCAGCTTGCATCATGGGTTAATAAGGGGTTGGACTGGGGATCAACAGACGAGGTGCGGGTTTTGCAAAGCCGCATCCGAAACCTCATTGAGAGGGACATCAATATCGTGAACGTTGTTCAAGTAATGCTAGTCCGCCGGATCCTGCCGTGCCAGCGACGGCCTCTCCGTACGTGGGAGTTCAATCCAGAAGGGCCACCGACTCTTCAGCACTTCTTCGGCACTACGCACGAAGGAATGTGGGGATTATTCTTTAGGAGACGAAAGCAATGGCCGAACACCACTGAAGATGTCGGCCTAGATTGTAACCATCCAGACACCCCGGTAAGTACCCGCTCGCCGAACACCTCATAATCAGACACCCAGTGATAAGTCACTGACCGAATCATCCTTTTTTAGGGCTGGATAAAGAAAGTGGAACAGATTAGGTGCCCGGCTCCCCTTCCTGAAGACTCAGCCAGTCCCATGTTAACAAGGATGCTGGCCTCGGCACCATACCCGGCGCCGGCAGGGGAGGGTAAAGAGCAGAGTGAGAAGACCCGAGATGACCTTTGTTCCGGAGGTAAGTCGGATACCGAGTCCAGATAAATCGACCTTTCCTCGCCTGAAGATGGAGACGAAAGAGGACCCAGTATCCCTTCTCTGAGAAGGAGGAAAAGAGCCGCCTCCAATGGTTGGGAAAGGCGGTCTGAGAGAGGCAAGATGCCACCGTCGAGCCGCTTGGGTTTGGCAAGCGACGCCGTTGAACAGATCCACAATGGGGACAAGCCCTCGACCAAACCGTAAGTGAATCCGGGGTACTTTGATAGTGTCCCGACCCCTTTTGTCATTACCGAAGATATACGTAACGTGTCCGTGCATTTTTATAGGTCGGCGCAGAGTTTTTCTGGGCGATCCTCTTCTTCGGGAGATCTCCTCCCAGAGATTATGGAGAGCGAGACGCCTCCCCCAACCTCCTCGCCTAATAGGGCGGATGACTTTGAAGTGTCGTCGCAGGGGTTTTTTCTTGATCAACAAGCTATGCGGGTGATAAAAGAGGCAGTACCCGAAGGTGGATCTCCAGCCATCCGGGATTCCAGGGCTGATAATAAAGGCTCCGGACTGTCTGGCTCGCAGCCGAAGGTGATTCCGGAGACGGGTGGACTGATTCCTTCAAAGGATGGTTGTGCTCCTAGAGTGGCTTCCGGAGACCCGGAGGCTCCGGATATATTGCGAGACATGTTGCGGAAAGCATCTATCTCGGGGGAACATCATACCTTGATGGGTACAGTGGTTGAGAAGATTTTGTTTGCGAAGAGCGGATTGAATGAAGCCTTCATGAGCCTGCTAAAAGGCTTCGAGGTTTGTGATATAATGTTTTTAGTTATGTTTTATTTGCAAGATGCACCTGTGTATAGGTAGTAGCCCCTGAGACTCCGGTTGGCTTCCAATGGGAAGCGAACGGAGGATCCAAAAGAATCATTCGAGGACTAACCTGATGAACTTGAACACAGGCTGCTTCCCCCTCGGCCACTTCCCAGACTATGGGTATTGCCGAGCTCCAGCGGAAGCTGGATATAGTGGGTAACGATCTTGCGTTAATCAATATGCGTCTTGACGAGTCGCAAGGTATGTATTCGGGGCAATCCCCATACATTTTTGTGGTATGAGCATGATGCTAAAAGTTATATGCTGGAATATGCATGGCTGCAGATGGTGCTGCTGCCGTTGAAGTTCTTCGAGCGGAGCTGGCCCGGGCTAAGGAGCAGGCCTGGTGTAGCAGTGCGGCTGTCGAAAAGGCATCGGCTGAGTTAAAAGCCAAACAAGCTGGACGACGCCAAGACGATGAGAAGTTATCTGTGATGCTGCTCAAACTAAAAAATGCTACTAGCCGCTGCAAACTTCTAGAGAAGGAGAATGAAGCTAAAGCGGCTGAACTTGACAAAGCCTTACGAGAGGCGAAAGAAGTGCGGTCGGAATCCAGAGCGGCCTGTGAGGAAATCCGGCAAGCTAGGGAGATTGCAGCTGGTAAGCCCTTTCTGCTACAGACTAAGTTCGGCGCTCCGAACTATGCTCAGCTTGACCGAGTGTGGAGTTCTCCGGACGAGTTTTTAGACTTGCCGAAGAGTTCTTCTGTTGCGGCGCAGTATTATCAAGCGCGAGAGGGGTACACAACGGAAAAGCTTTTCTGGTCACAGTTTAGCGCATCAAAGCGCCCTCTATTGCTGAATGCACAGATGTCCCAATGGGCCGAACTTCATAGGATATCCAGCGCTGCCATGAAGAATGTCATAGTCCGGTTGTGGCCAACTGAGCCTGTTCCGAATAGCTACTTCAGTTTGGTGCAAAGGCTTGTTGACGCGGTGCCGCGTATCGACGCTGTGAAGAGGTCGACGTGCATTGAGGGTGCACAGATGGCTTTCGCCCGAGTCAAGACATTCCGGGGGAAGATGAAGGCCATCAATTTTGCGGCGAAGAGTCCACCCAAGGGCAAGGACCGTCCTGGGCCGGAGCATTATTTTGAAGACGTCCTAGAGGCCGCCCGCTTAATAGAGGGTCAATGCTCGAAAGACGTAATGTTCGAGTGAGGTGTATGAGAATTGTAAAGACAATTTCATAGTTAATATATTTTTATCTTTTGCTCGAAAGCTTGAATTCCTCATGTGCGACCGTTTTAATATAGTCTGAAAGTTTTCCAGTCGTTGGCTTCAGCCCCCTCGTAGGAAGTACGGGGGTGTTCGGAAAAGCATTTAATCACTCTTTATCCAACGTCTTGGTCCATGAAGGAGGTGATAATGCGGCGAACCAGGCAATCGGACTATAGGGCGTTAACACTTTCACTTAGCCATAGGAGTTTTATGGTGTGGCTACGACATAGCCCCTAGTATGTATGCGGCGTATTATAATATGATGCCTTACATATTTGCTCTAAAAAAGATCCTTCGTATGACACAGAGAATCACTAAAGATTCCAATAAGTCGTCAAGTGGTTGACCACCTCTCGCCGCATCATGACAGTCAGTTTTCGGTTTTCTTTACGGAGGTACTTGACCAGATGAACCGGAAGCACAATTGCAGTAGTTCTCCCTTTACTACCCTAGCCGATGGAGCGGAACGTAGGGTAGCAAGCACAGGAGTCGGGCAACCCAAATATTGACCAAAGACAATGATTCAGAGCTGATGCATATATGGCCAAACTTGCGATGCCGAAGTACGCTATAGAGCTGTTTGGGCTTTTGCTGGCAACTCATTTGTTTCCGTACCGAGCCCGTGGCAGGTTGTGCCAAGGTACATCTATGAAACAACCGTAGGAGCCATATTCATTGGCGAAACAACATGGATGATTAATTCGGATACTGTTTTCTCAGACCTGAGCGATATGCCAATGATTACTTTATATATATAAAGACCACAACCCCGGCTATTTGACATATTCGGGGTTGTAGGCGGAGGAAGAGGCATAGTACACGCTCGAAATAAAAAGTGCGGTCTACAAAAGTTACTTTGGACCTCCTGTCGCACGTCTGCGCCGCCTGTCCTCGGCGAGGGGAATCCTTGATGGAAGTAGCCTCTTAGGTGAGTGTATGGATCCGAACTCCCATAGAGTCAGTTTTAGATGTTTGTCCTGTTCGTCACCTGTTTTTAAGAGATAGTGAAGGAAGATATAAAAAGAAAATAGATAAAAAGTGTTACGGGAGTGCTTGCAGGCTTGTCCGTAGGGTGCTTCCGCCAATGTCCATGTTATCTTGAGTGCGTAGTGATGTATGTGCGGTACAAATTTTGCAGGTGTACGAGGTGGGCGGCGGAAGTCGGACTGCTATTTTTGCTTCGGGAGTAGTCGATCCTCGGGTGGGAATTGCTTCTGACTCATTCGTTGATGAACCTCTCTGTCGTCCCTATCGCTTGGCAGCCTCCTTCCTTTGTGTTCGGCGTTGAGCTTGCTGGCCTGCTTAAAGACCCAACAATTTCTGTTAGTATGATTAGCTGGTTTTTCGGGGTGGCCGTGAATCTGGCAGGGTCGATCCAATATCCTGTCTAGGTTGGATGGTTCATCTCGGTTCGCCTTGAGTGGCTTCTTCCGTTGACCGGGCTTGGGATTGCTGAATCCGGCGTTTACCGCTGTGTCGCATGATCTTCCATTATCATTGCAACTGTTATGTTTGCCTCGTCGTAGCTTGCCATTGCCGTCTCGGATTTCGGAAGTGCCCGAGTCGCTGGCGTTGTTGCTTTTACGAGCGAGCCAGCTGTCTTCTCCCGCGCAAAAGCGGGTCATTAGAGCAGTAAGGGCTGTCATGGATTTAGGTCCTTGACCGAGGTGGCGTGCAAGCCATTTGTCCCAGACGCTAATTCTGAAGGCTGCGAGGGCTTCTGTGTCCGGACAGTCGACGATTTGGTTCTTTTTGACTAAGAACCGAGGCCAGAGCTTTCTGGCTGACTCTCCTGGCTGCTAGAAAATGTGACTTAGGTCATCGGCATCCGGTGGCCGGACATATGTTCCTCGGAAGTTGTCAAGGAAAGCTTCTTCCAAGTCTTCCCAGCTGCCTATGGAATTTTCAGGGAGGTTGTTCAACCAGTGCAGAGCTGGCCCTTTTAGCTTTAGTGGGAGGTATTTAATGGTTTGGAGGTCGTCTCCACGGGCCATATGGATGTGGAGGATAAAATCTTCTATCCATACCGCATGGTCGGTTGTTCCGTCGTGTGATTCAATATTGACGGGTTTGAATCCTTCGGGGAATTCATGATCCATTACTTCATCAGTGAAGCAAAGAGGGTGTGCGGCGCCTCTATGTAGGGCCACGTTGCGACGTAACTCCGAAGGAGTCCATTTGCGGTTTTTGGCTCGGGCGTAGCTGGGTTTGTCACGTCCGAATAGGTAGCCATCATCGTGTGTTGAGGCATGCCCTCGTGATCCGTAGATTGATCTTGCGTGTCCTGCTCTACTGTCCAAGTCCCGTCGAAGGTCGGTTGTACAACCGTGAGCTGTGTTATTCCTGTCTTTATGGTGAGGTGGGGCGGTCTGGTGTTCGGCTTGAATTGCCTCTTTATTCGGACGGGATTGTCGACGACCTGCCGCATTGTGTGATGATGGTGCGGGCTCCAACGCTTCGTCAATAACCCGAGGTAGCAATCTATGCTTCGGGTAGCTTTTGACCGGGCCATTAAGGCCGTATTGTTCGGTAGTCAGGACTTTGGTCCATCTATCATTGAGTAGGTCTTGGTCATCTTGAAGCTGCTGCTGATACATCCAAAACGTATCTATAATTTCTGCTTGCTCCATGCCTCTTTTGGGTGATATTGCTATGATATTTATACACTTCCATACACTTTTGATCATATTTGGACTAACCTATTAACTTAGTGCACCCCAGTGCTAGTTTCTGTTTTCGGCTGTTTTTGTATTTCAGGTTTTCACATTACGAGAACTGCCAGGAAAAATCCAGAAAAATTATATAAAAAATCAGCGTTCCAGAAACTACCGTGCGCCCGAAGGACAGCCTGGGGGGGGGGGGCACCGGGGCTCCAGGCGCCCTGGCGGCGCGCCCCCCCTGGGCCGTGCCGGGGGGGCGCCTGGGCCCCCCGAGGCTCCCCTGTTGCCCCCCTTTGGCATATATTTAAAGCGTCTCGAGAAACCCTCGAAACAAGAACTCTTTTTCGCGATCTCATCTCTGTTCCGCCGCCGCCGCCGCTTCCAAGATCGGGAGCACCAGGAGAACTCTTCCCGGCACCCTGCCGGAGGGGAGGATCACCACCGGGAGCCTCTCCACCACCATGGACGCCTCCCGGATGAGTTGTGAGTAGTCTCCCTTGGACCATGAGTCCATGACCAGTAGCTATGTGATGTTCTCCTCCCGTTCTTGTGCTTCAATAATTAGTCCTCGTGAGCTGCCCTACATGATCGAGGCACATATGTAATCCTTATGCTGTTGCTATGATGAGTTTGCTGGGATCCGATGGATTATGAGATTATGTTCAGATTGTGCTTGAGTAATATATTTGATCTACCTCTTTTATATTTATGTTCATAAGTAATTCTTGCATGTTCTCCGTTGTTATTTATTGCTTTGGCCAAGTAGTAGGTAGTGACTCCAAGAGGGAACGTTATGCTTGATTGTGGGTTCATGCCCCTCGATGACTAGTTTGAGTGACAGAAACATGAGTCTAGGGGATGTGCTGTTGCCACAAGGGGGAAAACAACGGTGCTTGTGCCCGCGGGTGCAAGGATTGTTTACTTTACGCAAAGTTCTTTTAATGCAGTTGTCTGTTGCATTGAGTTTACACTATGGGTGGGAATCGCAACTTAATACCAGCGAGATGTTCTGGATAGATATCTCAAGGTGGATGATTAGTAGTAGATATTGATGGATTTCGGTCTACTTACTTTGGCGTACCGCCCATGCTTTGAACCTCAACCTTTCTTGCAATGTAGTCCGCATTGGTTTGCGTTCGTGGTCCTGTCAATTGCCCAGCTGTATTTCGTTTACCTCACATAGCTGTTTTATCGTCTTTTGGGAGAGAGACATCACTAGTGAACATCATGAGACTCCGGTCCATATTACCATCATTGATCACATCCGCTATTTACTTTTCGCATTTATTTACTATTGCAAACATTATCTATCACTACTATCATTTGCGTTTAATCCTTTGTGAACTACAATGCCGGAGGGATTGACAACCTCTCTGTACTCGTTGGGAGCAAAGTTATTTGTATCTGTGTGCAGGTCCACGTTGATTGCTAATATCTGGCGCCGTTAGCAGTTGACACCTTCTTGTTGAACCTAGGAGTCTCTGGGGATTCGATCCTTGGTATCTTTGCCAAGGGAAAAACTTCCGCAACACTACATCTCACACCTTCCACTTGGGGTAACCAACGAGGGGCGAGAAGCCTAGCAAGAGTTTTTGTGACGCCGTTGCCGGGGACTCCACTCTTCAGGATAGGGGAGTTGCACGCTATCTTTTACCTTTGCTTTTAGTCTTGTTAGTTTGCCTTTCAGTTTTTGCTTTAGTACCTTTTATCGAAAATCACAAAAATAGTTCTCTTGCTTGCTTGCTACTATGGGTTCCACCGAGAACACCAAGTTGTGTGACTTCACTAGTCACAACAACGATGACTTTATCACCACACCTATCACTACACCTGCCACTTCAGCACCTTCGTATGAAATTAAACCTGCTTTACTGAACCTAGTCATGAGAGATCAATTCTCCGGTGCTGGAGATGATGCTGCTTTACACTTGAACAACTTTGTTGAACTTTGTGATATGCAAAAGTACCAAGAAATAGATGGTAATATTGGTAAGCTTAAGCTTTTTCCTTTCTCCTTGAGAGGAGGAGCTAAAATTTGGTTTCAGTCTTTGCCTAGAAATAGCATAGATTCATGGGACAAGTGCAAAGATGCTTTTATTGGAAAATACTATCCACCTGCTAAAATTATCCAACTAAGAAGTAACATAATGAATTTTAAACAATTGGATAATGAACACGTTGCCCAAGCTTGGGAACGTATGAAATCTCTTATCAAGAACTGCCCTACTCATGGTTTGACTACTTGGATGGTTATCCAAACTTTTTATGTAGGCTTGAACTTTACCTCGCGGAACTTGTTAGATTCGGCCGCGGGAGGAACCTTTATGTCAACTACACTTGGTGCTGCCACGAAGCTTCTCGATGAGATGATGACCAACTATTCCCAATGGCACACCGAACGCGCTCCAACAGGTAGGAAGGTAAACTCTGTCGAGGAGATTTCCTCCTTAAATGAAAAAGTTGACTTAATCATGTCTCTAATTTCGAAGCAATCTTCTGTTGATCCTCGTGATGTTCCTTTAAATTCTTTGATTGCTCAAGAACAAGTAGATGTGAACTTTATCTCTAGAAACAATTTTAACAACAATGCTTATAGGAGTAATTTTGGTAACAATCCTAGACCGTTCCCCTCTAATTCTTACGGGAACAACAATGCTTATCCTAGCACCAAGAACTCCAATACTGAACTAGAGATTATGCTTAAAGATTTCATCACTACCCAAAAAGCCTTTAATAAGAGTGTAGAAGAAAAACTACACAAACTAGATGATCTCTCTTTTAAGGTAGACCATTTAGCCAATGAGATAGAGTTGCTTAAAATTAAAACTTCTCCTCTTGAGGAGAGGAAGGTCACTCCTATGAATGCTATTCAAGTGCAAATTAATGAAAACATTAGGATGATGGCTAAACTTAAAGAAAGATGGGCTAGAGAAAGGGATGAAGAAGATAGAATTAAGAGCCTTCCTACCCACCACACTGTTGCTACTATCCAAGTTGTTGAGGATATCCAAACTCTTAGCACCCAATGTACTCCTGGTCCCGATGGACCTATTAATGGTGATGCTATGACTATAGAAACTACCAAACAAGTGAACCTAAAGGACACCCCTACCACTTTACTTGATGCTAGTGATCTTGATTTTGATAATTGCACTCTTACCGAAGTTATTGATTTTCTTCACAAGATGTCTAGAGATCCCCGCACTAGCACGCTTAACCTTGCCTTCACAGAGCATATCACTAATGCTCTCATCAAAGATAGGGAGGAGAAACTTAGAGTAGAAGCCTCCATACCTAGAAAGCTAGAAGATGGTTGGGATCCTATGATAAAAATTAAATTGAATGACTTCTCTTGCTATGCATTATGTGATGTTGGAGCTAGTACCTCTGTTATGCCCAAAAGAATATATGATATGCTTAAATTGAAACCTTATGATTCTTGTTCTTTTGGTGTTCGTCTCGTTGATTCTTCCATAAAGAAACCTTTGGGGAGGATCGACGATATTCTTATCGTTGTCAATGACAATTATGTTCCCGTTGATTTCACTATTATGGATATTGAATGTGATCCTTCGTGTCCAATTATTTTGGGACGTCCCTTTTTACGCACCGTTGGTGCTATCATTGACATGAAAGAGGGTAATATAAAATTTCAGTTTCCTCTCAAGAAAGGGATGGAACACTTCCCTCTAAAGAAGATCAAGTTACCTTTTGAGTCCGTTGTACGGGCTAGCTATTCTTTTACTCTTGATAAGACTTGATCTCTATGCATTATGCCTAGCTTAAAGGCATAAAAGAAAGCGCTTTTGGGAGGCAGCCCACATGAATAAATTTTTATTTTGCCTTTGTTGTGTCTTGATGTTGTTTAATACAGTAGCATCATCATTGTATCTTTGCTTTTCAATTTTGTGCCAAGTATAGCCTCTGATTGCTAGAAAGTTCAAAAGTTGTGAGGTGCTGTCCAGGAAACAGATTCTGTCCTTGGATAGAAAAATTCGTATAAAATCACCAGATCATCTTCTTGGTCTGAATGTTTTCGACAGCGTTCTCTATATAATTGTCTTTCGTGCGTCTGTTCTGAGTTTTTTGATTAGAGTTGCAGAAGTGCCCCGAACAAATCAATTACTACCTGCTGTTCTGTTTTTCACAGACTCTGTCCTGTTTTGCCTTTCCTTCATTTTGCAAACCAAGAGCTTGCTTTTTCTTTGCAAAAACCTTTTGGCAATCTTGAGAAACAGTAGGCCTTCAAGAATATCTTTATTTCCAGCAAGGTACAATTATTTTATTATGGGTACTAACCTCGCTAATCAGATTATGATGAGTTATGTATGAAGGGAGTTTTCAAGTGTGCGAGGGAAGATGATAACAAGATTCAGGAGTGTCAAGCGCTCAAGCTTGGGGATGCCCCCGTGCACCCCCAAGAAATATTCAAGGAGACTCAAGCGTCTAAGCTTGGGGATGCCCCCGTGCATCCCCTTCTCCATCAACATTATCAGTTCGTCTTTCGTTCCACTATATTTTAATCACTTCATGTGTTATGTACTATGCTTGGAGCGTCTTGCTTTTAGTTTCCTTTTTAGTTTTCCATAACAAGTCGGAACTCAGCTTTCTTTATGTGGGAGAGAAACACGCTCCACTTCTACCTAGAACATAACATAGAATTTTCATGACTATCCTTGCTGTGTGTGTTCTTTGTATTTTAATAGCTACTATCATGCTCTGCTCTTAGTATTCATGCTTATCTTTTTAAAGAGCTTGTGTTTAGTTGGTTGCTTGAACTCTCTTTAATTATCATGCTTATCTCATTAAGAGAGTTTGCTTCCGTTGCAGTGGTTAATATGTCTATGATAAAGATGCTACGTGCATGATGGCGCTTAGTAGTTCATGTTTTCTTATGGTTAGTCTCAAATAGCTGGGGGATTCCCAATGTGTTATTGGAGTACCAACATGATTTGTTTGCCAATGATGTGGTATGGTTTAGTAATATCTTCCCTCAAGAATTTATTTTGATTGACTTGGCGTATGCTCACACATATTTAAGACTGTAAAGAAAGTCTGTCAAGCCTTGATGATCTTTTGTTTCTGAGTAGCGATATAACTTCCATGCCTGATTCAATGTTGCTTTGTCGCTCTGCATGATTATGACCGTCATTGCTCTCTTAGTTGGTCGCTCCCAGTCTTTTGCTAACCTCCACCTGTACTAAGCAGACTGACTGCTTGTGCATCCACATCCTTTTAAACCAGTTATGCCATATGAGTCCACCATACCTACCTATATGTGGTATTTCACCGCCACTCCAAGTAAATTTACATGTGCTACCTTTAAAATCTCCAGTTTTTGCAATACATAGCTCATGGGAAAGTAGCTTAAAAACTATTGTGGTAAAGAATATGTCGCTTATGTATCTTATTTCTTATAAGTTGCTTGTTGAGCGGTATCCATGTTTCTGGGGACGCCATCAACTGTTACACTTTTGTTGAATATCATGTGAGTTGCTATGCATGTTCGTCTTGTCTGAAGTAAGGCTGGTTTGCCATGAGTTGAATGGTTTGAGTATGCATATTGTTAGAGAAGAACATTGGGCCGCCAACCAAAGCCATGTATCATGGTGGAAGTTTTAGCTTGGACATTAATCCTCAATCTCTTATGAGAATATGCTTAAGCATTAAAGAGGAGTCCATTATCTATTTTCCATGTTGTCCCGGTATGGATGTCCTCAAGTTGAGATCTATCAAAAACAAGAAATCAAATGCGATCTATCTCCTTGGACCTTTGTACAGGTGACATAGAGGTACCCCTTTGTGACACTCAGTTGAAACATATGTAATGCAATGACAATCCATGGAAATCCGAGCTAATTAGGACAAGGTGCGAGAACTATTGGTATTCGATGCATGAGGCTTGCAACTTATAGGATGTCTTATGCATAACACATATGAAGTACTACTACCGTTGACAAAATTGCTTCTATGTTTTCAAAATAAAAGCTCTAGCACATGAGTAATCCCTGCTTCCCTCTGTGAAGGGCCATTCTTTTACTTTTATGTTGAGTCTCCACCTTCTTTTAAAAAGCACCAACTACTGAGAGCATGATTGTCATTCTGAGTGTAATGTGCATTGTCCCAAAGTAGCATTGTCTTTTGCATGATTGTGATATCGTTTATTTTGAAATCATTGTATCTAGTCATCACTTAAACCTTGAAGGTGCCCCTGCATTTATGTTTTGCATCACTAAGGGGGCAAGCTAGATATCACTTTATCATATTTGCACATCATGTTCATTGCAAATCTATTTGATGTTTCAGTATCATATTGTAAAACTTTTAGTTCTTTGTGATTTTCTCATGAGGCAACTTAATTACTACAGATTCATTGTCTCAGTGAGCTTTTGTCATATGACTATGAAAAAGTCCTATATGGTTAATAGCATGTCACCACAGAAATTATTCTTGTTATCATTTACCTACTCGAGGACGAGCAGGAATTAAGCTTGGGGATGTTGATACGTCCAAAACGTATCTATAATTTCTGCTTGCTCCATGCCTCTTTTGGGTGATATTACTATGATATTTATACACTTCCATACACTTTTGATCATATTTGGACTAACCTATTAACTCAGTGCACCCCAGTGCCAGTTTCTGTTTTCGGCTGTTTTTGTATTTCAGGTTTTCACATTACGAGAACTGCCAGGAAAAATCCAGAAAAATTATATAAAAAATCAGCGTTCCAGAAACTACCGTGCGCCCGAAGGACAGCCTGGGGGGAGGGGCACTAGGGCTCCAGGCGCCCTGGCGGCGCACCCCCCCCTGGGCCGCGCCGGGGGGGGGGGGGCGCCTGGGCCCCCCGAGGCTCCCCCGATGCCCCCCTTTGGCATATATTTAAAGCGTCTCGAGAAACCCTCGAAACAGGAACTCTTTTTCGCGATCTCATCTCTGTTCCACCGCTGCCGCCGCTTCCAAGATCGGGAGCACCAGGAGAACTCTTCCCGGCACCCTGCCGGAGGGGAGGATCACCACCGGGAGCCTCTCCACCACCATGGACGCCTCCCGGATGAGTTGTGAGTAGTCTCCCTTGGACCATGAGTCCATGACCAGTAGCTATGTGATGTTCTCCTCCCATTCTTGTGCATCACTAATTAGTCCTCATGAGCTGCCCTACATGATCGAGGCACATATGTAATCCTTATGCTGTTGATATGATGAGTTTGCTGGGATCCGATGGATTATGAGATTATGTTCAGATTGTGCTTGAGTAATATATTTGATCTACCTCTTTTATATTTATGTTCATAAGTAATTCTTGCATGTTCTCCGTTGTTATTTATTGCTTTGGCCAAGTAGTAGGTAGTGACTCCAAGAGGGAACGTTATGCTTGATTGTGGGTTCATGCCCCTCGATGACTAGTTTGAGTGACAGAAACATGAGTCTAGGTGATGTGCTGTTGCCACAAGGGGGAAAACAACGGTGCTTGTGCTCGCGGGTGCAAGGATTGTTTACTTTACGCAAAGTTCTTTTAATGCAGTTGGCTGTTGCATTGAGTTTACACTATGGGTGGGACTCGCAACTTAATACCATCGAGATGTTCTGGATAGATATCTCAAGGTGGATGATTAGTAGTAGATATTGATGGATTTCGGTCTACTTACTTTGGCGTACCGCCCATGCTTTGAACCTCAACCTTTCTTGCAATGTAGTCAGCATTGGTTTGCATTCGTGGTCCTGTCAATTGCCCAGCTGTAATTCGTTTACCTCACATAGCTGTTTTATCGTCTTTTGGGAGAGAGACATCACTAGTGAACATCATGAGACTCCGGTCCATATTACCATCATTGATCACATCCGCTATTTACTTTTTGCTTTTATTTACTATTGCAAACATTATCTATCACTACTATCATTTGCGTTTAATCCTTTGTGAACTACAAGGCCGGAGGGATTGACAACCTCTCTGTACTCGTTGGGAGCAAAGTTATTTGTATCTGTGTGCAGGTCCACGTTGATTGCTAATATCTGGCACCGTTAGCACTTGACACCTTCTTGTTGAACCTAGGAGTCTCTAGGGATTCGATCCTTGGTATCTTTGCCAAGGGAAAAACTTCCGCAACACTACATCTCACACCTTCCACTTGGGGTAACCAACGAGGTGCGAGAAGCCTAGCAGCTGCTGCTTCTTTTTCAGGCTCCTTGAAGTGGCTATCAGCCTGCGCTTGAAGCGGTCCTGCTCGAGGGGTTCTTCGGGTATGATGAAGTCTTCATCACCGAGGCTTACCTCATCTTAGGAGAGCGGAAGGTAGTTGTCGTCCTCCGAATTGACGTTGGACAGGTCTTGTTCATCGGGGCTGGCTTGCCCGTTTTCTTGTTCCTCCTGCTCGGATCTTACTCCAACAGGGTCTTCATTGTCTTCGGCGTTGTCCGAGTGCTGTTTTCTCCGGTGCCAGCGTTGTTGCGATGTGACTTAGAGCGGCGTTTAGGGCGTTGGTATTTAGACTGTGTCTCAGGAGGTTTATTCTCGACTGGATCTTCTTTGTCATCGTCGCTAGCTTTTTTAGGTGTATCAACCATGCACATGTTGTACCAAGAGGTGGCCGTCCTACGTCCCGTGAATGGTGGGTCTTGGCCTTGCTTCTTGTTGGCATCGTTGTCTATACCGTCGATGTCTTCGGAGCCATAATCAGGCATGTCGGTTAAGTCCTCGATAGTGGCTATGAAGTGGGTGGCGGGTGGGAAGCGAAATTCTCCGTCGTCAGCCCCTAGTTCAAACTGGACATAGTTCGGCTGCGAGTCCCTGCCAAAGACAGGTTTTTTAATGAGTTTAGCATGTCGCCCAGGGACGAGTGTTGGAAGATGTATGAGGCGTCGAATTTGAAAATCGATAACCGATCCAGCTCGGTGTCCGCATGCGTATGTGGTTAGGAACTTGTAGCCGGAGACGAGTCCGGAGTTCTGCTGATGCAAATATTGCAAGGTGTCAAGTCTGTGTGCGGCTCCAACATCGCGGACTCTGTGGCCTCGGGTGGCACAATCTGCACCGGATTTAAGGCTGTTGAAGCAACATGATCCTTCTCCCGGATGTGGTCCGATGACAGATTTAAGTCATGTTCATCGGAGCAAGGGGGAGCGATCATCGCGGACTCAAATCCGTCGAAGATCAAGTCTCCACAGATGTCCGCGACGTAGTTCAAGCTCCCGGATCTGACTTGATGGCCAGGGGCGTAGCTGTTGATCTGCTCCAGATGGCCAAGCGAGTTGGCCCGTAGTACGAAGCCGCCGAATACGAAGATCTGTCCGGGAAGGAAGGTTCCTCCCTGTACAGCGTCACTATCGACAATTGAAGGGGCCATTGAACCTTTCGTCGACGGCACAATGGAACTCTCAATGAAAGCACCAATGTCGGTGTCAAAACCGGAGGATCTTGGGTAGGGGGTCCCGAACTGTGTGTCTAAGGTCGATGGTTACAGGAGACTGGGGACACGATGTTTACCCAGGTTCGGGCCCTCTCTATGGAGGTAATACCCTACTTCCTGCTTGATTGATCTTGATGAATATGAGTATTACAAGAGTTGATCTACCACGAGATCGTATTGGCTAAACCCTAGAAGCCTAGCCTGTATGACTATGGTAATGTGTGTCTGCCATCCGGACTACTCCCTCCGGTTTATATAGACACCGAGGGAATCTAGGGTTACATAGAGTCGGTTAGATAAGAAGGAATCTTCATAGATGGTCGCCAAGCTTGCCGTCCACGCCAAGGAGAGTCCCATCCGGACACGGGTACGGTCTTCGGCCTTCATGTCTTCACATCCCATTAGTCGGGCCCATAGATGACAGGCCGGACGCCCGAGGACCCCTTAGTCCAGGACTCCCTCAGGACCCGCAGGATGCGGAGCGCTGCGGCTAGAGGGACCGGAACAAAGCCCTCCAGGAGACGGAGGAGGAGGACCGGGCCTGGCCGGCATGGCTGGAGGTGCCGAGGGACAAGGCGGCTGGCGTGCCGTCAGTGGTGGAGGAGCGCGGCTTGGATAGCCAGGCGGGCGCAGAGACGACCGACCGGGAGGTCGTGGTAGTGGATGATGACATCCCAGCACGGACCGGCGCGGCCGACCAGGTGGAGGAGGAGGAGGGCCAAGGAGGAGCCGCTCCGGAGGTGGCGCCAGAGGCGGCCTCGGGCGAGGCATCGCGGACGACGGTGGATGGGATGCCGCCTTTGGCGCCCATGCTAGAGGGGACGACGGCCGCTGGAGGCGCGTCGATCTGCGAGCACGCCCTGGCGGTGAGGCAGCCACCGTTGGTGGTGCCGGGCCGTCTTCAGGCCGCAGGGAAACGGTAGGCCCGGGCCGGGGCTGACCGGCCCGTCTTTGGGCCCGTGACGCAGGAGGAGGCCGCCATGGCAGCCGTGAACCGACGCCTTCAAGGGCACGCGGTCCGGATCCAGGCCTTTGCGCAAGCTGAATCCGAGCGCAGATGGGAGCTGGAGCGCGCCGTGCGCGTAAGTCTTCCATTCTCTAGATTTTTTCTTTTCTTGCAGCTGAACAGCGGGGGCGCGCTAGCACACCCATTGGGTCCAGCCCCCGAGACTCGGGCCAACTTTGCAGTAGTTGGGTCGAGTCTTCAAAATGCCTTGTCTTATGTTGATACTTGTATCTTCACAGCAACTGGATGCTTACTGGGTTGGCATCTACAACCGGCTCCTGGAGAAGTACCAGGAGGCTACGGCGTAGCTTGCTGCCAAGATGGGAGTGCTCCGTCTTGCCGAAGGTAATTCTTCTCATGCTCTTAGTGGGGGCGCACGAGCACACCCACTGGGTTTAGCCCCCGAGATTTGGTCCAACTGCGTAGCAGTTGGGTCGAATCTTAAAAACGTTCTTTCTCTTTTCTTTTATCTTGACTCTGATTGCTTACTCGCCTGGCCGCTGCAGCCGAGGTGGCGAGGCTGAAGACGGAGGCCGCCCAGGCGGTGGAGGTTCAGCAGGCGCTTGCCGAGGCCATCGAGCAGCACGACTAGCTGACCCAAGACAAGAGTCGGCTGGAGGCTGACGTGGAGCGCCCGACGGCAGATGCGACCAACGCGGTAGAGGCCCGGGAGTCGCTGGTTGAAGTCGGCGTGTAGCGCGATCGGCTGGTCGACAACAAGGTCCATCTGCAGGCTGAGGTCAATCGCCTGAAGGCGGAGGCCCACCAAGAGGAGCTCCTCCGTATCAAGGGGGAGTATGAGAAGGTGGCGACCGCTAAGGACGCCGAGATGAAGGCGGCCGTGGACAAGGCCACCAAGCTGGAGAAGGCGCTGGAGACGCGTGACCATGCCGGGGACTTGGCGCGGCATAGTATGTTGCTTGATGCGCGGAACCTGGACTTAGATTTCGCCAGTAAGTGCTGCCTTGTGGTTTTGCTGGGCTGAGAAGCCGGCTTAGATTTTTTCGTCACTAATAGTCTCGCTCTTTCTACTTCGTAGGCCACTTCAAGGACACACAGAAGACAACGGAGGGGGCCGTCCGTGTTCTGCGGACGCCGGTGGACTCTGACGCTCCTCTTGATCCCAACGTGCCTTGGACCTTCTCTGAGATCATGGGCGCCACCCATGCCCGTCTGCAGGTCTTGAGCGAGCAGATGGAGCGAGTCACCGATGCCGGCACAGGGATGACGACGGCACTTTGGCCCGACGCCGTCGTGCCCGACAACCTGTCTCGGATGGCGCGGTGGATGGAGGTTGGTTCGGAGCGTCTCCATGCATGGCGCGTCTCTGCGGCCCAAGCTGGTGCTGAGATGGCGCTGCGGTTTGCCATGTCCTGGTATCCGAACCTGGACTTGGCCAAGTTGATGTGCCAGCAAGCCGGCTCGGAGCGGCAGATGCAGGCGAAGGCGGACGAGATCACCGCCCGAGCCAGATGACTGGGTTTGCGTTGCACGATGAATTCCACCCGGAGCGGACGGAGGACGGCGGAGTCGTGCCGCACGACGACTTTGGTCTGTTGCTGGACGATCCGGAGGGCAGCTCTGGCGAGACGGGCATATATGCCGATGATAATGCCGAGTTGGAAGACACCGACATCTCAGCCCGCACTAAAGCCGCCGGCACCCCGTCATCTGCACGGCCTGACGCGGGAACCAGTTGAAGCTATCCTGCTTTATCTTTCATTGTAGTTTTGTTAAGCAACAGGTCCACCCACCCACTGGGGTGTTTTTGGTGAATGCAATGAACTCCGTCCTTAGGCATGTTTGATGTAAATATTTGTGGTTTGTTTGCGCTATTACTCTTTGTTTCCCCGTTGCGAGCCAGACAGCCGGGTTTCGGTCTGTGACAAGGGGTTCGACATTGGGGAGAAGCGCGTAGTACTTAGGTCCTTCAAATGTTGTGCATAAGCGAAACACCCACTAGGCCGGCTGGTGGCAACCGGCAGGGCCGGGTGGCGAGCAACCAGTCGTGTAGCAAGTTATCATGATGAACACACACTTAGTCATCGTGCTGAGCAAGTGCTTTGGCCCCTGATTTTTGCCGGCGGACAGCCGAAGCAGGTCTGTGGCGCTGGGCAAAGTGAAGGGGCCTGGGATGCTTGGGCATGCTGGGACACGCTAAGGGGGATGACGGGTGGTGGCCAAGCCGGCCGGTCCCCGAGCCCCCGGGTTGAGCGGGTCAACCCGGCGGTGGAGGTTTGAGAAAGTTAAGGGCATGTGAAAACACAATAACTTTGTAGGAAGGAAGGGGCAGCCCCCGAGTGTCGTTCGGGGATCCAATAGTTTCTCATATGATTACAAAAGGGTAGTGATACATACGTACATACAGCTAACTGTAAAATAGGCGGAGGAGTTCTACGTTCCAAGGCCAGCTTGTTTCTTCGCCGGCGGTGTCTCTTTTGCGCTTGTTTTCTTTGCGAGCGTCGATGAGGTAGTAGGCGTTGCAGTCGCGCAAGGCCTTGCTGATGATGAAGGGGCCCTCCCACGGAGGGGCCAACTTGTGCTGCCCAGCTTGCCTGTGGTAGTGTCTCAGACCTTGCTGGTAGATGGCGGATCGGCTAAGCGCTAGGAGGCGTGCTTCTTCGAGCAGGTCCATGCCGTCTTCGCGTGCTTCCTTGGCTTGCACTTCGGTGAACATTGTGACTCGTGGCGAGTCGAACTCGATGTCGGTTGGGATGACAGCCTTGGCGCCATAGACGAGGAAGAATGGGGTGAAGCCGGTCGCCTGGTTTGGCGTCGTTCGGAGGCTCCATAGGATGGCTGACAGCTCGTCAAGCTAGCTGCTGGGCGAGCGGATGAGGGGCTCAACATGGCGTGGCTTGACGCCGAACAGGATGAGGCCGTTGGCCCACTCGACCTGGCCGTTGGACTGTGGATGGGCCACGGACGCCAAGTCAAGCCGGATGCCGAAGACGGAGCAGTAATGCGCCAGAGCGCCCTTGGCAAAGTTGGTGCCGTTGTCGGTGATGATGCTGTGCGGGACGCCGTAGCGCACCGCGATATCTTTGATGAACCGGACGGCTGTTAGCCCGTCCAGCTTCTTGATCGGCCTCGCCTCGATCCACTTGGTGAACTTGTCCACAGCTACCAGTTGATGCGTCATGCCGCCGCGTGCTGTCTTGAAGGGTCCGACCTTGTCGAGCCCCCAGTCTGCAAAGGGCCAGGTGATCGGGATGGTTTGCAGGGCTGAAACCGGCTAATGGCTTCGATTGCTGAAACGTTGGCATCCTCCGCACTTGAGGACGAGCGACTCGGCGTCCTTCAAGGCCGTGGGCCAGTAGAAACCATGGCGGAAAGCCTTGGCCACCAGGGACCTGGAGGTGGCATGGTGCCCGCACTCTCCCTAGTGTACGTCGAGGAGGATCTCCACGCACTTGTCCTGCTCGACGCAGCGCTGGAAGACGCCTGTCGCGCTGCACTTGACGATCTCATGGTTGACGATGCTGTAGGCGGATGCCCGTCGCTGCACTTGTCAGGCCTCGTCTTCACCCAAGGGAATGGTTCCGTCTTCTAGGAAGGCAAGGATTGGCTGGGCCCATGACGGGGCCATGACCACGGTGAACACAGTTGCTATGACGGGTTCTGGTGTAGCAGCCCCCGATCCGGAGGCGGCAGCCCCCGGGTCTGGGGTGACGGTCGCCGGGATGAGCACAGCAGTCCCCGGGCCGGGTTCCGTAGTCCCCGGGCTGGGTTCCGCAGTCCCCGGGCCAGGTGGGAGCGTCGTAGGGTCGTTGGGGACGAAGATTGACTCGGAGTCCGAAGAAGGCTTGACGGATGGGTTGCGCAGGCATTCAAGCGAGACACCGGATGGAGTGGCTTCCCGAGAAGCGCCAATCTTGGCCAGCGTGTCGGCGGCCTCATTCTTCGCACGTAGTACGTGGAGGAACTCGCAGCCGTCGATGGTGCCGGATAGCTGCTGGACCAAGAAGCGGTAGCTTGCCATGTTGGAATCCCGGGCGTCCCATTCGCCAGAGCTCTGCTGGACCACCAGGTCTGAGTCGACGAAGCATATGATTCATCTAATGTCGAGTTCCTTGGCAAGCCGGAGGCCATTCACAAGGGCTTCATATTCTGCAACATTGTTCGAGGCGGCGAAGTGGATTTGGAGCGCGTAGCGGAGCCGGTGACCCTTCGGGGAAGACAACACGATTCCGGCTCCCAAGCTGGAACGCATCTTGGAGCCGCGCATGCACCAATGCGTCGAATTCGAAGGCGGTGGTAGGTACTGGGTTTCCGTCCAGTCGACGGGGAAATCTGCCAATGCTTGAGACTTGATCGTGGTGCGGGGTTTGTAGAGGATGGAGTGGCCGGCGAGCTCGATGTCCCACTTGGCAACTCGGCCGGAGGCATCCCGGCATCCCATGATCTCGCCAATGGGGGCCGTGCTAACCACGGTGACCTCATGCTCTTGAAAGTAGTGCTTCAGCTTCTAGGCGGTGAAGTACACGTCGTAGCACATCTTCTGGTACTGCGGATAGTTCTGCTTCGAGGCTGAAAGCACCTCGCTTAGGTAGTAGACCGGGCGCTGGATAGACTGGATGTTGCCTTCCTCCGGCCGCTTAACCACCAGCACCGTGCTGACCGACCGTGAAGTAGCCGCGATGTATAGCAACATCGGCTCCTTATCGGCCGACGAGGTGAGAACGGGTGCGGTGGAGAGCACGCGTTTAAGATCTCGGAATGCTTCGTCCGCCTGGTCGTTCCACTCGAACGGAGTCGTCTTCTTCATCAGCTGATATAGGGGCAGGGCCCTCTCGCCTAGCCGGCTGAGGAACCGGCTGACCGGGGCCAAGCAACCGATGAATATCTGGACATGGCGCAGCCGGGCCGGCTTGCGCATGCGTTCGATGGCCTTGATCTTCTCTGGGTTTGTCTCAATGTCGCATTTCGAGACAAGGAAGCCAAGTAGCTTCCCGGCGGGTGATACGTCTCCAACGTATCTATAATTTTTGATTGTTCCATGCTATTATATATTCTGTTTTGGATGTTTAATGGGCTTTATTATACACTTTTATATTATTTTTGGGACTAACCTACTAACCAAAGGCCCAGTGCAAATTGCTGTATTTTTTGCCTATTTCAGTGTTTCGCAGAAAAGGAATATCAAACGGAGTCCAAACGGAATGAAACCTTCGAGAGAGTCATTTTTGGAACATTATCAACACCGAAGACTTGGAGTACACGCCAGGAAGCGAGAGAGGCGGCCATGAGGGCAGGGCGCGCCCAGGGGGGTAGGCGCGACCCCACCCTCGTGGGGCCCCTGTTGCTCCCCTGACGTCCCTCTTCCTCCTATATATACCTACGTACCCTGAAACTATCGAGGAGCACCACGAAAGCCTAATTCCACCACCGCAACCTTCTGTACCCGTGAGATCCCATCTTGGGGCCTGTTCCGGAGCTCCACCGGAGGGGGCATCGATCACGGAGGGCTTCTACATCAACACCATAGCCTCTCCGATGAGTTGTTAGTAGTTTACTACATACCTTCGGGTCCATAGTTATTTGCTAGATGGCTTCTTCTCTCTCTTTGGATCTCAATACAAAGTTCTCCTCGATCTTCTTGGAGCTCTATTCGATGTAATTCTTTTTGCGGTGTGTTTGTCGAGATCCGATTGCGGGTTTATGATCAAGATTATCTATGAACAATATTGGATTCTTTTATGAAATATTTTATGTATGATTTAAATATCCTTGCAAATCTCTTCGAATTATCGGTTTGGTTTGGCCTACTAGATCTATAGTTCTTGCAATGGGAGTAGTGCTTGGCTTTGGCTTCAATCTTTCAGTGTCCTTTCCCAGTGACAGCAGGGGCAGCAAGGCACGTATTCTATTGTTGCCATCGAGGATAAAAAGATGGGGTTTATATCATATTGCTTGAGTTTATCCCTCTACATCATGTCATCTTGCCTAAGGCGTTACTCTGTTCTTATGAACTTAATACTCTAGATGCATGCTGGATAGCGGTCGATGTGTGGAGTAATAGTAGTAGATACAGAGTCGTTTCGGTCTACTTGTCATGGACTTGATGTCTATATACAATTATCATGCCTAGATATTCTCATAACTATGCGCTTTTCTATTAATTGCTCGACAATAATTTGTTCATCCACCGTAGAAATCTGCTATCACGAGAGAAGCCACTAGTGAAACCTATGACCCCCGGGTCTATCTTCATCATATTAATCTTCCATCAACTATTTGTCTTTACTTCACTTTTGTTTTGCAATCTTTACTTTCAATCTATATCAGAAATACCAAAAATATTATCTTATCATATCTATCATATCTCACTTTTGTAAGTGACCGAGAAGGGATTGACAACCCCTTTTATCGTGTTGGCTGCAAGGTTCTAATTTGTTTGTGCAAGTACGAAGGACTCGTGCGTGGTCTCCTACTGGATTGATACCTTGGTTCTCAAAAACCGAGGGAAATACTTACGCTATTGTGCTTCATCACCCTTTCCTCTTCGAGGGAAAACAACGCAAGCTCGAGAAGTAGCAAGAAGAATTTCTGGCGCCGTTGCCGGGGAGATCTACACAAAAGTCATATACCAAGTACCCATCACAAACTCTTATCCCTCGCATTACCTTATTTGCCATTTGCCTCTCGTTTTCCTCTCCCCCACTTCACCCTTGCCGTTTTATTCGCCCTTTTTCCGTCCGCCTTTTGTTTCCTTGTGTTGCCATGCGCCCTCTATTAGCTTGCATCTTCGCTTGCTAAATTTTGGATCCTCATCCACTTGCTAATATTTTGAAGAGATCCAATTATGATGAACCAATTGCTAGTGAGCTGCGTGCACTAAATTATCTTTATGAGGTTTTGCTTGAAATTCATGAGTTCAAAATTTGTGATGAAGTGTTGAAAGAAGAAATTTATGAAGCGATTCACGATAGTTCCTTCAATGAAAAGCATGATTGTAATGATGTTATTATCAATCCTATTAATGTCAATTGTGTTAATGATATGCAAAACCCTAAGCTTGGGGATGCTAGTTTTGCTATGACTACTATTTGTTGCAATGATCATGATTGGGGTGATTCTTCTTATGATCTTGAAAATTCATTTAAGCCCCATAATATATATGAGATTGATAATAATGTTTGCAATAATATTGAAAGTGGGTTTGGAAGAGTGTCAACTTTAGATCCCACATATTTGAAGAATGATCAATCTTATGAAATTTTTGATAAAAGTGGGTTTGGAGAGGTCATGACTTTAGTTAATGTTGATCCCACTATTTTGGAAGAGTGTCAACTTCGCATGCATGTGGACCGTGTTGAGAATATGTTTTGTGATAGCTATATTGTTGAATTTGCTTATGATCCTACATGAAATTATTATGATAGGGGAAAATATGGTTGTAGAAATATTCATGTTACTAGATTACCTCTCGTTATGTTGAGATTGCTATTGTTCATGTCTTCTTCCTTGCATATGCTAGTTTTTGCTTGCCTTAATAATTTGTTATGTTATAAGATGCCTATGCATAGGAAGTATGTTAGACTTAGATGTGTTTGTCACATGTTTTATGATGATCTCTTTGTGCTTCAATACTTATCTTTCATGTGAGCATCATTGAATTCTCAAGCCAATCTTAATGGCTATAAAGAAAGAGCTTGTTGGGAGGCAACCCCATTTTTTCTTTGCTTTTATTTCTGTTTAGGAATAAATATTTCATCTAGCTTCTGTTTAGATGTGGTTTTGTGTTATAATTAGTGTTTGTGCCAAGTAGAACCTTTGGGAAGACTTGAGTGAAGTTTATGCGATCATGCTGTAAAAATAGAAACTTTAGCGCTCACGAGATTAGCTACCATTTTTTACTGGAGAGTGCTTTTTAGTTGATTCTTTTTGCAGATGATTAATAGAAAAATTCCCCACGTCCACAAATTTATTTCAAAAAAATTTAGAGTTACATAAGTATTCGAAAGTTACAGATTTCTACACACTGTTCTGTTTTTGACAGATTCTGTTGTTCGTGTGTTGTTTGCTTATTTTGATGAATCTATGAGTAGTATCGGGGGGTATGAATCATAGAGAAGTTGGAATACAGTAGGTTTAACACCGATATAAACAAAGAATGAGTTCATTACAGTAGCTTTGAGTGGTGGTTTGTTTTCTTATACTAACGGAACTCACAAGATTTTTTTGCTAAGTTTTGTGTTGTGAAGTTTTCAAGTTTTGGGTAAGGATTTGATGGACTATGGAACCAAGAGTGGCAAGAGACTAAGCTTGGGGATACCCAAGGCACCCCAAGGTAAAATTCAAGGACAACCAAAAAGCCTAAGCTTGGGGATGCTCCGGGAAGGCATCCCCTCTTTCGACTTCGTCTATCGGTAACTTTACTTGAGACTATATTTTTATTCACCACATGATATGTGTTTTGCTTGGAGCGTCATGTATGATTTGAGTATTTGCTTTTTAGTTTACCACAATCATCCTTGCTGGACACACCTTTTGAGAGAGATACGAATGAATCGGAATTTATTAGAATACTCTATGTGCTTCACTTATATCTTTTGAGCTGTATATTTTGCTCTAGTGCTTCACTTATATATTTTAGAGCACAGTGGTGGTTTTATTGTGTATAAATTATTGATCTCTCATGCTTCACTTATATTATTTTGAGAGTCTCTTAGAACAGCATGGTAATGTGCTTTGGTTATCAATTTAGTCCTAATATGATAGGCATCCAAGATGGGTATAGTAAAAACTTTCATATAAAGTGCATTGAATATTATGAGAAGTTTGATACTTGATGATTGTTTTGAGATATGAGGATGGTGATATTAGAGTCATGCTAGTGGAGTAATTGTGAATTCAAGAAACACTTCTGTTAAAGTTTGTGATTCCCCTAGCATGCACGTATGGTGAACCGTTATGTGATGAAGTTGGAGCATGATTTATTCATTGATTGTCATCCTTTGTGTGGAGGTCGGGATCGCACGATGGTTAACTCCTACCAACCCTTCCCCTAAGAGCATGCGTTGAATACTTTGTTTTGATAACTCGTAGATTTTTTGCAATAAGTCTATGAGTTCTTTATGACTAATGTTGAGTCCATGGATTATACGCACTCTCACCCTTCCACCATATACCTTCCTCAAAACAGCCACCGTACCTTCCTATTATGGCATTTCCATAGCCATTCCGAGATATATTGCCATGCAACTTTCCACCATTCCATTTACTATGACACGCTTCATCATTGTCATTCACATAGAGTCATATTTTGTTCTAGCTTCGAGTTGTAGGTAAATAAAAGTGTGATGATCTTCATTACTAGAGCATTGTCCCAGTGAGGAAAGGATGATGGAGACTATGACTCCCCCACAAGTCGGGATGAGACTCCGGACGAAAAAAAAGGGAGGCCAAAAAAAAAAGAGAAAATGCCCAAAAAACCAAAAAGAAAAAAAAGAAAAAAAAAGAAGAGAGGAAAAGAGAGAAGGGGCAATGCTACTATCCTTTTTCCACACTTGTGCTTCAAAGTAGCACCATGATCTTCATGATAGAGAGTCTCTTGTTTTATCACTTTCATATACTAGTGGGAATTTTCATTATAGAAATTGGCTTTTATATTCCAATGATGGGCTTGCTCCAATGCCCTATGTCTTCGTGAGCAAGCGAGTTGGATGCACACCCACTAAGTTTCTTTTGTTGAGCTTTCATACACTTATATCTCTAGTGCATCCGTTGCATGGCAATCCCTACTCACTCACATTGATATCTATTGATGGGCATCTCCATAGCCCTTTGATACGACTAGTTGATGTGAGACTATCTTCCTCTTTTGTCTTCTCCACAACCACGACTCCATTCCACCTATAGTGCTATATCCATGGCTCACGCTCATGTATTGCGTGAAAGTTGAAAGGTTTGAAAAATTGAAGTGTGAATCAATTGCTTGGCTGAAACCGAAGTTGTGCATGATTCAAATATTTTGTGTGATGAAGATAGAGCATAGCCAGACTATATGATTTTGTAGGGATAACTTTCTTTGGCCATGTTATTTTGAGAAGACATAATTGCTTTGTTAGTATGCTTAAAGTATTGTTATTCTTATGTCAATATAGACTTTTGTCTTGAATCTTTCGGATCTGAACATTCATGCCACAATAAAGAAAATTACTTTAAGAATTATGTTGGGTAGCATTCCACATCAAAAAAATTGTTTTTATCATTTACCTACTCGAGGACGAGCAGGAATTAAGCTTGGGGATGCTTGATACGTCTCCAACCTATCTATAATTTTTTTTATTTTTCCATGCTATTATATATTCTGTTTTGGTTGTTTAATGGGCTTTATTATACACTTTTATATTATTTTTGGGACTAACCTACTAACCCAAGGCCTAGTGCAAATTGCTGTTTTTTTGGCCTATTTCAGTGTTTCGCAGAAAAGGAATATCAAACGGAGTCCAAACGGAATGAAACTTTTGGGAGAGTCATTTTTGGAACATTATCAACACCGAAGACTTGGAGTACACGCCAGGAAGCGAGAGAGGCGGCCACGAGGGCAGGGGGCGCACCCAAGGGGGTTGGCACGCCCCCACCCTCGTGGGCCCCCTGTTGCTCCCCTGAAGTCCCTCTTCCTCCTATATATACCTACGTACCTTAAAACTATCAAGGAGCACCACGAAACCCTAGTTCCACCACCACAACCTTCTGTACCCGCGAGATCCCATCTTGGGGCCTGTTCCGGAGCTCCACCGGAGGGGGCATCGATCACAGAGGGCATCTGCATCAACACCATAGCATCTTCGATGAGTTGTGAGTAGTTTACCACCGACCTTCGGGTCCATAGTTATTAGCTAGATGGCTTATTCTCTCTCTTTGGATCTCAATACAAAGTTCTCCTCGATCTTCTTGGAGATCTATTCGATGTAATTTTCTTTGCGGTGTGTTTGTCGAGATCCGATGAATTGTGGGTTTATGATCAAGATTATCTATAAACAATATTGGATTATTTTCGAAATATTTTATGTATGATTTAAATATCCTTGCAAGTCTCTTCAAATTATCGGTTTGGTTTGGCCTACTAAATCTATAGTTCTTGCAATGGGAGAAGTGCTTGGCTTTGGGTTCAATCTTGCAGTGTCCTTTCCCAGTGACAGTAGGGGCAGCAAGGCACGCATTGTATTGTTACCATTGAGGATAAAAAGATGGGGTTTATATCATATTGGTTGAGTTTATCCCTCTACATCATGTCATCTTGCCTAAGGCGTTACTCTGTTCTTATGAACTTAATACTCTAGATGCATGCTGGATAGCGGTCGATGTGTGGAGTAATAGTAGTAGATGCAGAATTGTTTCGGTCTACTTGTCACGGATGTGATGCCTATATACAATGATCATGCCTAGATATTCTCATAACTATGCGCTTTTCTATCAATTGGTCGATAGTAATTTGTTCACCCACCGTAGAAATCTGCTATCATGAGAGAAGCCACTAGTGAAACCTATGGCCCCCAGGTCTATCTTCATCATATTAATCTTCCATCAACTATTTATCTTACTTTACTTTTGTTTTGCAATCTTTACTTTCAATCTATATCAAAAATACCAAAAATATTATCTTATCATCTCTATCAGATCTCACTTTTGTAGGTGACCGAGAAGGGATTGACAATCCCTTTTATCGCGTTGGCTGCAAGGTTCTTATTTGTTTGTGTAGGTACGAGGGACTCGCGCGTGGTCTCCTACTGGATTGATACCTTGGTTCTCAAAAACTGAGGGAAATACTTACGCTACTGTGCTGCATCACCCTTTCCTCTTCGAGGGAAAACAACACAAGATCGAGAAGTAGCAGCGGGCACACCGAAGACGCATTTCTATGGGTTGAGCTTGATCTGGTACTCACGCAGGTTGGCGAAGGTATCTTTCAGGTCGTCGAGGAGCGTGAGGTGCTGCTTGGTCTTCACCACGATGTTGTCCACATAGACGTGGATGTTGCGGCTGAGTTGCCGCAACAGGCATTTCTGCATGCATCGCTGGAAGGTGGCGCCGACGTTCTTCAAGCGGAACGACATGGTGAAGTAGCAATACACCCCAAAGGGCATGATGAATGACGTCTTCAAAGCATTGCCGGGGTCCAGCCTGATCTAGTGGTAGACGGAGTAAGCGTCCAAGAAAGACAGGAGCTCATAGCCGGCGGTGGAGTCGATGACTTGGTCGATCCGCGGGAGGACGAAATGATCCTTGGGGCAAGCCTTGTTCAGGCTGGTGTAGTCTGTGCACATGCGCCAGGTGTTGTTCTTCTTCAGGACGAGGACTGGGCTGGCCAGCCACTCGGGGTGAAACACTTCCATGGTGAAGCCGGCTGCGAGGAGCTTGGCAACCTCTTCATCGATGGTTCTTCTATTTTCTTCGGAAAAGCGACGTAGGGGTTGACGAATAGGCTTGGCGTCCTTGCGAACGTGAAGTTTGTGCTCGGCGTACCTCCTCGAGATTCCCGACATGTCCTTTGGGGTCCATGCAAAGATATCATGGTTCTCTCGGAGGAAGTCGACGAGCTCGCCTTCCTATTTGCTGTCGAGGCGGGCGCCGACGACAGTGTACTTGCTACAGCTGGGGTCTTTTGGGTTCAGCTTGACCTTCTTGGTTTTTTTGGACGGCTAGAATGAAGCCTCACCGGCCGTATCCATGGTGGAAGCCGGCACGGACGGCGTCTCATTGGCCAGTGCGACGACCCGGTCGAGTTGGCGCCGCTCCTCGGCTATGACTAGCGACTCGGCTAGCCTGGAGCCGGTTTGAGCGCACTCCAGGGACCTGCGGTAGTTTCCAGCGACAGTGATGAGGCCCATGGGACCCAACATATTCATTTTCAGGTAGGCATAGTGGGGAACCGCCATGAACTTGGCGAGGGTAGGCCGACCCAGCAACGCGTGGTACGCGCTGGTTAGGTCCACCACCTCGAACCAGATGGGCTCCGTCGGAAATGCTCGCTTGATTCGAAGAGGACGTCGAGCCGGATCCAGCCGATGGGGGAGCAGGAGAGACTGGGCACGATGCCGTGGAACATCGTCTGGGTTGGCTCCAAATCTTTGGCCTGGAGGCCGAGCTTGGTCATGGTATTGCGGTAGAGGATGTTGATGCTGCTGCCGCCGTCGATGAGAACCCGAGAGAACTTGCAGGTGTGCCGGGTTGTGACTATGGTGGGGTCGAGGACGAGGGCGTAGCCACCGGGGTTTGGCATGACGGCCGGGTGGTCCTCCCGGCTCCAGGTGACCGGGTGATCCGACCAATGCATGTAGTCTGGCTTGGCTGGGACAACGGTGTTCACCTCTTGTCGGAGCAGGCGCTCGCTGCGTTTGTCGTCGCCGAGGCCGGTGAAGATGATGTAGCATGCGTTTTGGTTGGGGAAGACTTCATCGCGCATGGCGCCGTTCACCGGAGGAGGAGGAGGAGGAGGAGGATGAGGCAGAGCCAGATCCGGAGGTGGCGGAATGTCGCCCCTCATGATGTGCTTGGTGATGGCGCATTGCCGGAGTGTATGCGTGGACGGCTTCACGCCGTTGCGATGCTTGTAGGGGGCGTCAAGCATCTGCTCGAAGCTCATGGCAGGCTGCCAAGCGGTCTTGCCGGTTCGCTGTTGATGTCTACACACGCTTCTATTCTTGTAGACTATGTTGGGCCTCCAAGCGCAGAGGTTGGTAGGACAGCAGCAATTTCCCTCAAGTGGATGACCTAAGGTTTATCGAACTCAGGGAAGTAGAGGTCGAAGATGGTCTCTCTCAAGCAACCCTGCAACTAAGATACAAGAAGTCTCTTGTGTCCCCAACACACCTAATACAACTAGGAGTTGTATAGGTGCACTAGTTCGGCGAAGAGATGGTAAAATATGGATGATAGGAGTGGCAAAGCAAAGTAATATAAATCTGTAATAAAAAGTGCAGCAAGCAAACAAGTGGTAAACGTGAGCACAAATGGTATTGCAATGGTGGAAACAAGGCCTAGGCTTCATACTTTCACTAGTGGCAACTCCCAACAACATTAACATAATCGAATCACATGATATTTCCCATAAAACATGCAAGGGGGACGCACCCGGAGGTCATTCCTTTGTGGTCAAGAGAGGACGAGAATTATGTAGGGCTACAAAAGCACACCTCAAAGCTCGTAGTTCTCAATCTATGGATTTCCCAATGTCACCGCGGCCATCCAAAGAGAGTACCACAATCACCACAACATATCTAAAGGATAGTCAAAGACAAGCACCAAGAGACTCTCAATCTTCAATCCACACACAAAAGAGGAAATCACTCATGAAAATATTCTTCTAATCCATGTCCAATAGACCGCTGTCACCTTGGTCTCGGGGATTATACTAGATAAAGACAAGTGGGTACATCAATCCAATACATAGAGGAAGGGGAAATATCATGGGATCACCCTAGATTAACATAGCCTATGATCACAACGAAGATCACATCATGGGAGAGAGAATTGACCACATAGCTACTGGTAGAAACCTCAGCCCCGAGGAGGAACTACTCCCGCATCATGGAGGGAGGAAGCAACGTCGATGGAGATGAATCCGGGGGCACTTCCCTGTCCCGGCAGGGTGCCGGCACAGGAATTCTGGTCCCCCGAAACTTGATGGCGATGGCGGCGGAGATCGGAATTGCGTTTGGAGAAAAGGGGTCTGGAATCAGGGTTTCCGCGACGCGGTGTAAATATATGCCAAAGGGGGGCACCAGAGGAGCTAAGGGGGGCCCAGGCGGCCTGGCGCGGCGGCCAGGAGGGGGGCCGCGCCCTCAGGGTGCCTGGAGCCCCTGTGGCCCCCCTCTGGCCCTACTTCGGCCGCATGGAAGCTTCTGGAGCGCTGATTTTTTATATATTTTTCCCGGAATTTTTCTGGCAATTTAAGTAATGGGAAAACCTGAAATACAAAAACAACAGAAAACAGAAACTGGCACTGGGGTGCACTGAGTTAATAGGTTAGTTCAAATATGATCAAAAGTGTATGGAAGTGCATAAATATCATAGCAATATCACACAAAAGAGGCATGGAGCAAGCAGAAATTATAGATACGTTTTGGACGTATCAACATCCCCAAGCTTAATTCCTGCTCGTCCTCGAGTAGGTAAATGATAACAAGCATAATTTCTGTGGTGACATGCTACCAACCATATAAGAACTTTTCAAAGTCACATGACAAATGCTTACTGAGATCATGAATCTTTAGTAATTAAGTTGTCTCATGAGAATATCAAAAAGAACTGAAAGTTTCACAATATGATACTGAAATCACCCAATAGATTTGTAGTGAGCATGGTGTGCAAACATGACAAAGTGATACCTCGCTTGCCCCCTTTAGTGAAGCAAAAAATAAATGCAGGAGCACCTCCGAAGTTTAAATGACGACTAGATACAATGATTTCAGAATACACGATATTATAATCATGCAGAAGACAATGGTACTTTGGGACAATGCACATTACACTTAGAATGACAATCATGCCCTCAATAGTTGGTGCTTTGAAGAAAGAAGGTGGAGACTCTCGAACCGTGGCTTTTGATGGCAAGGTTGAAAACCCGTGGTCGGAAACAAAGACTAAACATGTACCAGAGCTCTTGGTTTTTAAAAACAGAGGTAAAAATTATTTTTGGGATATGCATATTTCGTCAACGAATGCTAGTAGATAACTCAATTACTTCTCGAGATGGACAAGTTTCGAGGAACGGCTCCCGCACGGGGACGATCACATCCCCTTAATCTCCTTTGTTTATCACTGCCAAAAGTTTTCTGATTTCTCATGAACCAAGCGTGAAGGAGGGTTTGTTTGTTGTATTATTTTTTATGAGCCGGGCGCACTCATTGCCAGTTCCTTCTCGTATTAGGGGTTTGCAGATTAGACATGCAATCCCGGGGTGAAACTTGTCCAACTTAAAAAGATCATGAATTAACTACCACTTCCTCATGAGCTAAAACAGAGGCACAAAATAGAAATGTTTTTTTGAATAATTTCGAGATGGCACAAGATAGTCTTTGTTAGGAATGGCAGGTAAATACCATGTATAGGAAGGTATGGTGGACTCATATGGCATAACTGGTTTAAAGGATTTTGGATGCACAAGCAGTCAGTCCGCTTAGTACAGGCGAAGGTTAGCAAAAGACTGGGAGCGACCAACTAAAAGAGCAATGACGGCCATAATCATGCAGAGCGACAAAGCAACATTGAATCGGGCATGGAAGTTATATCGCTACTCAGAAATTAAAGATCATCAAGGCTTGATAGACTTTCTTTACAGTCTTAAATATGCGTCAGCATATGCCAAGTCAATCAAAATAAATTCTTGGAGGAAGATATCACTAAACCATACCACATCATAGGCAAACAAATCATGTTGGTACTTCAATAACACATTAAGAACCCCCAGCTATTTGAGACTAACCATAAGAAAACATGAACTACTAAGCACCATTATGCACATAGCATTTTTATCATAGACATATCAACCAGTGCAACAGAAGCCAACTCTCTTAACAATATAAGCATGATAACTCAAGAGAGTTCCAGCAACCAACTAAACAAAAGCTCTTTAAAAAGAAAAGCATGAAAACTAAGAGCTAAACATGACAACAGCTATTGAAAGACAAAGAACATACACAACAAAGATAAACATGAAAATCCGATGTTGTGTTCTAGGTTGAAGTGGAGCGTGTTTCTCTCCCACAGAAAGAAAGATGGGTTCCAACTTGTTATGAACAGCAAGCAAAGCTAAAGAAAACTAAAAAGGAAACTAAAAGCAAGACGCTCCAAGCATAGCACATAACACATGAAGTGATTAAAATATAGTGGAACGAAAGACGAACTGATAATTGTTGATGGAGAAGGGGATGCACGGGGGCATCCCCAAGCTTAGACGCTTGAGTCTTCTTGAATATTTCTTGGGGGTTCACGGGGGGCATCCCCAAGCTTGAGCGTTTGACACTCCTGAATCTTTTTATCATCTTCCCTCGCACACTTGAAAACTCCCTTCATACATAACTCATCATAATCTGATTAGCGAGGTTAGTACCCATAATAAAATAATTTTTCCTTGCTGGAAATAAAGATAATCTTGAAGGTCTACTGTTTCTCAAGATTGCCAAAAGGTTTTTGCAAAGAAAAAGCAAGCTCAAGGTTTGCAAAACGAAGGAAAGGCAAAACAGGACAGAATCTGTGAAAAACAGACCAGCAGGTAGTAAATAATTTTTTCGGGCCACTTCTGCAACTCAAATAAAAAAACTCAGAACAGACGCCCGAAAGCCAATTGTATAGAGCACGCTGTCGTAAAAATTCAGACCAAAAAGATGATCTGGTGATTTTATACGAATTTTTCTGTCCATGGACAGAATCTGTTTCTTGGACAGCACGTCACAACTTTTGAACTTTCTTGCAATCGGAGGCTAAACTTGGCACAAAGCTGAAAAGAAAAGATACAATGATGTTGCTACAGTAGTAAAAAACATCAAGACCACTAAAAACTGAAAGCAAAGATAACAAGGGTTGTCTCACTAGAGCTCTTTCTTTATAGCCATAAAGATAGGCTTAAGACTTTAATGATGCTCTCATAGGAATAAGAGTTGAAGAACAAAAGAGAGCATCAAGAAGCAAATACCAAACACATTTAAGCCTAACATGCTTCCTATGCATAGGAATATTGCAATAGAATAATTCATTGAAGCACAAAGCAATAAGCATAGGAAGACAAAACAAGTGCAGCTTCAAAACCTTCAACATAAAAAGAGGGAACTTGATATTATTAAAATATCTATAAGCATATGTTCCCTTCTCATAATATTTTTCAGTGGGATCACGAATAAACTCAACAATATAAGAATCACATAAAGCATTGTTATCATGATCCACATGCAAAAAGGTACTCTTACTGTCCACATAAGCATAATCTTTCTCGTTGGTAATAGTGGGAGTAGGACTATCATAAACAACTTGAACACTATAGATTAATTGTGTATTAGGAAGATGGTGTTCAACAAGGGAGTAATTCCCTCCATGATCATGACAAGTTTCATAAGGATAATTTCTCCTTATGTCATAGGTACCTTTATAATCACTATAGATTGGAGTTATAACATCATCATAGTAGAGAAGAGCATTATCATTGTTAGCAACTATATTTGTAAACATGTTGTCTTTATTCTTACTAGCAAAAGAATTATCAATTATCACATCACTAGTGGGTAAAGGATTTGTAATCCTATCATCCCCAAGCTTAGAGCTTTCCATATCATCACTTTCAGAGTTGGTACCAAAAAGATTTTCAAGATCATAAGTAGCATTATCATCATTTTCCCAATCACAATAAGTAACATGCATATCATAATCAAAATCATCTTCAATAGTACCTACGGACGTATCATCAAGATGATAATTAAGGCAATAAACTTCACCTTCTTCTTTAAACTTACAATCGTTAGGATAAAAGTTGATGGGAGGAATATGCTCAGGCCAGGTTGATACCCATTCTTCTTCCTTCTTGCTCCTCTTCCTCCTCCTCTTCTTTTTCTTCTTCTTCACCTTAGGAGGGAGTGGTTGGAGATGAAGCTTCTCCACATATCCTGGTTTATCATTAGAAACAATAGGGGAAACTTGGGAGAAACTCTCCTTTTTATTAGCAGAAATATTAGAGACATTTTTATACTTTGGTAAAGTTCCCTCCTTTCTAATCTTACTTATGTAATCATTTTCATGGCAATTAACAACACAATAGAGATGGCAATTTCGCAAAGTGTTTTTTATTCCTATGGCATTAACATCTAGCCAAGAAGTCTTTTCTGATAACTCTTCACACATCAAAAATAACATAAGCTCATCATAAATATCAGAGGTGATCATGTTATCACACAACTGGTTAACAGTTATGTTTTGAAAGTGCATGCATTGAAAATTAAAGTGACCCTCTATACAGCAAAGTTCACAAGTAAAAGGATAAAGGTCACACAATTCTCTAGCAATTTCATTTAAATCTTTGACCCAAGTGATTGTTCTTTCATGCCTATGTTGCTTACAATACTTCTCTTCTTCAATCATAGGCCTTTCACAAGGTCTGTCCACTCCACAAAAATTAATATGCTTATATAAAACTTTTTCAGGAATTGGATCATGCATGTTGCAATCATCATGAACAATTTCATTTTCTTTGCAAATCTCTTTAAAAGGTTCATGATGCTTGATCCAATCCTCCTTAGGCATATTAAGATGTGAAGCAAAAGATTTGAGGAAATCAACAAGGAGTTGAGAATCAAGCCCAAACTTAGCACTAAACTTATTAAAACTTGAAGTTTCAACAAAGGACTTAATGCAATCATACTCATAAATTATACCTGACTCTTTACCTTTGTCGATCTCCCAATCTTCAGTGTTGCGTTGAATTCTTTCAAGGAGTTCCCATTTAGCATCAATCTTTTCGTTTGTGAAAGAACCCATAGCGGAAGCATCGAGCAAATCTTTATCCCGTCGAGAGAGCCTCGCATAGAAATTAGTAATAATCATATCTTTGGGGAGCCCATGGTTAGGACATTTTAGCATTAACGTTTTCAGTCTCCCCCAAGCTTGAGCTATGCTCTCTCCGTCATGAGGATAGAAATTATAAACATAATTCCTATTCTCATGAACTTCATGAAGAGGATAAAACTTGGAGTAAAAGAGAGACTGGATCTCTTCCCAATCCAGCAGGTGAGAGTCATCTAGTAGCCTATACCATTCCAATGCTTTTCCTTTCAGTGACAAGGCAAATAATTTCCTCATGACTCCATCTCTTGTCAAACCTGAAATCTTAAACAACTCACAAAGTTCTGTAAGTTTCAACAAATGAATACTAGGATTGACTGTCCCATCATAACAATCATTCCTAATTATTTCAATTATCCTAAGTGGTGTTTGGAACGGGATACATTCAGTAGGTGGAGGAGACTTCTCTACCACGGGTGTGGTAAAGCGGCCTTCCCCAAGCAGCGAACTAAGAGTGTGGTTTTCCATAAACATAACTAGTGAAACTAAAAACAAGAAACGAAAAGATTTAATTGCAAGATCTAAAGATATACCTTCAAGCACTTACTTCCCCGGCAACGGCGCCCGAAATAGCTTGATGTGTACACACGCTTCTATTCTTGTAGACTATGTTGGGCCTCCAAGCGCAGAGGTTTGTAGGACAACAATAATTTCCCTCAAGTGGATGACCTAAGGTTTATCGAACTCAGGGAAGTAGAGGTCGAAGATGGTCTCTCTCAAGCAACCCTGCAACTAAGATACAAGAAGTCTCTTGTGTCCCCAACACACCTAATACAACTAGGAGTTGTATAGGTGCACTAGTTCGGCGAAGAGATGGTAAAATATGGATGATAGGAGTGGCAAAGCAAAGTAATATAAATCTATAATAAAAAGTGCAGCAAGCAAACAAGTTGTAAACGTGAGCACAAATGGTATTGTAATGGTGGAAACAAGGCCTAGGCTTCATACTTTCACTAGTGGCAACTCCCAACAACATTAACATAGTCGAATCACATGATATTTCCCATAAAACATGCAAGGGGGACGCACCCGGAGGTCATTCCTTTGTGGTCAAGAGAGGACGAGAATTATGTAGGGCTACAAAAGCACACCTCAAAGTTCGTAGTTCTCAATCTATGGATTTCCCAATGTCACCGCGGCCATCCAAAGAGAGTACCACAATCACCACAACATATCTAAAGGATAGTCAAAGACAAGCACCAAGAGACTCTCAATCTTCAATCCGCACACAAAAGAGGAAATCACTCATGAAAATATTCTTCTAATCCATGTCCAATAGACCGCTGTCACCTTGGTCTCGGGGATTATACTAGATAAAGACAAGTGGGTACATCAATCCAATACATAGAGGAAGGGGAAATATCATGGGATCACCCTAGATTAACATAGCCTATGATCACAACAAAGATCACATCATGGGAGAGAGAATTGACCACATAGCTACTGGTAGAAACCTCATCCCCGAGGAGGAACTACTCCCGCATCATGGAGGGAGGAAGCAATGTCGATGGAGATGAATCCGGGGGCACTTCCCCGTCCCGGCAGGGTGCCGGCACAGGAATTCTGGTCCTGCGAAACTTGATGGCGATGGCGGCGGAGATCGGAATTGCGTCTGGAGAAAAGGGGTCTGGAATCAGGGTTTCCGCGACGCGGTGTAAATATATGCCAAAGGGGGGCACCAGAGGAGCTAAGGGGGGCTCAGGCGGCCTGGCGCGGCGGCCAGGAGGGGGGCCGCGCCCTCAGGGCACCTGGAGCCCCTGTGGCCCCCCTCTGGCCCTACTTCGGCCGCATGGAAGCTTCTGGAGCGCTGATTTTTTATATATTTTTCCCGGAATTTTTCTGGCAATTTAAGTAATGGGAAAACCTGAAATACAAAAACAGCAGAAAACAGAAACTGGCACTGGGGTGCACTGAGTTAATAGGTTAGTCCAAATATGATCAAAAGTGTATGGAAGTGCATAAATATCATAGCAATATCACACAAAAGAGGCGGAGCAAGCAGAAATTATAGATACGTTTTGGACGTATCAGCTGGCACTGGCTGCCGGCTTGATCGTCCCGTGGCGCCTGCTTGGCCGTGGTGACTTGGCGGTTGTCGTAGCGGGGAGCCGTCTGCTCGGCCTTGCGCTTGTTGTTCTACTGATGGTTCTGTTGGCGGCTGCTTTCGCCCGCCGGCTTGGCAGCCGATGCCGGTATCGCCTTGCCGATCGCGTCTAGCTCGACCTAGACCTTCATGGCGGAGTCAGTGTTGGCATACTTGTCCGTCGTCTCCATGAGCTTAGCCAGGGTCATGTGCTCTGTTCGCAGGAGCTTGTGTTTGAGCAGGGTGCCATCTCGGCATCCGCTGGTGAAGTACTGGATGGCTTGGACTTCATGGACTCCCTCGCAGCTGTTGCGGAGCTCGGTCCAGCGAGCGAGGTACTGGCGTCCGGTCTCCTCCGGCCCCTGAACGCACATGGCAAGCTGGGTATGCAAGCCCGGGCACTTGTAGGTGCCGGTGAAGTTGTGGATGAAGGCTTGCTGGAAATCGACCCACGCGTTGATGCTGCCGGCTAGCAGGCTATTGAACCATGTGCGAGCCGATCCCTGGAGCATGACTGGGGTGTACCGTACGGCGAGGCAGCGGTTGCCGCCCGCTATCTCAATGGCGGTGGTGTAATCAGTGAGCCAGTCTTCCAGCTTGTCGGAGCCGTTGTACTTAGGGGTATCACGGGGGAGCGTGAACCCTTTGTGGAAAGGCTCATCATGGATGCACGGGCCGAAGCAAGCTGGCCCGGCCGCGTTATCTTCTTTAAGCTCACTACAAAAAAAATACACTCCCGTGATGATACGTGTTTGTCACTCAAGATGGCAATTTTCCCCGTGGGGACGGGTATCCGCGGGGATTTACCCGATAAGAAGCGGCGATGGGGGTCAAAATCCCCCCATGGGTATAACGGGGCGGGTACCCGAGAAGCAACCGGGGCGGGGATGGGGGGCAAACTGGCTCCATGGAGCATCCATGGATACTCGGGACCCCACCTGTCAGTGAAATAGACCACCAAATATATACACAACCAAACCCTAAATCCACTCGGCCGCTCCTCCACCTCTCCACTCGCAGCCGCCTCCTCTCCCAACTCGCAGTCGCCTCTCCTCTCGCCTCCTCTGAGGCTCTGACCTCTCCCCAGATCCACCGCCACCAGTGGCGGGCGGCACCGGCCGACGCCTCATCCCAGCGACCCAACCCTTTCCCGTTCCCGTCGCCGGTCGCCCTCCTCGCGACCTCGCCTCCTCGGCCTCGCGACCTCGCCTCGTCCTCTTTCACCTCAAGGGCCAAGGCCAGGCAAGGTGACTGCGATTCCACGACGGCGACGATGGCGAGCGATGGCTGGGCAAGAAGTTGACCGCGACGGTGATAGTGGCCGCGACGGTGACCAGTGACTCGCCTCGTCTTCCTCCACCTCAAGCAAATCTGCATCGACCCGACCCCATCAAGGTAAGCAGCTGACCGACGGCATCCACATCGACCGAGATCAAGTTCTTGTTATCCTGTAGTTGTTTGTTTCATTTTGTACATTCTGCATCGTCTAGACAGTGGCAAAGGCAGTTGTTTTGCAAGGTTTGGCTTATTCTGCTAGTACTACAGAGACACAAACTGGTGTTTGCGGTGGGTAGGTCTCCTCGCAGACATAGTGGACGGCATGGGCTCCAGCTTCTTGTAATCCATTTGCTGAAGGTTGTGTCTAGCTTGGGCGCCGGCTTCTTCGGCGACGCCAACTTCTAGTGCTCATAAGCCTGTGTGTGCTGGAAGCCTTTACTCAAACTATTGTATTATGCAACTGGTGCTAATCTTCAGTTAGGAATTGGTAGTTGTTTGGACTCTTATAGTATTAGACGCATGTAGTAGGAGTGTAAACAGATTTGCATTACATATGTTGTAAAGATGCTACAGATTATATTAGACACAAATATAGATAATTCAGTTTTCATAGTACTGTGTGGATTCAGTCAAGTTATTTGTACTGCGATTCTGTTTGATTTAGCATACTATAAATTATTTGACCATGGATTAATGGCTCTTGTAATCCATTTGCTGAAAGGTGATGTTTATCAATTATTGTGTTGTAATCCATTTGCTGAAACTTGATGTTTATTAAGTAGTCCACATATCCTTTTTATTCCTGATTATCGTGTTGCTTATCTATGTCAAACTTCTCTAAAAGTGTTGTTGTGTTCCTTTGTTTTAGGACTGCTTGTTTGGATCAACAATGGCATCAAGTCCAACACAATCAGATGCAAGTGCAGGGCTGGGAATGAAGATACACCGGCCTCAAGTGCAGCTCCCACTCCAACGCCAAATTCTAGTGCCAATACAACGCCAGCTGAATCTGTTGACTTGGAGGTGCCATCTCAAACAGCAAGAGCAACTGAACCGCATGATGCACACAAGTTGGCTGGTGTGAAGAGAAAACTCAAGTCTAAGGTGTGGGATGAATTTGAGAGGGTATTTTTCGGTGGAAAATGGAAGGCAGAATGTCAGTGGTGCCATAGTAAGCTGGGAGGAGAAACAAAGGATGGAACATCACATCTTCACGCGCATTTGGCAACATGCCCTGCTAGGCACACCACAACAGCCTGGAAGCAAGCCAAGCTGAAACTGACCAAGGCGGATGATGGGAAAGTGAATGTGGAGAATTACATATTTGATCAAGAACTATGTAGGAAAGAACTTGCTCTGATGATATGTTGTCATGAGTATCCACTTGCTATGGTAGATCATGTAGGTTTTAGGAAGTTTTGTGCTATGTTGCAGCCTATGTTCAAGGTTGTGTGTAGGAATACCATCCGGAAAGATATTCTAGAAATGCATGAAGGACAAAGAGATAAGTTGATCAAGTACTTTGCAAACTTCAAGAATAGAGTTGCCGTGACTTCGGATATGTGGACTGCTGGTCATCAAAAGAGAGGATACATGGCTGTAACAGCTCACTACATTGATGGTTCTTGGAATCTAAAGTCATTCCTTCTGAGGTACAATATCGTTGCTCCTCTCTTACTACATGGCTGATTACGGGTTTATTATTCATGCTTCGATTAATAACCCAATATTTTATAATTTTGCAGGTTTGTATATGTACCAGCACCACATACATCTGAAGTGCTTTGTGATGTTCTACATGAAGTTCTGGTGGAGTATCATCTGGAGAGAAAGATATCAACCACTACTCTTGATAATTGCACAACCAACGACAAGGCAGCGGAAGATCTCCTAGATAAGTTAGACTCCTCCTCTCTCATGCTAGGTGGTAAGCTGTTGCATATGCGGTGTTGTGCTCACATACTAAATCTGATTGTGAAAGATGGGCTTGCTGTTTTGGGGAATGATATTGAGAGGGTCAGGGATAGTGTGGGGTTTTGGTTAGCAACTCCAAAAATACATGAGAAGTTCAAGAAAACTTGTCGCTTGATGAACATTGAGTACTCTAGGAGGTTGAACCTTGATTGCAAAACTAGGTGGAACTCCACATACATAATGCTTAGTATTGCTGTGTTGTATAGGGATGTTTTTGATCGTCTTAGTCTGCGTGAAAGGCTTTTTACTTGCTGTCCAACAACTGTTGATTGGGATTTTGCCAAAGAGATGATTGATAGGCTCAAATTATTCTATGATGTCACTACCTTATGGTCAGGAACTAGTTAAGTTACAGCAAATATGTTCTTCCCTAAGGTTTGTGGTATTCAGTTGGCAATTCGCAAATGGACCACACCTGATTATGGGCTGTTGGAAGATATGTTCGAGGAGATGAAAACAAGGTATGAACTGATGCAACAAATGTCCGAGGAGATGAAAAAGAAGTTTCAGAAGTATTGGACGGATATTCATGGTCTGATGGCTATTGCCACTGTTCTTGACCCAAGATACAAACTCCATATGGTGCATGCATTGTACGGTTCTCTCTATGGACATGAGGCTACAATTCAGGAGGTTGCGCGTGTGAAGCAATTGCTCCGAAAATTGTTAGTTGAATACCAAGATGCCCCTTCTACGGGAACACCAAGTGCTGCTAGTGCTTCACAGCCCACAGCTCCAGCTTCACAGGATGAAGTATTTGACATATTTGAATGGTACATGCCTTCCCAACCTACAACTTCATCATTGTTGGTTCATATAGAGCTAGACATGTATTCAGAAGAGCTAACTTTGCCAAGAACACCTGATTTTGATATCATCAATTGGTGGAAGTTTGGAGGAATAAAATATCCCACTCTACAGCTTATTGCTCATGACATCTTGCCTATTCCGGTCACAACAGTAGCATCAGAATCTGCATTCTCTACAAGTGGTAGAATCCTTAGCCCTCATCGCGGTAGGCTTGCACCAAAGATGGTTGAAGCTATAATGTGTATGCAAGCTTGGTCTAATGCTGACATGCTAGGTAAGGTAATTCAAATGCTGCTCTTTCTCTCCTATTTTACTACTGGTTTGTTGTTGCTACACTACTTTTTATTGCTTAGATAATTTACTAGAATATGTACCTAAATCAGTTACACTACTGTCATCTAAATTTACATGGTTTGCAATTTTAGGTGAGAACAATTCATCACTCTCTACTGAGTTTCAAACTTGTCTTGACGATGAGGAAGAACCAATGGTAACTTGACATTCTCAACTCTTATCTTATGTCTTGCTTTCATTTGCATCTTTCTAAACCATCTTATACTATTTCCATGATCGGGATGAGGAACTCTCCACTTGCAATAACTATTAGGCTTGCTACTTACCTCCATGGAGTCAAGAATGAAGAAAATGGAGGACAAGAAGCTAGTGGGATGGGCTCTTTAAGTCTTCATTTCATTTACTGTGCTTGTGCTAAGAATTAGAACTTTCACTTTGTAATTGTACTAAGTATTGTCGTTTGTGCCATCCGTACTTTCAATTTATCAATTATGTGGTCAAACTTGATTTGAGATGATTGAATCTGTCAAAACTATTGTGTTCAGACTTGAAAGTTGAAACGATTGAATTTGTCAAAATTATTGTGGTTTGTGCTGGTAAATTACTGTTGTTTTACTTCTTTGTGCTGCCATAGTGCCACTGTATTGTTATTTTATTGCCATTGTGCTGGATAATTGGTGTCAAAATTATTGTGGTTTGTACTGCCATTGTACTGTTGTAGACTTGTAGTGTTATTTTCTGATGTAATAGATGATTGAATTTACCAAAAAATATTGTGGTTTGTGCTGCTAATTTACTGCTATTTTGCTGTTGTTGGTCTCCATGGAGATCCCCATGGGGATCGGGTACCCGTTATTAGCGGGGATGGGGACTATATCCCCGCCGTGAAGGTTGGCGGGGCTAGCGAGGATGGGTATTGGCGGGGATCGGGGCGGGGACGGTGACGTGCCCCCCGGTGATCCCCGTCCCCGTTGCCATCTTGATTTTTCACAGTAGGTCACATTTTGTGTCATGCATGTACATCCATGAAAAATTTATGACAGAATGAAGATAGTCATACCTGTGCTGTCGTAGAAGTGTTCCATGACATTACCAAAATTATCATCACGGAAGTGTTCACTTCCATGACGATAAATCGTGCGTCATAGAAGTGCTTTCGTCAAGGGTGACCGACACGTGGCATCCATCGTAATGGAACGGCGTTAAGCTATCAGGTCCAGTTTTGGATCCGATAACCCGTTAACAGCCCCGACCAATGGGGATTTTCCATGTGTAAAATCATCATTGGCTGGAGGAAACACGTGTCAGCTCACCGTTGGGACAGATGTCATCCACTCATTGGACCAAAAGAGCCTATGATACGTCGACACGTGGCACGGCCCAACAGAGGCCCATTCCCGTGAAAAGACCGGCCTGTTTGACTTGGTCAAAAGGTGGCGGGCCGGCCCACGGTAAGTCTGTTAATGACATGTTCGTATATAGCCCATTTACAACCCGCTAACCCAGGGCCCGTTTACGGCCTATCCTAATTAGGCCCAGTAGCGTCATCTGGGCCGTCCAATATAATTCCAACGCATTTTAACTTCCGGCCCATGTATGGCCCATGACATCTTTCGGCCCATATGAGGCCCTTAGTAACCCTCGGCCCATTAACGACCCGTGGTAAAACTGGCCCGTAATGAACAGTGCCCAACAGAGGCCTATTCCCGTGAAAAGGCCGGCCCGTTTGACTTGGTCAAAAGGTGATGGGCCGGCCCACGGCAAGCCTGTTAACGGCCTGTTCGCATATAGGCCATTTACAGCCCGCTAACCCAGGGCCCGTTTATGGCCTATCCGAATTAGGCCGAGTAGCGTCATCTGGGCCGTCCAATATAATTCCAGCCCGTTTTAACTTCCGGCTCATGTATGGCCCATGACGTCTTTCGGCCCATATGAGGTCCTTAGTAACCCTCGGCCCATTAACAGCCCGTGGTAAAATTGGCCCATATTGAACAATGTTTCACTTTATACCCATTAACGGCCCATTATTCCGTTGGGCCGTTTCCAGCCCATGTTATCTTTCGGCCTTCTCAGGGCCCATTTATTCTTGGGCTCATTTCCAGCATTCGTTTACTTTCGGCCCGTTACTGTCATTTTCTGCTTGTGGGCCAAATTCAGCCCGTGGTTACAGTCGGCCCGTTTGTGGCCCGTTAATACATTGGCCCGTTTCATAGCGTCATCAAATACGGCCGATTAACGACGGCCCGTTATGGTCGGCCCTTGAACGAATGATTTCAACTCTAGCCCATTTACGACCATAATGTGGTCTATTATGGACCACGTTTGGCCAACCGATCATACGACCGGTAGAAGGCTCATTGTGTCTACGGCCCGTATTAGGCCCATTGTTTCTACGCCCCATAGAAGGCTCGTTGTTTCTATGGCCCTTAGAAGGCCCATTTTTTCTACGGCCCGTAAGAGGCCCATGTTAACTACAGTAAATATGTAGCACATGGTTAATGTGGCCTAGTTCTAAAAAATTGGCTATTGCGGCCACTAGCAAACCATGGAAAAAGAACTGCACTGACTACAAGAAAACAAATAAACAAGACAATAAGGAAATAAATAGGCAAGCAACTTACACTAGGCTATCACGGCTATTACACATATTATATCCACTTGGCATCAAAGTTCGCCACCAGTGCAAATATAGGGAACAAAGCAGCATATAAACGCCGCAGCAAAACAAGTCCAGAACTAAAACCACTTCAGAAGATCTCAAGAAACAATATCCTGGGTACCCATAATGCTGGCAAGATGCTTAGCAAGCTTATTAACTTTCTCTTGTTTGGCGCTTAAATCCTCCAGCACTTGCTGTTGCACCAGAAAGTATGCATCTGAATTCTGCAGGGACTTCCTCAGTCCTTCGGCTTCCTGTCGCATAACATCTGATCGATGTCCTTCAACTTGAAGTTGAGACTCAAGAAGCCGAACTAATTCAGGCAGCGTGTTCGAAGAGCTGGTGCCAGCAGTAGTAGCCAGTAACTCGAACACTACATCAAGATAGGACTTTGGGGTTGTCTCAGTGTCTTCAATATAGTTTGTATCAGCTTTCTTGGAGAACAACAGGGATGTCTCACTATCTTGAACCTGATGTGCATTACTTCCTTTACCATTGCATAACGGGGTACTCTTCTCCAATATTTTATCCGCTTCTGAAGGAGAAACAAACAAACACATCACAGATTTACAATGTAGTATATGAAACTCATTTTTGGTAAACCAGTTCAGTAGTAAGGTGGACAGGATAACATCATGAAACAAACATATATCTATGTAGTATGATCACTGTATGGCCTATATCATTCTAGTTTATGTTGCCAAATCAAGATAGATACAGTTCGAATCATATCTATTTAAGACAAAGCAGCATAGACAGAATATAAGTGTGGGAAACTACACAGCAATAACAACACTTGTAATGTGTATGGCATGAGAACATAACTGTTTATTCAATTAAAACTGAAATCAAAATAGAGCAAGTTACAACAGCAAACACGTTAAAGAAACATGTTTAAAACATACCCGTTGCGTCATTGGAGTTTCAATTGCATCCTTCAAATTTGAAATTAGTTGGTATGAGTATATACAGTGATGCAAGAACAAAGTAGTATGAACCATAGCTACGGAACCTGACCTGAGAACAATTCTTCTTCTGCTTTAAGTGTTGACTTGGGGTTCGGAGTGGTGGTCCTCATGCTTTGGGCACTGCAGTTGCCTTACTAACTGCTCGTGTTTGGGTGCTATGTGGTGGAGATGGTGCTGTGTCAACGGGAACTGGGTTACTATCTGCCGGGGTTGGGGTTAGAAGGGGTGTAGCTGGTTCTCTGTCCAACTGGGTAGGGGTACAATCTGCGTGAGTCTAGGTTATGCGTGGTGGGGCTGGTTCTTGGGCAAGTACAATCGTGGTTCTATCTCCATCGACAGGTAGCACGATCTTTTCCGAAGACCGTGTTTTTACTCCCACAGATATTGCCACCACCCCTTCCAATTGAAATGGCTGATAAACAAGAAAAGTAATTGAATGTATAGACATTGTAAGATAGACAGGTGGAATGGATAGTAGGGAAGAAAACAAGGCATGAAATAATTCACATTTATGTTGTCTAACCATACAGAATAGCAGGACATAATTTCAAATATATGATGGCTAATTAAACCGGATAACATGAAACAATTTCACATGTATGATGGCTAACTAAACATGATAGAATCACATACTTCAAAATATGATGACTATGTAAACATGATGACATGATATAACTATACGATGTGTCTATTAAAGTGGTTGGCATGCCATAAATCACAAACATGCCGTCGATGGAAACATGATGGCATGATAATTCACGGATAGAATGACATAATTCAATATGTGATGACTATGTGAACAGGATGAGATGATATAACTATATTATGTCTTTAGAAAATGGGTTGGCATGCCATAATTCAGATACATGCTGTCTATGTAAACATCATGGCATGATATAATTCAAATATATGATTTATATACTAAGGAAGTGAGCAGAGGGCAATCGCATATATGATGTGTCAACTAAGGAGATGTCATTCAATATCGTGTATATGATGTAAAAACTAAGCATTGCAATACAACATCTGCATGATATGAGTAATATAACCCTGCCAAGTTGGAGCATACACCTCAGGGGGATAATAGGACTGGTCATCTGCCTCTGAATCCTCCTCTGAAGAGCTATCTGTAACCAGTAACATATCTGCTTCACCAGGTAGCATTGTCTGCTCTGAAGACCTTGTTTTCACTCCAGATTTCTCCATCACCAATTCAAATGGCTGATGCACAGGAAGAACAATTGAATATACAAACATTGTCGACAAAAGCGATGAGAAATACAAAAAAAGGACGGCATGATATAATTCACAAATATGACGCTTGGCTAAACAGCATGGCATTGCCTAATTCAAATATATAATGCCTTAACAAGATAGCATTGCATAATTCACATATATAATGTCTTGGAAAAAGATGGCATTGCATAATTCACATATATGGTAATTAGACACTAAATAGGTGGCATTCACACAAATCATGTCTAAACTAAGCAAATGGCATAGCAATGCAAGATACCATACGCACGATATGAGCAACCTAACCCTGCCAAGTTAGAGCATGCACCTCGGGGGGAATAGGACTGGTCATCTGTCTCTGAATCCTCCTTTGAGGAGTTATCTTCCTCTTGATTACGATTCAAAATGGGTGGAGGGGGGCTGCCTTTGCGCCATCCATGGAGCGACGTCTGCATGAAATTTTATTGCCACTCAAGGCTCGTCTCTTTTGCTCTACATGTTCAGTTCTATTGTGTACAATAACTGACATGCATAGGAATAAAACATAGTGAGATTATGTAAGGAGTGCATGCTCAAATCCAGAGTGAAGGTAGCAAACTGTGGATAGACCCGAAACCAATGATAGCAGGCAGATAATAGCTTTAGTTAAAAAATACAGATAATGGCTCCTTTAATGTTTGTTTGCACCCAACATGAAACTCATAGTAGACACCCGAGATTAACCAGATAGTAGACAGATAGTACTGATTGCTGGCCCAATATGTACCCCACAACCATTTAAAAACTCAAGTTTCAGCATAAGTTTGGACCTAAGTCGGAGTCTAATTGGTGAACACGAGGATAAAGTAGCATGTCATCATATTAAGCGATGCATAACGTAAGCAGACACGGAAGAGTGCGACCTCTCTTGCGGACCCGTGTAGTCCTCAAGGTCATCTGCTTAGTTGATGGTGGTAATGCAGTTGTCGTGGCGGCCGGCGGCGGGGAAGAAGATCTGAGGTGGCGAAAGACAGTGCGGAGAGCGGATCCCTGCTGTGGTGAACCCTTCCGTCATTAGAACAGCTGAGCTGGGGTGGAACACATCACCGCAGGAGCAGGACAAACCACACAAGGTTTTCTTTGACACATATCTGTAACAAAAGTAACTGTGTAAGGGCTTGTTTGAATTTGAGGATTCTAACAATGCAGGGATAGGAAATATATAGGAATAGCATAGGAATGCACGTGCAAAACAGAGAATTTAAAAACAAAGGATTTCTGCCAATCTGGGTGTTTGGTTCACAAGAATTGGAAGATCACATGATGCAAAGAAGCATGGTGAGATTAAGTCAAACCACAAGAAGTGTACATCCTCTTTGGTGAAGCCATGTCGATCTCAGCATGACTGGGTTGGCCGGTGAGGATGCTCTGGCTAACTTGGCTGGCGGAGGAGGGGAAGAAGATCTTAGGCGTCTGGAGATGGAGCCCGAGGTACTGCTCCGCTGTGATGGAGGGTTTCGTCATTGGAGAAGCTCCGGTGAGTTGTACGACGCCGAGGCTGAAGCAGGACAAGAGAGACAACGTTAACCTGAGTGGAATTCTAATAGCATCTCCAATAGATGACGTAAAATACATAACCACAAAGTGCTAGATGTATACATCATCCGCTTATCTCTGAACTTAACTGTCGAAACTGAATTTTGCTGTCGAAACTGAATTTAATTGTCAAAACTGAACTTAACTATCGAAACTGAATTTTGCTTTTGAAACTGAACGCACTAGAGGTGAGTCTACACGTCAGTCGACTGACGTTTTCATCTCTGGTCAGTCGATTTTGCAGCCGTTGGATATGAAATCAAGGGCATGCAGTTTATCTTCAACCTCCACCCCCTGAGCCGCCAGCTACCACCGGCCAAACAGCCGCCCCCGCCGCCCACGGCCGGCGGTGCGCCGCCAGGCCCGCCCCGAAAACAGTACCCACCGCTGGTCCGCCGCCGCCTCGGCCATCCTTGTAGGCCCCCCCGTGCTGAGCTTTTTCCCAGGCGATCCTCACGCCAGCGCCCCACCACCGCCAGCGACCACCGCCCCCACCCTGAACCCTAAGATTGATAGTGGGGTACCTCTCCGGCGAGCCCCCTCCCCGCTGCGGCTGGTTCTTCCTTAACTCCGGCAAGCCCCCCCACCACCTTAAAATCGACTGAACCAAAAGTCGATTCAGTCGACCGAAGTGTAGCTAAATCGGAGCAGCATCGCAAGCAAGAGCAAGAGCGAGAGCAGCAGTGCGAGCAAGAGCAAGAGCAAGAGCAGACCAGGTAGGGGACCGAGAGCAAGAGTAGAGCAGCAGCGCGAGCGAGAGCTAAAGCAGCATCAGCTCCTACTGATGTGGACGTCGCCGCCGAGGGAGCGACGCCGTGGAGGAAGTGGCCGACGATGCCCCCGTGGATGGAGCCGCGCCGTGTTGGCTCGGGACCGAGCGTCGACAGCATCGTGAGTGAATGAAGAAGAAAATGCGGTGATTAATGTACAACCTCTTTGGTGGCACCGATTAGGCCGCAGCTTCATCCGAGGAAACGGTAATGATGATGCTCTTCCGGTGCTGCAGGTGAAGACGGCGGTGTGGGAATGGAGGTGGCGCGAAAGACGAGGGGAATGTCAGGGAAGCTCCTTGGAGGTGGAGGACGAGGTGGATCAATCGGCGGGATGACCAGATCGACGATGGATCCTCATCTGGTACGGTGGATGAGGGACGTCGAGGTGTTGCTGTGGACGACGTCATTGGGGAAGAGGCACCGGCTGGGTGGTGGACGGAGGAGGGTGTGGGGCTTTGCAGGTTTTGCCGGCCTCGGTGTACGAATGGGTGGCGGATGGGATGGGAGTGGGGAACCATGGCTTAGGGACGCGCTTGTACGAAATGTGGGGTAAGTTACGAAAGTACCCTCACCGATTTGAGGCGGTTCTTTCGATTCAGGGGTATCACGGGCATTTCGCGTGTCGGGATTTCACATGTGGTGGGAGTTTTCGCACGCGTCGAAATTTTGGAATAATAAGGCACGGGTTGAGATGGAGGGAGTTGTCGGAGCACAACGAGACAAAGATATATCTTAAATATTTCGGGCTAACAAGGCGCGGGTTGAAATTTCTGGACAAGCCTAACGTGTACTGTACCAAATCAATTCGCACTACAAATGTTATTCAAAACTTTGAATTCATGTTATGTTCAATTAAAATATTTCGCTACATGTATAATGCATGCAACCTAGTACTCAAATGAACGTTTTAGTGCATTCCAAACGTATATACTACCGCTTCAATATGAACTAAATTTGAATTCGTTCTCTATTTGAATAAGATCTACAATAATGATTGTTGTGAAGTCAAAGCATTTGAATTCGTTTCTTTGTTTTAGTAAGATCTAAAATCGTCATTATTGTCAAGTTAAACCATCGTTTGTGTATTATCTTCACAGCACACCACATGATTAGTCTCGAGTCACATATGAACTATGTGTACTATATGAACTCAAACTCGATGTTTTGAATCCACTTTATGTTGATTTCAAATCATAGTACATTTCAAGCTCTAGCTAGATCTTCACAAACTAAACGATGTCTCATATGTATAAAGTGTTTATCACATTATGTATGGTGCCCCGCCCCCTATGCCTACAAGTATTTACATGTGAGTTGCAAACACCAGACATTACCACAAATTCAAAAAAAATGTGAGAATGTTCGATATATAGTATTGTTTAGATTGTTCGATATTTAGTTGTAAGCTGCAAACGCCACACATTATGACAAATTCAAATAAAATGTGAGATTGTTCGATCTATAGTATGGTTTAGATTGTTCGACATTTAGCTGTGAGCTGCAAACGCCATGCATTGTCACATTATGGTATAACATGTGCAAAACCACAACACGCGTATCACCGCTATATTCATGTATGCATATGCTTAAAACACTGTGATCTCCTATTCAAATATATGAATCCACTTTCATATCAAAATATGATCTTTTTTAGTCTCTTACACCCACACAATCCTCTAACCTTTGTAGCTACCACTAACTTTCTCTCGTGCATCCACACGCCCTCCTCGCCCTCCCCCTCCCTCAGAATTCTATCCATCGCGCACATTCATTTTGTTTTCTTTAGGTCGTTCTCCCACAGTCTCCACAACTCCTTTCTGACACACACCGATAGATAAACCTCTCCAGCGATGTCTGCCTAGAACATACACACGCACCTTCAATCCCCTCCTATATGTGTCCTTGCCTCGTGTCCCTCATACGGTCCCACACATGTGTAAACTCTCGCCCCTTTTTCATCGGTCTCACAACCGCACACTCCTCCCCCTATCTAGCTACTAGCTGGGCCTCTCGCACCACCTCCTAGCTCCATTCTCTCTGTCTATCCGTCTCGCCGGGCCTTATTTGCCTCTATCAAATGGACGTACACCGACCGATCTCCCGCTATACATATAGCTAGATAGGTCCTTATAACTCGTTTTTCCCCATGCGTCGATTGATATACCTCATTAGTTATGTCTCTCCCTCCCTCCGACAAACAACAATTGATCTACCGATCTAGTTAGGTTTGCTTACCAAACACATGGTTCCCCTTCATCATCCATGGATGTGTCCCGACAGATCTATCACGCACAGGCACACATAGAAACACATCCCCACTCTTATTGATAATATTGCAGTTCCACCCTTAGTTTGTCTAGTAGGCCTCTCCCACCATCTTCGAGAAGCAACTCCATCACCCATCCAGCACTCTACCCGTCTCCCTCCCTCCCTCTCTCCTCTCTCTCTCTCTCTCTCTCTCTCTCTCTCTCTCTCTCTCTCTCTTTGTCCATCCTATTTCCCGTCCTTCAGTTATGTATGGATGTCGACCGATCTCCCTCAAGACATAGCTGGGTCTCTCCTTCTCAACACATATACAAGTCGTTCTACCTCTATAGTTAGGCCTATGCCTACCCCTCCCCAAACCCCCTCCCACACACACACACACACACACACACCGATACATCGAGCGCTCTAGTCATGTCTCCCTGCCACACACAAGCTTGACCTGTGCCCTCTGACGTTCCGTTAGCTAGGTCAGTCACCCTATATCTTTGACTTGCACACACACACAATTTCGATGGCTCTCCTCATCAATCTCGCACGCACCCACTTGATCCTCTCTTCGACTCTATCGATATCTATGACCCCTCCCTCTCTTCTCGTGGATCGCCCGCCCCTCTCTATATGATATGGATAGGCCTCCATTTCAACCACATTGCATGCAAAATTTTGTTTGAGATGTCATCGACACATATTCCCACAAATACATTCACGAAATCAACCTCCCCCCCCCAAATAAAAAACACTCTCAAACACACACAAGCCATTTGTCTAGGTTTGTATCTCTCTCACACACCCACGTAGGTGGGGGATGTGCATGAAGAGAAGAGGTGCACGCACGGCGCACGTACTCCCGTCTCTTTCCCAGCCACACCCGCGCGGGTACATGGTGGAGCTCATTTCTGTACGAAAAGGCAGCCCATGTGGTAACTTGACACGTGTACCGGTTGTCCACTAGATGGAGGGAGGATCGTCTACCACGGGTGAACAAACAAATTGCGAATTGACGCGTTATGTTAAAAAAGAGGCAAACCATGTGGGGCCTACCTTAGAGGCAAGGCTCTATACATTGGAGTACTTCTGATGTGTCTTGTCAACTCACAGAATGAGGAGAAGCTTGCTTAGTATGCCGTCTCCCCCGCCCACGGGCGCAGTGGCTCACAGGATGAGGTGAAGCTTGCTTACTATGCCTTACGCCCGCTCCCTCGCCCACGCGCGCGGTGGCTCGCAGGACGAGGAGAAAATTTTACTACTCCCTCCGTTTACTCCTCGTCCCTACTACCTTGGTTAGAGAGATTATCATATTGTTTGGAATATATATGTCCTTTAGTAGATTTCAATATGAACTACTAGTACATACTCCAAACACTGATGTATATAGATGTATTTTAGAGTGTAGATTCACTCATTTTGCTCCGTATGTAGCATAAAGTTGAGACACTTATTTTGGAATGGAGGGAGTACATATTTGCTATGATCTGTCAATCATTGAGATGCAATAGCATGCATGTTAGTCTCCTTTGTATTTGATGAAATGTTGCAACTGGCAACCTTGGACGCAAGATACATGTAACAGAAGCTGGAAGCTTCATAACATTGTACTATCTCGCTGATAAATTACAGTACGTACTATACAAGTACTTCCTCCGTTCCTATAAGTCTTTGTAGAGATTTCACCATGAACCACATACGGATGTATATAGATGCATTTTAAGTGTAGATCCATTCATTTTGTTCCGTATGTAGTCCACCTAGTGGAATCTCTACAAAGACTTGTAGTTAGGAACAGATGGAGTACTATGTAAAGAGTTAGGTGTCGCACGGTGTCCAGAAAATATGGTGATAGTGTGAGGTGGGCCATGTAATCACTGAGCCTGCGTGTTTTCACCGCTCTTGCACTCCTACGCCGTAAGAATGGAGAAAATTGTAATCTAGTAGTACCTCCTTTCGCCGAAAGCGTGGGACATCCAGCAGTCCTAACACCTCAGTAATAATGACCAATGAGCCGTCAAATCACATAGACCCAGCAGGAAGTTGGACGGACGAAGTAACCATCACTCTTGAATCCTCTTCTCCATTCAACACAGGCGCTAGTGAGAGGTCGCGTCCGCTCTGCCCGGGCATGAATGCGGCACCGATCTTTGGAGCGGCGCTGACCGTTTCGGGCAGGAAGCACGCGCGGGCGATGGAGGGGCTTTGGGTGGGCCAGGCTGGTCAGGAGCGGGCGTGGCAGCTGTCCGCCTGTCCCTACCGGACGACCGGAAACGAGAGGATGCACCAACTCTCGCGGCTAAAATCATACACTACACACCATCTCTCCGTAGGAGTAGGTCGATCTGTCGCTCTCTCTAACACACACATGCTGTTAAACACACACACGCACACGCACATGCACACATAGGTTCATAGAATAGGAAAATCATGCGAGTGCGAAGCCACAGGAAGTGAGATACAAATGGAGTACGTACAAACTATGACCAGCCTAAGCAATTTAACCAAACGCTCCTTACTCTGCCTTGTTATCTCCCCCGGAAACCCAATGCATGGAGCGCAACTACGCGTTGATCAGTCAAGAAATCAAAGTCGGCTTGCATGCGAGTTAATACGTGGCCCTGGATGGTAGCTAAAACGTCATCTCTTAGGGCTTCTTTGATTCAAAGGATTCTCAAAGGAATTTTGAAGGATTCAATTCCTTAGGATTTTTTCTTATGTGGGTTGTTTGATTCATAGGATTCTAAACCATAGGAACTTTTCCATAGGATTCATTTGCACTAGATTTTATAGGAAATTTTCAATCCACACTAACCTCTTTGAAAGAATCCTACGTTTTTTCTGTGCACGATCAAACACTCATAGAATCGTGTAGAATTCAAGATGACATGCCGCCCCAATACCACGTTTTCCTATTCCTGTGTTTTGGAAATCCTACGAATCAAAGAGGCCCTTAGTTGTTTGGATCAATTGTTGTGTTTAGAGAAAGAAATCAGGGCTTTGATTGGAGGAATGACCGGTCAAGTTTCTCCTTCTCCTCCAATCCGCTTGCACCTTGGTCCCGCTACACCTTCTAACGTGACTTATTACACCTAGACGGAGGGAGTCGTACGAGATACGGTGGCACACTGACTTAGGTCGAATACAAGTGCCCAAAATTGTGTGCATGTTATAATAAGGATTCACTTAAAATAGTATGTGAGCGAACAGAGGGATCAATTGGACAGTGTTCCCGAGCAGTAGCGAGATGTGTGAGGTAAGGTATACCACTGGCGCTTTTAATTTGTCTTATTAATTTGTTTGTTTCACCCTCTGACTGGTGGGACCCAACGTACTACGTGGAGAGAGGTAAGGTGACTAAGGCTGCATTATTTTTGCACCACTGTGGATAGTCTTACCACCAAAGCCACATGACACGATTATGATTTAAATCGCAATGACTCCCACACACACACACACAAAAATACGGCATGCTTGTCACACGAATGCAGGAATGTATAAAAGGTTATTTTCCTCTCGTTGGACATAACGGGAGGGTTGTGTAGCTGGTTAGCCTGTTCGCTCATCAAACTTGAGGTCTCGGGTTCGATAACTACACTTGAGCATAATTCGTGCCAGGAGGATTCTTTGAGTGGTCAAAATGGATGGATACAGAGCTATACGATTTCGTAGTGACCGTATAATCACCTCATCACGTATAAGCTGCAGCCTCGGCGCTTGTTTTCTAGGGTTTGACTCTTCACACTCTCTCTAGTATATATATACACGCTGCAGCCTCAGCGCTTGTAGTTGTTCTCCTCACACTCTCTCACCCTCTCCAGATCTAAACAAGACTTCGTTGGCCTCTCTCTCTCCCCTCATTGCTGGTCTGCTTGTAGTTGCTCTCTTCACACTCTCTCACCCTCTCTAGATCTAAACAAGACTTCGTTGGCCTCTCTCTCTTCTGTCACTGCTGGTCAAAGAGCCAGCAGAGCCGACAGGATCCGTCCTCCGGGAAGGGAAGGAGGCTTAACGCTGTCGCCATTGGCGAGGGAGGAAATCCACTACCGGCGCAGCTATTCACTTTCACCCAGTGGCGGTGCGGGAGGGCCTCCAACCCCTTCTTCTTCTCCACCATACATAGTGTGGGTCGAACGGCCTCCGGTCGCCCATCGAACCACACCCCAAGAACCTTAAGGTATAATTTACTTATTCCACATGCATTGCTCTAGCGGCATGTGGGCTTTTTCCGCTTCTGCACTCGAATCTAGGTGTTGGATCAAACAGGAAAGTAGTGGGGAAAGTTGTATACCATGAATCTAGGACGTGGTTCAAAGAGGAAAGGAATGGGGGAAAGTAGTGGGAAAAGATGTATAGCATGAATCCAGGACGTGGTTCAAAAAGGAAATGAATGGGGAAAGTAGTGGGGAAAGTTTTATTGCATGAATCGAAGACGTGGTTCAAAGAGGACAGGAATGGGGGAAATTGTGGGGAAAGTTGTATAGCATAAATCTAGGACGTGGTTTACAGAGGAAAGGAAGTGGGGAAAGTACTAGTACAGACTGGCTATCCAACACCTACGTTGGTCGAAAAGGGAAATCTAGGACGTGGTTCACAGAGGAAAGGAAGTGGGGAAAGTACTAGTATAGACTGGCTATCCAACAGTACGTTGGTTGAAAAGGGAAAACAATGACAAACGCAATACACACATCTGTAACGAACTGATCTTTTGTTTTGGGGGACAAGGCTGTAGAGTTTGAGCAGGACTAGATTTGTTGCGCTCACATAGGGAAATGTGTCTAAAGATAACAAAACTGGGACCAACACAAATATGCTCCTTGGTTGTTTGTTCTTTGTTGCTTGGTTCCAGGGACTAAACATGGACTAGAGGTTATTAAATGACATGCTAAAAGACCATGTTACCCCTAGTAATGAACTAATAGAGACAAGGTGCGATGCGTGGCAGGGGCAACTATTGGAAAAAGTCCCAAATAGACTCTCCCTCGGGGTCTTCTTTCTTTAGTCCCAAATGCCCACTTTTAGTCCCTAAAAGTCCCTCCTGTTTGGTTTAGATGGGACTGACACGGAGTTTTTTTAGTCCCTCCACCAAAATGTCCCTGTAAAGAAGCACGCTCTAATAATGCCGCTGGAAAATTGATGCAATGCCACAGTTAAAAGAAAATTACATGTTTAATGAATTTTATTGGTAATATAATCTCTCTGTTAAAATTGATCAATGCCACCGTTTGAGAAATGCTACTGTGTTGCTTTCTTTCCCATTTAGATAAGGTAGATGCTTCTTTTTTGTTGGCTTCTGTGTCATCCACCGTTATTGACCATTAGTTGTTTCCTTTGCACCTCTGTGTAAACAGGGTTTTCTACTTCACCTCGTTGCCATTGTGACCTTTTGTTGCACTGCACATAACACTTTTGTTTTAAGAGTGTTTTGTGAAGTTCAACCAAAATGTCACACCGACAACGTTGCCTGATTGCTTGATCTTAGTGGAACTGCACAAGATGAGATCTTACTTCCTATCCGTGTTGGCAAATTTGGTCCAGATCTTCTTCTTGTGAGTTGTTTGAATTCAACGTCATGAGAGGTCAGTACTAGCCTTCTTTCTCATTGAAGGCGAAGCTTGTCTATTATTGAACCAAGTGATGAAGGGGAAGAACGAGCGGAAAAAAAAGAACTCCTGGTGCTCTAAAGAAGCACTGGAACTATGATAACACAAGTAACGTTATAGTTTTGCATCTTAATTTATTGCTATGGCTGAAACGAGCAATTGTTTTGCCACTGATTTGATGCCACTCTTAATGTAATACGTAATTATCTCTACTTGTGCAAACAGGGATCTTCTTTGAAGATACCATATATTTTAGTGGAACTGCACAAGAAGATGATGGAAACATTAATCTAATCGAGGAGTATATAGTAAGCATGGCCACCACAGTAGATAGCAACAGATGGTTCCGGAGAAGTGCTTCATGTGTATGCTCTACACAATAAGTCTCCTGACAAAGGTTGGTACTCGCCCACTGATTTCATCCATATGGTTGAGCTTTGTCATCTCTATTGGTGTTGTGCTACTATTTAGATACTGTCATCAAAAAGTGGTATTGTCCTTGAGAAGTGCTTCATCTGTGCTGTTTTAAATATTTCCTTTCCTTTTTTCGAGCAAATAGGGATGCTAGCATTTAATTATCCTCTTGTCTTTGCATAACAGGATCATCCTCCTCTGAGGCCTTTTTCGGTTGAGGTGGTTTTTGAAGGGGAATGGCAGGGTTTGAGGGGGATTAGACCCCCTACAAGCCAAAATCCTCTCCAATCCACTCCAATCCCCTTGGGAGGAGGATTAAACGAACAAGGCCTGAAGAAGAATATGGAGTACGTGAAGTGACTAGTTCCGATTATGCCAGGATGAAGAAGCCCCGTCTATCTTCTCATCAGAAGGAGCAACTGAAGGATGGTTACATTACCCCCCACAAGACCAAACTAACTTCAGCTCAGAAGGACTGACAAATCTCCATTTTCTTGTTGTGATGCGCGAGTACAATGTTGTTCTAGGATTCTTTCCGGTGAGTTCCATTTTTCTAAAAGTGTACTCTACATGGACCATGTAGGTGCCTGTTTAAACTGTCAATTCATAGTACAGTTTGCTTTATACTAATCACTTTTTTTGTATTTGTGCAAACAGGGGTGCTCAGCTTCATTTCAATGGGAACCACACAAAATGTTCACGAATACATCCAATCATTCATTTCCACCACTAGAAAGGAGGTGCTGATAAGTTCAAGGCGTTGCAACATAGAAGGGCGAAATCATACAAGCTACGCGTGAATTTGGTTGATTTTGGTGGAACTGCACAAAAAGAACAGCTGGTCAGCTGGTTTATTTATTACGAGGGGCCATGTCAATGACCGAACTGATCGCAAACCCTGCCCATTCCACAATCATAGGCATTTGATATTTTGGAATGGGAAAACCTTGTCAAATTTTGCTCATTGATTTTAGCAAGAAGACATGCGTTTGGTATTTTCAAATGGGATGCCCTTTGTTGTCAGCAACGTCGATCCATTTTTTCTTTATTCTTTAGTTGTGAAGTAAATATTGGCTCTGACATGTGAATCCCTGAGATGCATAATCATCGATTGTTTTGAAGGTTCTCTATGAATTGCCAGGCATGTGTGTTTGATTGCAATGTATAGGAACGCTAAAAAGCTGCTCAAACTCTTTGTACTCCATCTGTTCCTTTTTACTTCGCACACTGTGAAAGTGCATACTTTTTCTATATGATTGGTCAAAGTAGAGGTACTTTGACTGTAGACAAAACTTGTATGCAGACTAGGGAGTACATGTGAAACTGCTGCAAACGAGATGATCACCCTGGGAATAATGCTAGTACGTATTGTTTTGCATGTTCATCCAATGCCAGTGATACAAGAATTCGAACTAATCGAAATAAATTCATTCATACACGGTCGTATTTCATATAAACATGCTGGATTTCATTACATTTCATACATTCTTCAACTAAAAAGGGGTGCGCTGGAGGTATAATTAATTAACCAAAGCTACCCACTTGTGTCCGGCTGAGCCGAACAGAAGCTTCAGTGACTTAACTGCAGGTGCATTTGCGTAACTGACATGTGGCCCAGATGCCTGTTGGGCCCACGTGTCAGTCAGCCAACTGCACCAACGGTTAAGTAGAAGCATCGTCCTTCTCGAACATAGCTCTCCGACTCCACGTCGCCGCCAAGAAGCTAACCGGCCGTCAGTGGTCAACCCGCCTAGCTTGTCATAGCGATTAGGGCAGCGGTGGCCATACTTGGACCCGAGTGGCGGCGACCTACTGTGTTCTACTCTTCCTTGTTTTCTGTGTGGCGCGGCCTCGTTGGCAGCGGGGCGGGGCCTCGGCGGAGCTGGCGATGTCCTCTGTCTAGTTGCCGGTGGGTGGCGCCTCGGCGGAGCGGGGGAAATCCTCCCCCTCATTGCCGGTAGGGTGGGGCCTCGGCGGAGCTGGCGGTGTTCTCTGCCCCGTTGTTGGCACCGCGGGGCCTCGGCGGAGTAGGGCCTCGTCGACCCCAGCGGAGCGGGGAATCGTCGGATCCGGCATTGTGCTCTGCCTCGTCCTCGGTCTCAGCAAACAGTGCCTCGCCCGCTTCATCGCCCTCTTTGTAGGCGGCTGCAGCCTCCGCCACCCGCATGAGGTACCGCCAGCGCTCGAGGCGGCCCTCGTGGGCGGAGCGGTACGAGTCGAGCAGCGCCTCCTGCCCTGCTCGCTCCGTGGCGAGCTGCTCCTCCGCTTGCAGGTGCTCCTGGAGGAGATGGTGGTTGTAGGCGGCGTCAGCCTGTGCCTCCCAGAACTGCTCCTCACGCTTCTGCCTCATCGTGTCCATATATTGGGCACAGGCCTCGCTGATGGTCATGGTGCAATGCACCGGCGAGGATGGCGCAGAGGAGGGGATTGGCGCCGGAACATCGACTACCATGTTCTCCATTGGGGTGTCGTCGTCCTCCGGTTGCCTGCTGGCCAGCCAGTCGGCAGCAATGGCTGCCATCTCCTTGTGGTCCGTCGTCCGCCCGTCCCGAAGAGCGCTGGAGCGCGAGGAAGCCATGGTGGGCAGTAGTGGTGTGGACACGAGAATAGGAACCGATGCAGATGACTGCGGCTATGACCGGCATAGCATATATAGCAATAGTGGGCATCGGAGGGACGGACGTGTGGCGCCGGAGTAGCCGCCTCGGCAACCGCGTGTCATTAATGTGGGAGGCAGAAGGATGGACGGACGACACTTGTGTCATTTGAAGGTGGAGCAATCACATGCATCGGGAAGCGGGGCGCGCGGCGCTGACCGTTTCGGGCGGAAAGTGCGCGCGGGCGAGGGAGGCGGTCTGGGTGGGCCAGGGCAGTCAGACTCGTACTTGGGAGCGGGTCGGTCCAGCAGCCGGACATGCTGGCTCGCCAGCTACCTCGCCGAGCTAAGCAACGACAATTAGACGATGGACGTAGCTTCTGACCAAGAGCCGGCGCCACTGTCCAAGCTGGTTCATGCCGTGTTCACCATAGAGTAGGTGCGGCCGCACTTCGACGCCCTAATGACGGAAGAGCTACCAGCACAGGAGGACCTGTGCTGCAACCTCCGTCTCCTCAACGAGCACCGGTGAACAAGCGAACGACAATGCCGTCGCGGACATGTGGCCCTACCATCCTGGCTTCTCGAATGAGCAGCGGGCGCTGTATCAGACCATCCGTAGGGCCCTCGAGGCCCTCTCCGTCGTCCTTCGAGTTGTTGCGCTCGCCGTGGTGCCGCTGTCCCGCGTTGTCAACATTGTCAACGGACATGAGGATGAGGAGATGACTTTACTTGGAGAGGATGACAATGGGGACCCACCAGGGCCATAGCCGCACGTACGCAAGTGCCTCCTTATTAGTATATAAAACTGTAATTGGTTTTGCTTCCTCCTGGTTTCCAGACATCACGGTCCCACACCATTGTCAACCTATGTAGTCAATAAACGAGAGAATTGCACAAGAAGCGACCGACAGCTGGGACCAAGCAGCTCGAGCAGTATTTGTGTTTTTGAGGTGTGAGCACTTCAGAGTTTTTCTTGAGCGATGTTTAGCCCAGATATTAATTTTTCTCCTCTGAACAACAACGAAAACATCACTGCAGCTATTAACTGGGCGGGTTATGGCCCGTCTAGCCCAGGCCAGATATCCAGCCCAAATATTATTATTTTTCGAGCTGAAAATGGCTAGCGCATCTATACTTTTTTTAGGAATACCCAGGCAAGGTCAAGTTGTTATTCTCCGCCCCGCTGGGCTGCAAATCTTTCCTAGGAGGGATGGATTAGGCTTAACAAGAAAATGGGCTTGAAGAAATAATAAATGGGATGTAATTATAAAAACTGGGCAGTAACTATAAAAAATGCACCAAACACGTAATTACTTTATAAAATATTATTTTTGGATATTGAAAATCTTAATTTCATTAATTGTTGCGAGCGCAATGTTTTGTTGGATTTTTACGTAATATAAATTTATGTTGAAATTGTATTTAATCTGACTAGAAATTTTGGGATAAAAATATTTCGGATCCCATCAAAATGTGGGAAATTTTATTGAATTCTGTTTTGAACGGTTGGTTGAAATGGGTTGTACTTTTAACAAACTGTAAATGAGCTGTAGTAAATTCCATTAGAATTCAAAAATTGGCTGCACATTCTTACAAATCGCAAATGGGCTATAAGTTCTCTGCCACACACTTGTGGCCTTACTAAGTTGACACGTCCCCTAAAAAAAGAGAGTTGACGCGTATGCAAGGCTTTGTCAACTTATAGTCAACACACGGTTCTAGTAGCAGTGGCCGTTGGATGTCCATCCAACGGATGCCATGCTTCTTCTTCAATCCCGGATATTCTAGCTTCACCCGCCCAAAAAATGATTCCTCCCCCTGACATCTGGGGCGCACCGTTTCGGAAGCTGACCTATGGGCCTACTAAGTTGACGCGTACCAAGGGCTTTGGCAACTTAGTCAATATAAACGATTCTAGCTGTAGTGACCGTACGATGTCCATCCAACGGACGTCGTCCTTCTTGAACCTCTGGTCTTCTTGCTCCAGCTGCCCAAAGCAGTGCCGGTCGTGCCACCTGCTCCTGCCTCCCGTGGCCGGCTGTGTTGCCGCGCAGGCCTCACCGCCCCGTACTACTCCCACCGCTGGCCAGGCCATCCCTCTACTCACCCACACCCCCTGTTATTCCGCGGCGACGGCAGCCTCACACCGCGGCCGAACCATTGAACCCTCGTACTCCTCTCCGCGCGGGCTTCCACTGCCGCGTCTTCCCCGGCTCCGCGTCATCCCCTTCCTAGGCCTCGCCGACGTCCACCGCCCTGGTGCTCTCGGCGCGGCATGGTCAACGTGGTCAAGGAACGGCTTCCATCGGACGTGGACTGTATGTGGAGAGGCTGACATCTGGGTCCACGACGGCAGCAAGGAAGTGCCTCCTTATTACGCGGAAAATAATGATTCATACACCTGACAGCAGGGACCCACCGGACGGGCAACCGTATTTCGCGAAAAAAAACGTTTTCCCCCTGACTACTGGGACCCACCGGACGGGCCACCGTATTGCGTGAAAAACCGTTCCCCCCGCTGTCAGCTCGGACCCACCGGAAGTGCCTCCTTATTACGCACAAAAAAATGAATACTCCCCCTACTGGTTGGGACCCACCTTGGTGGGAGGCTGACTTGTGGGGCTACTAAGTTGACGGGGACGGTGTGCTTTGTCAACTTAGTCAATATGAACGATTCTAGCTCCAGTGACCGTACGACGTCCATCCAACGACCATAGTGCTTCTTCAACCTTTGGTCTTGTTGCTCCAGCCGCGCAAAGCAGCGCCGGTCGTGCCGCATGCTCCTGCCTCCCGTGGTTGGCTGTGCTGCCGCGCAGGCCTCACCCCCTACTATTTCCACCGCTGGCCAGGCCATCCCTGTACTCACCCACAACCCCTGTTATTCTGCGGTGACGGCGGCCTCACACCGAAGCGAACCAGTGAACCCTCGTACTCCTCTACGCGTGGGCATCCACTGCCGCGTCTTCCCCGGCTCCACGTCGTCCCCTTCCTAGGCCTCGCCTTCGTCCACCGCCCTGGTGCTCTCGGCGTGGCGTGGTCAACATGGTCAAGGAACTGCTTCCATCGGACGTGGACTATACGTGGAGAGGCTGACAGCTGGGTCCACGACCGCAACAAGGAAGTGCCTCCTTATTACACACAAAATAATTATTCCTCCACCTGACGGCGGGGACCCTCCGGACGGGCCATCGTATTTTGTGAAAAAACGTTTCCCCCTGACTGCTGGGACCCACCAGCTACATCTTCGCACGCAAGGAAGTGCGTCCGGGCAAAAAAAAATGATTCACCCCCCTGACTGCTGGGACCCACCAGCTACATCTTCACACGCAAGGAAGTGAGTGACAGTCATGACCCACCTGGTCGAAGCGTACGTAGCATTGTCATTCTGGTCGCGAACGTGGACATACATACTGGTGGATGTAGAGGCGCACACGTGTCGTAGTAGAGGCGCGCACGTAGCATATACACGTACGTACAGCGGCCAGTGTGCAAGAAAGAAAATACGGCCACGTACGTACATACGTGCAGGGTCTTGAACGCCTACTCGCGCATACATACGGCCAGGGCTCGTGTACAAGGCTGGTCGGAATGGAAAAACAGCGTCGTTTTCGTGTTCATGGGGAGCCAACCGGCTGGGTCGGAACAGAATGCGTCGTCGTGTTCATCGGGAGGGCTTGGACGGAACAGCCGATGGAAACGAGGCCTGGCATACTGCAGAACGGAGGAAACAACTTTGTGTTCGACCACCCACGTTCGAAACGGGATCCTGTTCATCGGGAGGGGTCTGGCGTACCGCAAAACGAAGGAAATGGATGTCCTACGGTCGAAACGAGGGTCCTGTTGATCGAGAGGGGTGTGGCTGCTACTTCTCGAGCTTGCGTTGTATTCTCTCGAAGAGGAAAGGGAGATGCAGCACAATAGCGTAAGTATTTCCCTCAGTTTTTGAGAACCAAGGTATCAATCCAGTAGGAGACCACGCGCGAGTCCCTCGCACCTGCACAAACAAATAAGAACTTCGTAGCCAACGCGATAAGGGGTTGTCAATCCCTTTACGGTCACTTACGAAAGTGAGATCTGATAGAGATGATAGTTTATATTTTTGGTATTTTTGTTTATAAGAACAAAAAGTAAAAGCGGAAAAAGTAAAGTAGATGTAGATTGATATGTTGATAATAGACCCGGGGGCCATAGTGTTCTCTAGTGGCTTCTCTCATGATAGCGATATTCTACGGCGAGTAAACAAATTATTGTCGAGCAATTGATAGAAAATCGAATAATTATGAGACTATCTAGGCATGGTCATTGTATATAGGCATCACGTCTGAGACAAGTAGACCGACTCCTGCCTGCATCCACTACTATTACTCCACACATCGACCGCTATCCAGCATGCATCTAGTGTATTGAGTTCATAAGAACGGAGTAACGCCTTAAGGAGGATGACATGATATAGAGGGATAAACTCAAGCAATATGATATAAACCCCATATTTTTATCCTCGATGGCAACAATACAATACGTGCCTTGCTGCCCCTACTGTCACTTGGAAAGGACACCGGAAGATTGAACCCAAAGCCAAGCACTTCGCCCATTGCAAGAACTATAGATCTAGTAGGCCAAACCAAACTGATAATTCGAAGAGACTTGCAAGGATATTATGAGCACACATAAAGAGTTCAGAAAAGAACCAAATATTTCTCATAGATAATCTTGATCATAAACTCACAATTCATCGGATCTCGACAAACACACCGCAAAAGGAGATTACATCGAATATATCTCCTCGAAGACCGAGGAGAACTTTGTTATTGAGATCCAGAGAGAGAGAAGAAGCCATCTAGATACTAGCTATGGACCCGAAGGTCTGTGGTAAACTACTCACAACTCACGGTGAGGGCGATGATGATGATGTAGAAGCACTCCGTGATGGATCCCCGCCCCCCGGCGGAGCTCTGGAACAGGCTCCAAGATGGGATCTCACGGGAACAGAAGGTTATGGTGGTGGAATTAGGGTTTTCTCTCTGTTGTTGATGGTTTCGGGGTACATAGACTTATATAGGAGGAAGGAGGACACCGAGGTACGCTCGAGGGGCCCACGAGGCAAGGGGGCGCGCCCTGGGAAGGGGGGAGCGCCCCCCACCCTCGTGGGCACCTCGTGGCTCCCCTTCCGTGCTTCTCAAGTCTCCTGTGCGTGATTTTCTCCAAAAATAACTCTCCCGAAGGTTTCATTCCGTTTGGACTCCGTTTGATATTCCCTTTTTGCAAAACCCTGAAACAGGCAAAAAATAGCAATCTGGACTGGGCCTTTGGGTTAGTAGGTTAGTCCCAAAAATGATATAAAAGTGTATGATAAAGCCCATTAAACATCGAAGACATCCTAAATAATAGCATGTAACAATAAAAAATTATAGATACGTTCGAGACATATCAAGCATCCCCAAGCTTAATTCCTGCTCGTCCTCGAGTAGGTAAATGATAGAAACATAATTTTTGATGTGGAATGCTAACCAACATAGTTTTTCAATGTAATTCTCTTAATTGTGGCATGAATGTTCAGATCTGAAAGACTCAAGATAAAAGTCTATATCGACATAAGAAATAATAATACTTCAAGCAGACTAACAGAGCAATCATGTCTTCTCAAAATTCTATGGCTAAAGAAAGTTATCCCTACAAAATCATATAGTCTGGCTATGCTCCCTCTTCATCACACAAAATATTCATATCATGCACAACCGCAATTTCAGCCAAGCACATGTTTTCATACTCTATTCTTTGAAACCTTTCAACTTTCACGCAATACAAGAGCGTGAGCCATGGACATGGCACTATGGGTGGAATAGAGAGGTAGTTGTGGAGAAGGCAAAAAGAAGGGAGATAGTCTCACATTAACTAGGCGTATCAACGGGCTATGGAGATGTCCATCAATAGATATCAATGTGAGTGAGTAGGGATTGCCATGCAACGGATGCACTAGAGCTAAAAATGTATGAAAGCTCAACAAAAGAAACTAGTGGGTGTGCATCCAACTTGCTTGCTCACGAAGACCTAGGGCATTTGAGGAAGCCCATCGTTGGAATATACAAGCCAAGTTCTATAATGAAAATGCCCACTAGTATATGAAAGTGACTAAACATGAGACTCTATATCATGAAGAGCATGGTGCTACTTTGAAGCACAAGTGTGGAAAAAAGATAGTAGCAATTGTCCATTTTTCTTTTTTTTGGGCCTTTCTTTTTTTTCTTTGCCCTTTTTTTCTTTTTTTTTTGCGGAGGGGCTTTATTGATTTAGCCTTTCCTCCCATGGGACAATGCTCTAATAATGATGATCATCACACTTTCATTACAACTCGATATTACAAGTCGATACTACAACAAAGTGTGACTCTATATGAATGCCTCCGGCGGTGTACCGGGATGTGCATTGAAACAAGAGTGTCATGTATGGAAAATTATGCATGGTGGCCTTGCCACAAATACGATGTCAACTACATGATCATGCATGGCAATCTGACAATATGATGCGTGTCATATGAACGGAACGGTGGAAAGTTGCATGGCAATATATCTCGGAATGGCTATGGAAATGCCATGATAGGTAGGTATGGTGGATGTTTTGAGGAATAATATAGTGGCTGTTTTGAGGAAGGATATTTAGTGGGTGTATGGTACCGGCGAAGGTTGCGCGGTACAAGAGAGGCTAGCAATGGTGGAAGGGTGAGAGTGTGTATATTCCATGGACTCAACATTAGTCATAAGAACTCATATACTTATTGCAAAAATCTACGAGTTATCAAAACAAAGCAATCAAGGCATGCTCCTAGGGCGGAGGTTGGTAGGAGTAAACCATCGCGCCCCCGACCTCCACACAAAGGTTGGCACTTTACAAATACCTCATGCTCTAACTTCGTCACATAGCGGTTCACCATACGTGCATGCTAAGGGAATCACTAACCTTAACACAAGCATTTCTAAATTTAATAACAACTCCACTAGCATGACTCTAATATCACTATCCTCATATCTCAAAACAATTATCAAGCATCCAACATCTCATCATATTCAATGCACTTAGTGCGATTTTTTTTACTACATGGATATTGGATGTCTATCATGTGAAGACTAGTTTTATAGCCTAAACACATTAGCATGCTGTTTTAATAGACTCACAAAAGAATATAAGTGAAGCATGAGAGTTCAACAATTTCAACAAAATATAATCACTACCGTGCTCTAAAAGTTATAAGTGAAGCACTAGAGCAAAAACTATTCAACTCAAAAGATATAAGTGAAGCACATAGAGTGTTCTAACAATTCCTAGGACATATTTAACTCTCTCAAATAGGTGTGTCCAGCAAGGATAATTGTGGCAAACTAACAAGCAAAGACTCAAATTATACAAGACGCTCCAAGCAAAACACGTATCATGTGTTTAATAAAAATATAGCCCCAAGTATAGTTACCGATGGATGAAGACGAAAGAGGGGATGCCTTCCCAGGGCATCCCCAAGCTTAGGCTTTTGATTGTCCTTGAATTTTACTTGGGGTTCCATGGGCATCCCCAAGCTTAGGCCTTTGCTACTCTTTGTTCCATAGTCCATCAAAGCGATACTCAAAACTTGAAAACTTCACAACACAAAACTTAGACAACAATTCTCGTGAGCTCCGTTAGTATAAGAAAGCAAACCACTACTCAAAGGTACTGCAATGAATTAATTCTTTGTTTATATTGGTGTTACACCTACTGTATTCAAACTTCTATATGGTTCATACTTGCCAATACTACTCATAGATGCATTGAAATAAGCAAACAACACACGAAAAACAGAATCTGTCAAAAACAAAACAGTCTGTAGTAATCTGCAGGTTTCACATACTTCTGTAACTCCAAAAAATTCAAACTAAATTGGTAAACGTGAGGAATTTGTCTATTAATCATCTGCAAAAAAGAATCAACTAAATAGCACGCTCCAGTAAAATCTGATGACCATTCTAGCGAGCGCTAACGATTCAGTTTTTCACAGCAAGATCACATAAACTTCACAAAAGTCTTCCCAAAGGTTCTACTTGGCACAAACACTAAACAAAACATGAAACCACATCTAAACAGAGGCTAGATGCAATATTTATTCTGTAACAGCAGCAAAAACAAAAAATATAAAATTGGGTTGCCTCCCAACAAGCGCTATCGTTTTACGCCCCTAGCTAGGCACGATACAAGATAGATCTAGGTATTGCCATCCTTAATCTTCACGCCTTTAATGGTGTCAAGCTCGAATCCGGGAGGTTCTTTACGCTTCCCTTCATATTCGGAAATCTTTAGATCTAAAGCATCCAACCGCTTATTACAAAGAGTAATCAACATATTCATGCGGTGGAGATTCCCACTAACACTTTTAAGAGGTTCAAGAGACTTCTGTAATATTTTTGTTACTTCGCAAATTTTCTCAAAAACTTGCGTCCCTTCCTGGGTTGTATTTGACCCTTTTTGGGGAGGTAGTGTTCCCACTATTCCTTCTATAATTTCATGTGCAATACTAGGATCAACTTCGATAAAATTTCCTTTGGCAACGCAATCCAAGATTTGTCTATGAGACATATTTAATCCAACATAAAAATTGCGAAGCAACATTCTAAAATTCACTTATAAGGTGCACTTACAATAATATTGCATCATCCTAAACCAAGCATCTTTTAAGTTTTCTCCTTGCTTTTGTTTGAAGTGGGGCATTTCAAACTCGGGAGATAAAGGAGCGGATAAGGGACTAGCCATAATGACAAGCAAGCAATCCAACACACAAGCAAACAAGAAGCAAGCGAACGATAAACACATGGCAGAAGAAGGGCAAATAAAACGGCAAGTCTGAAGTGGGGGAGAGGAAAACGAGAGGCAAAAAATGTAATGCGAAGGATAAGAGTTTGTGATAGGTACTTGGTATATGACTTTTGTGTGAGCCTCCTCGGCAACGGCGCCAAAAATTCTTCTTGCTACATCCCGAGCTTGCGTTGTATTCCCTCGAAGAGGAAAGGGAGATGCAACACAGTAGCGTAAGTATTTCCCTTGGTTTTTGAGAACCAAGGTATCAATCTAGTAGGAGACCACGCGCGAGTCCCTTGCACCTGCACAAACAAATAAGAACTTCGCAGCCAACGCGATAAGGGGTTGTCAATCCCTTTACGGTCCACTTACGAAAGTGAGATCTGATAGAGATGATAGTTTATATTTTTGGTATTTTTGTTTATAAGAACAAAAAGTAAAAGCGGAAAAAGTAAAGTAGATGTAGATTGATATGTTGAGAATAGACCCGGGGGCCATAGTGTTCTCTAGTGGCTTCTCTCATGATAGCGATATTCTATGGCGGGTAAGAAATTACTGTCGAGCAATTAATAGAAAAGCGAATAATTATGAGACTATCTAGGCATGACCATTGTATATAGGCATCACGTCCAAAACATGTAGACCGACTCCTGCCTGCATCTACTACTATTACTCCACACATCAACCGCTATCCAGCATGCATCTAGTGTATTGAGTTCGTAAGAACAGAGTAACGCCTTAATCAAGATGACATGATGTAGAGGGATAAACTCAAGCAATATGATATAAACCTTATCTTTTTATCCTCGATGGCAACAATACAATACGTGCCTTGCTGCCCCTACTGTCACTGGGAAAGGACACTGCAAGATTGAACCCAAAGCCAAGCACTTCTCCCATTGCAAGAACTATAGATCTAGTAGGCCAAACCAAACCGATAATTCGAAGAGACTTGCAAGGATATTATTAGGACACAAAAAGAGTTCAGAAAAGAACCAAATATCTCTCATAGATAATCTTAATCATAAACTCACAATTCATCGGATCTCGACAAACACACCGCAAAAGGAGATTACATCGAGTAGATCTCCTCGAAGACCGAGGAGAACTTTGTTATTGAGATCCGGAGAGAGAGAATAAGCCTAGATACTAGCTATGGACCCGAAGGTCTGTGGTAAACTACTCACAACTCATGGTGAGGGCGATGATGATGATGTAGAAGCACTCCGTGATGGATCCCCCCTCCGGCGGCGCTCCGGAACAGGCTCCAAGATGGGATCTCACGGGAACAGAAGGTTACGGCGGTGAAATTAGGGTTTTCTCTCTGTTGCTGATGGTTTAGGGGTACATAGACTTATATAGGAGGAAGGAGGACACCGGGGGACGCTTGAGGGGCCCACAAGGCAGGGGGCGCGCCCCCACCCTCGTGGGCACCTCGTGGCTCCCCTTCCGTGGTTCTCAAGTCTCCCGTGCGTGATTTTCTCCAAAAATAACTCTCCCGAAGGTTTCATTCCGTTTGGACTCCGTTTGATATTCCTTTTCTGCAAAACCCTGAAACAGGCAAAAAACAGCAATCTGGACTGGGCCTTTGGGTTAATAGGTTAGTCCCAAAAATGATATAAAAGTGTATGACAAAGCCCATTAAACATCCAAGACATCATAAATAATAGCATGGAACAATAAAAAATTATAGATACGTTGGAGACGTATCAGTGGCGTACCGCAAAACAAAGGAAACAGACTTGTGTTGGAGCGCTATGGTCGAAACGGGGTTCTATTCATTGGGAGGGGTGTGGCGTACCGCAAAACGAAGGAAACGAACTTGTGTTGGAGCGCTACGGTCAAAACGAGGGTCCTGTTCATCGAGAGGGGTGTGGCGTACCGCAAAATGGGAATCCAACGGATACTGTTCATCACCATCGTCGACCCCCTCCAGCCTCCATGGGCTACTGTTCCTCCACCGACGAACTCCTCCAGCCTCCACCTGCGACTGTTCAAACTCCACCGCGCGCTACTCCATCGGCTACTGTTCAACCAGCCCTCTCCACGGGCTCCTGTTCAACCACCCCTCCACGGGCCACTGTTCATCCAGCCCTCCACCGTCTACTGTTCATGCAGCCCTCCATGGGGTGGTCCTGTTCATGCAGACCTCCATGGGGTCCTGTTCATGCAGCCCCAACCGGTTCCATCGAACGGGGTCCTGTTCATGCAGAGACAACACCACGGGGTCCTGTTCAGCCACCCCCACCAGGAACTGTTCATCCAAACCCCCCAACAACGCTCACTGTTCATGCAGAGGCAGCATCGATCGATTTCAGTTAGCAGCAGTACCGAAGGAATCGCTCGATCGGGTTCAGTTAACAGCCATCGATCGATCGCTCGGGTTCAGTAATGCGTAGCCTGCAGTGCAAGCGCTCGGGTTCAGTTAGAGCCCAACGCCTCGCTCGGGTTCAGTTAGAGACCAACGCCTTGTACTCACACGCGTGCATGTACGAGAGAAACACGCATCGCTCGGCCAACCACCCACCGTAATCGGGAACACCCGATATTTTCCTCGCCCTTGCTTCTACTACGGTTTTTTCCGTTATGGACGGCCCAAAGAATGTCATGCAGCTGCGTCTCCGGCCCGCCCAGGACGAAAAGCCCATTTTTTGTCATGATTTTTTGTCATAGAAGTAGGACTCCACCACATCTATGACGATACCGTGTTTTGTCACAATTATTGTCATAGATGTGTCATAAGTATGACAGAAAAAAGTTTTGTTCGGCCCAAAATGTCAGGGATGTGTCTTTTTTTTGTAGTGGCTCGAGGGAGAGGATGAGCTGGTCGAGGCAGTGGCGAGCGTCGGTGTCGTCGATGGCACGCGGACCCAGCTCGCTTGTGACTGGGCCACTGGGAGCCGGACCGGGCGGGGCTGTCCAATCTTGCCGGGGTTGAAGGGCATCCTGTCGGAGTCCGTCATTGGGCGCCGGTATGCCTAGATCGCCGCCGCACATTCTGGCTTGGGTCCGCCGGGGTTGAGCGCCGGGGGACCTCGCAGATTGGTGTTCATCGTCGTGGGGCGAGGATGCGTGGAGGGTGTCCCGGAGCGCGGCCTGATCTTTTGATCGGCGTGAGTCGAACGCAGCAGGGTTGTCACAGCGCTTGGCCTTCTCTTTCTCATCGATGCGTTTCTGCTGCGTGTTAGCCGTAGCGAGGAGATCCCGGACGCGCTGCTGTCGCTCCAGCAGCTCGTCGCCCTGAAGGAGCTCGAGGCCCTCAGCGGCCGCCTCCACCGGCACGCATGTTTTTGAACGGTGTGTCATAGACGGGGGGGGGGG
>LR738710.1:62544600-62624860 GCA_902687465.1 Secale cereale
GGGGGGGGGGGGGGGGTCACGCCTAGTGCACGCCCGATGGCTCCTTCTCTGGGACGCACTTCGGCCACCCGACTGGGTTCGGCTATGGCCGGCGTGAAGCCGAATGCAGCGTCGCCCTCGCGATGAGCGGATTCTAGCTAGCACTGCATAGCAGCAAGCAACGTGCCCTGGTCTAGCAGGCGCACGCGCCCCTCGTCGAGTTGTGCTCTCGCCTGGGTAGTAGCGTCGGCGTCGGTGGTGATGGGGATGCTGAGGTTCTGTAGGGTGGCGCACAGCGGGTGTGTGTGTGAGAGAGTGAATGAGCTTAGGCTGCTCCTAGAGCTGTTTGGAGGAGGGAGGAAGACACACCAAGGCTTAGGCTGCTCCTTCTCCTATGGAACAATATGTGTGTGTGTGTGTGTGTGTGTGTGTGTGTGTGTGTGTGTGTGAATGAATGAGCTTCAGACCCTCTCTCTGTGAACTCGCCTCCGCAGATGGAGGCCTTCTAGGGGGGGGAGTTTATAGGTTAACCTCCCACGGGTACAATGGTAAAGCTACAAGGCCGTGGGGCCGGGTTGCTAGTGACTGGAAGCCGGCGCTGGGACCCGCCGTGTACCAGGGAAAGCCGGGTTCTCCGGGAATCACTGTGCCTTGGAGTGCCGTACGCCACTGAGTGGGCAAGCCTGATCAGCTACAGTGTCGGGATGCCCCGTCGCCATATGTACCCGTTGGCGGGATGGATGTGCACTGTAGCCATCATTGCGCCTGGTTAGCGGGAGTAGGTGGGGCACTGTAGCCACGCACGGTCCGTCGTGGGAGTCTGACTTGCCGTACACTTGGATTGGACGGGCACTGACTTACCGCTGGGTTGCGGTTTTGGCCGGGTTGGAGTCTTGGCCGGGTTGCGGAATCCGGCTTGGGGCGAGCCGTCTTGAGGGGCGAAGCCGGCCCCGTTGTTTTCAAAAAGGTTCGGGCTCTGTTGCTTGCCCGGGGCTCATCCCCCCGACGTGATGTTAACATTGACCACTAGACAGTTGCCTTCGGCAAGCCTTGCAAACACCGAAGATTGTTGGAGCACGTTGATATCATTGCGAGATCCGGCCACCCCGAAGAAAGAATGCCAAATCCAGAGGATCTTGTGAAGTCACGACCTCGAGTATGACGGTGCAACCTTTGACATGGCCCCTATACTACCCCTACTAAGCAGAAGGGTAGTTCGTCCACTCCCAATGCCTACTATGTATTCTACCAAGCATCCTCGAAAAGCCCCTGCTGGAATTCATTGCGAACAAGTGGACTGTATCTGCAACATTTGGCTCTCTCAAGTACTCAGGGCCAAACACCAGTATCACAGCCTTGCAGAACCTATACATGGAGTCTAGGCATGTGGACTCGCTGATACGGTCATAATCATCAATGAGATCGCTGGGAACTCCATATGCAAGCATCCGAATAGCTGCAGTGCATTTATGATAAGAGGAGAAGCCAATCTTTCCAAGGGCATCCTCCTTGCACTCAAAATACTTATCATATGTCACCACTGCCTCCCGAATACGGTTGAAAACATGCCTAGCCATTTTGAAACAACGTCGGAATAGGTGAGGTTTGAAGAGCGGGTAGGGTGTCTCAAAGTAGTCCTTCGAGAGTAGGAAATGACAGCTCTCTGGGTTGCGATTCAATGTCGGAGTGTGTCCGGGGATTGAGCCCCAGAACATCGGTTGCTGCCTACTAAGGTGGTCATGGACGAACAACACAACAGCCACAAGCTCCTCATCGTCGAATGAGGAATCATCCGAGTCGCACATGAAATTATGGAAAAAGAACTCGTTGGTGGAGTCCATTTGTAAATTGCGGGCAAACCGCCGAACAACTTGCGGGTGTTGTCGAAGATGCTAGCCGACGAAGAGCCACGCGCCTCCCCTGAACCAAATAGCAGGTCATGTTGGTATCAGAAGAATGAGGTCGCCATGCTTTTGTCCGCTTTAGGCAGGGCCGGGGGCGATGTGGTGCTGGCAGCAACGTCGGGGAAGCTGCGGTGGCGATGCTGTAGTGGCGGCAGCGTTGGAAGGTGGCATGCTACGGGGGAGGTATGTGTGTGCGGACACCTGTCCTGGCCACCAGAACTGGGCGGTGGTAGCGACGGGGTGGGGCGGCCGGGTGTGTTGGTTGCCTATGTGGTAGCGACTGGCGGACCAGGGGGAGGAGTAGGCGGGCGGCGCACACCTCTGCCTCGTGTCCGCACTGACGCAAACGAGACCCAAACTTGGGTCTGGAATGGGTCGCCCGACGGACAAAAATCGGATGCACGTCCTTTTGGGTCGGCGCATTGGGACGACTTTTGTGTCTATTTCAATCCAAACGGACACGCACAGACAAAATGGGTCGGCACATTGGAGTTTCTCTTTGGGCAACTCTAACAGTAGTCACAAAACGAGCATCCTTAGATGTCCACGGACACGTCCGGACGTCTCCACATGCAGCGATAGAGGCGTCGGTCATCCAATCATACCCACCAAATGTCCAGCAATTGTCCAATGAAGAGAGAAAAACAAGGGAGGAGGAGAAAATGTGGGTTTATGATGGGGTGCAGGTTTAGGTTGGCGTGTCCACGTCGTGTCCGGACTCCCCCAAACCTCCATCAAGTTTGGGCATTGTCTATAAGATTTCAGCCATATGTCCGTGTTCAAGAAATTTGATAATCATCGTTGAATGGCAAACAATGTCCGGATCGTTCAGTCTTGACATTTGAGGGCAACTTGGTGATTCGTGTTGGAGTTGGCTTTACGTCTTCGGTAGAACTACACTACGTGTTGAGTCTGATTGTAGCCAAGATATGCCACCAGGGAAAGGCCATGCTTCATTGCCAAAGTTGTATGAGCCCCAAGACTATGTGGCAACTTTAGCAATGTTTGATGATTGTTATCATCTTGTGTGTGATTTTATTATTTCTAGGTTTGACCATTGCTATAGACAAGCCAATAGTGTTGCTCATGAACTTGCCAGGTTAACTAAAGTTACTTCGACTACTAATTGGTTTGAGGACCCTATAAGCGAAATTGTACCCATCCTCATAAATGATGTATCTGTTATTTCTAATGAATAAAGCTCATGTGTTTATAAAAAACTTCATTGAAATACTGAAGCAGGGCTGATATACCAGCTACAACATGTGACATCATATATATTTTCTTATGTTGATATTGGGAGCCATAGTACCCCTCCAGCTTGGCGTGGCCACACCCTGCTTAGAGCATCTCCAGCGGCAACCAGCAAAAAAACCCACATCCATCCATGGACATGGATGCGGGAGGCAGCCATCCAACGCTAGCCGCATACATTTCAAACTATTTTTCAACAAGCCGGATTAAATTCATGCAAACACGGGGGGTTGAAGGATTTCATACAAACCTGGGGGATTTAACTACATTTCAAACATTTAGAACAAAAAATCCGGCCCTAAACCTATCCTACAGCGGTGGCGCCCGGCGTCGAAGCCCATGTCGTCCTTCTTCTATCGTCTCCATGAGCACCGGCGATAAGACTGATGAAGTGGTGGTGGGGTCTCCGGCCAGGAAGAGTAGAACACGGGAGACGAACCGGCCCTCATGGGATACTAGGCCTCGCCGCCTCCCGTGGCCTACTCATCCTCGGAGGACTCCGTGCCTTGTCCGTCGCCGATGGATGTGAGGACCACGAGGGAAATGGTGGTGCCTTGGCTATCATCGTCCCACCGGGTGTAGCGACCCGACCCAAATGGATCGACGTCTCTATGATTAAGTGTCATCCATGGATCAGTATGCTGACACAGACAGTACTCGATAAATTATAACAGAGTTCAATCACACACTTTATTACATTAAGGTCCTCAAAAGAGTATTTATTACAATAATATGGCCAAAAGCCATCTAAATAAAAATAACCCCGGAAGCATCGAAGGTAAATGAGTCCATCCAACTCCATGGCAAACTGAGTTTAGAACAACGACCTATCGCACCTTTAGTCCTCGTCGGAAAAGTCTGCAACATGAAACATTGCTGCCGTGTAGGTCAGCACATGGAATATGCTGGCAATTTCACATCGTAGAATAATAACAATGAAAAAGGCTATCTCTATATGCAAATTTAGCTGGTGGAGGCTGTAAGTTTACTTTTTTGCGTAAAGCAAATTTTACCCTACAACAAAGGAACAAAATTTTATTTCTACTAAATTAAAGTGTCATTATTGAGAAGGTTCCTCCAACTCAAATCCAAAAATCCCAAGTTATTAGTATCCCAATAATTTCATTAAATAGAGTGATGAGATCAGGGTTGGCAGAATCGCGATTCTATTGTACGATTCTACGACTTTACGATCCAAGATTACCCCTATGATTCTATGATTTTAGTTCTTAGAATCTACGTTTCTACGACCCTAATAGTGAAGATTCTATGATTCGTGATCCTACCATCGAAATTCCGATCCGATTCAAAATCACGATTCTGACAACCTTGGATGAGATCAACCAATAATTCACTTCTAGATACTCAAGTTGTCCATAACCGATGACATGGCTAATCATGATTAGTTTGTACACTCTGCAGAGGTTTGCGCACTTGTCCCCATAAGGCTCGACCACCTCCATGATTGAAAGATCGATACATAGCCTTTTTGAAGTATTTCCTCCAAACCCTGGGTAGACCGGTACACCTACGTTGCCCTACATCAGCTAGTCTACCACGAAATGAGGTCACACAACTTACTCAACTATGCCAGAGCCCCTAACGGCTTGTGGTTGCACACGGAAGTTTCTAGATATGAAATATCTTATGATACCTTTGAGCCTGGGTGGCGGACCTAGGGTAATCGCACGGGTACTCCGGGATCCCCTTGGGCAAGCACTGGTTTCTCCAGGTGCCCCAAACAATCCACCCAGATGTGTATTAAGGTTGCCACCTTATGTTGTCCAAAAAATTACTATCTCTCGCAACTTGCATGGATCACACATACCAATCCCTGTCTACGAGCATGAATAAGCAATATATGACATAACGAATATTCTCGGGGTGATGAAAGGTCATAGGTTCCTACCACATGAACTACAAAGCATATCCACATTTTCCCAATCCTACTAATGCAATCTTTGAGCATGAAACTAATGCATAGTAAAAACTGGGTATCAAAAATTATGATCAAAGTGTGAACTTTCCTCGCAGACATTCGTTGAACTCTAAAGATTTGTAGTAGCAAGCTTGGCACTACGGATGATCTAGCGTAAGCAAGCAATAACATACATAAGCATACAAGCAAAGATACAAAAAGAAAACAAATAAAAGACTTCGGAAAACTTCAAAAACAACCAAATAAAGTTTATGTACATAACATAATTTTTACAGCAACAAAAATAAATGGTTTTGGTTTTAACAGAAAGTACATGTCACAAGCTTCGATTTGCAAAAGGAATCACCCAAAACGGAGTTAAGAAACTAAAGTTATTGCCTAACAAAGTTTGAATTCAAATTTTGAAACTTTCAAAAATATTTTTCATTTCGTTCTCTGGATAGAGGATATTTTTATGAACTAGTAGGAAAAAGAATAAACTAAATCGGATCTATAGATTAAAATATATAGTAGAAAGAAGAATTGGTATAGAATCTGAGATTCGAAAAATACTAGAAAAAGAGAAGAAGAAAAATGCGGCCAGATGCCAAGTGGTGCTCTCTGATTGGCTGGATACACATGGCTGGGTGCTCATCGGACTTGTCACTGGCGACGAGGAAGAAGGCGGCTCCGGTGTGCTTCAGCGAAGGACGCGTGCGGGGCTGTGAAGAGCAACGTGAGGCGGATCCGAGGAGCAATGCCGCGGGGTTAGTATCGTCTCCTGGTGTGGTGGAGAAGCCGCCGGAATCGAAGAACTCCGAGGAGTAATTATGTGGGTGGGGAGGAAGATACCTCCCGAAAGGAGGGGGCTTCAGACGAGGGTTAAGAGGGGCTCCTAGGGGTGCTTTATATAGGGCTTGGGGAGGTCAGAATCTGAGAAGATGGTGATGCTTAATGGTGGTTGTTCCTCTGCCTTGTAATGGCCACTACGGGCGACTCCCAGGCGCACTAGGAAGGAGAAGGGGTAGAGGGAGGCGAGGGGATTCCATTCAGAGGGGTTTTGAAGCGAGGGAGAGGAGGGGAGGGGGTGGGGCACTGGATGGGGTGCTCTCTGCGTGCTCTCTATGAACAACGTGAGGAAGAAGATGAACCAGATTGGGTCGTGAGGAAGGCCGGCCTTCCATGGCCCGTGGCTGTCTGGTTTTTTGTTTTTAGACAAAGAAAAAAATAAAGAGAGAAAATAAAAGAATAATTTTATATTGGACATATATATATATATATATATATATATATATATATATATATATATATAAAGAAATCCTACAAGATGAACTATTTTTCAGAGGCTCAATAAAAACATTATAAAAACATTTTCTGAAAAAATCCAAATGAAACTCAAATTTGAATTCAAAACTTTTGGCATTGTTTTCTTTTGACTTTTTGGGGTGTCATGTTAGCTCCTCTCATACTTTCGAACAAGTATTTGTCAGGGATTTTTGAAATAAATTTAAAATGCCAACTTGAATTCAAAGTCAAATAAAACTCAAATGCCTCTAAAATTTCCTAATGCCACTCAATTCAAACAAAATGCATAGATGCTTAGCTAATAATTGTAAAACATTCCAAATTGAAAATTTGGGATGTTATAAACCTACCCCCTTAAGATAAATCTCATCCTCGAGATTCGGGTTGGCTAGCAAAAAGGAGTGGGTGGTCGTGTCGAAGATCTTCTTCGCGTTCCCAGGTGGCTTCCTCCTCGGTATGGTGACTCCACTGAACCTTGCAAAATTTGATGACCTTGTTGCGGGTAAATCTGTTGGAGAACTCGAGAATCTTGACCGGTTTCTCCTCGTAGGTCAGATCACTCTCCAACTGAATTGCTTCCAGATGCACTGTATCTCTCATAGGGATATCGACCATCTCCGCATGGCACTTCTTCAACTAGGAAATGTGAAACACATCATGAACTCCAGACAAGGCTTCGGGTAACTCCAGCCGATATGCAACATCTCCTCTGTGTTCCAAAATTCTGTATGGCCCCACAAATCGTGGTGCTAGTTTGCCTTTAACTCCAAACCATTTAACTCCTGGAAGTGGAGACACACGAAGATATGATCTATCTCCGACTTTGTAGGTTACTTCCGTGCATTTAGCATCAGCATAACTCTTCTTCCTAGACTGTGCAAGCAAGCAAGATAACTATTTTTGTGATTTTCGATAAAAAGGTACTAAAGCAAAAACTAAAAGGTAAACTAACAAGACTAAAAAGCAAAGGTAAAAGATAGCGTGCAACTCCCCTATCCTGAAGAGTGGAGTCCCCGGCAACGGCGCCAGAAAAACTCTTGCTAGGCTTCTCGCCCCTCGTTGGTTACCCCAAGTGGAAGGTGTGAGATGTAGTGTTGCGGAAGTTTTTCCCTTGGCAAAGATACCAAGGATCGAATCCCCAGAGACTCCTAGGTTCAACAAGAAGGTGTCAACTGCTAACGGCGCCAGATATTAGCAATCAACGTGGACCTGCACACATATACAAATAACTTTGCTCCCAACGAGTACAGAGAGGTTGTCAATCCCTCCGGCCTTGTAGTTCACAAAGGATTAAAAGCAAATGATAGTAGTGATAGATAATGTTTGCAATAGTAAATAAAAGAGAAAAGTAAATAGCGGATGTGATCAATGATGGTAATATGGACCGGAGTCTCATGATGTTCACTAGTGATGTCTCTCTCCCAAAAGACGATAAAACAGCTATGTGAGGTAAACGAATTATAGCTGGGCAATTGACAGGACCACGAACGCAAACCAATGCTGACTACATTGCAAGAAAGGTTGAGGTTCAAAGCATGGGCGGTACGCCAAAGTAAGTAGACCGAAATCCATCAATATCTACTACTAATCATCCACCTTGAGATATCTATCCAGAACATCTCGCTGGTATTAAGTTGCGAGTCCCACCCATAGTGTAAACTCAATGCAACAGACAACTGCATTAAAAGAACTTTGCGTAAAGTAAACAATCCTTGCACCCGCGGGCACAAGCACCGTTGTTTTCCCCCTTGTGGCAACAGCACATCCCCTAGACTCATGTTTCTGTCACTCAAACTAGTCATCGAGGGGCATGAACCCACAATCGAGCATAACGTTCCCTCTTGGAGTCACTACCTATTACTTGGCCAAAGCAATAAATAACAACGGAGAACATGCAAGAATTACTTACGAACATAAATATAAAAGAGGTAGATCAAATATATTACTCAAGCACAATCTGAACATAATCTCATAATCCATCGGATCCCAGCAAACTCATCATAGCAACAGCATAAGGATTACATATGTGCCTCGATCATGTAGGGCAGCTAACGAGGACTAATTAGTGAAGCACAAGAACGGGAGGAGAACATCACATAGCTACTGGTCATGGACTCATGGTCCAAGGGAGACTACTCACAACTCTTCCGGGAGGCGTCCATGGTGGAGTAGAGGCTCCCGGTGTTGATCCTCCCCTCCGGCAGGGTGCCGGGAAGGGTTCTCCTGGTGCTCCCGATCTTGGAAGCGGCGGCGGCGGCGGAACAGAGATGGGATCACGAAAAGAGTTCCATTTTTTGATGGTTTCGGGAGACGCTTTAAATATATGCCAAAGGGGGGCATCGGGGAAGCCTCGGGGGGGCCAGGCGCCCCCCCGACGCGGCCCAGGGGGGCGCGCCGCCAGGGCGCCTGGAGCCCTGGTGCCCCCCCGGCTGTCCTTCGGATGCACGGTAGTTTCTGGAACGCTGATTGTTTATATAATTTTTCTGGATTTTTCCTGGCAGTTCTCGTAATGTGAAATCCTGAAATACAAAAACAGCCGAAAACAGTAACTGGCACTGGGGTGCACTGGGTTAATAGGTTAGTCCAAATATGGTCAAAAGTGTATGGAAGTGTATAAATATCATAGCAATATCACCCAAAAGAGACATGGAGCAAGCAGAAATTATAGATACGTTTTGGACGTATCAACATCCCCAAGCTTAATTCCTGCTCGTCCTCGAGTAGGTAAATGATAACAAGAATAATTTCTGTGGTGACATGCTATTAACCATATAGGACTTTTTCATGGTCATATGACAAAAGCTTACTGAGATAATGAATCTGTAGTAATTAAGTTGCCTCATGAGAAAATCACAAAGAACTGAAAGTTTTACAATATGACATTGAAACATCAAATAGATTTGTAATGAACATGGTGTGCAAATATGATAAAGTGATATCTAGCTTGCCCCCTTTAGTGAAGCAAAACATAAATGCAGGGGCACCTCCAAGGTTTAAGTGATGACTAGATACAATGATTTTAGAATAAACAATATCACAATCATGTAAAAGACAATGCTACTTTGGGACAATGCACATTACACTCAGAATGACAATCATGCTCTCAGTAGTTGGTGCTTTTAAAATAAGGTGGAGACTCAACATAAAAGTAAAAGAATGGTCATGTGCTAGAGCTTTTTATTTTGAAAACATAGAAGCAATTTTGTCAACGGTAGTAGTACTTCATATGTGTTATGCATAAGACATCCTATAAGTTGCAAGCCTCATGCATCGAATACCAATAGTGCTCGCACCTTGTCCTAATTAGCTCGGATTTCCATGGATTATCATTGCATTACATATGTTTCAACCAAGTGTCACAAAGGGGTACCTCTATGTCACCTGTACAAAGGTCCAAGGAGATAGATCGCATTTGATTTCTCGTTTTTGATAGATCTCAACTTGAGGACATCCATACTGGGACAACATAGAAAATAGATAATGGACTCCTCTTTAATGCTTAAGCATATTCTCATAAGAGATTGAGGATTAATGTCCAAGCTAAAACTTCCACCATGATACATGGCTTTGGTTGGCGGCCCAATGTTCTTCTCTAACAATATGCATACTCAACCATTCAACCCATGGAAAATCACCCTTACTTCAGACAAGACGAACATGCATAGCAACTCACATGATATTCAACAAAAGTGTAACAGTTGATGGCGTCCCCAGAAACATGGTTACCGCTCAACAAGCAACTTATAAGAAATAAGATACATAGGCAACATATTCTTTACCACAATAGTTTTTAAGCTACTTTCCCATGAGCTATGTATTGCAAGAACTGAAGGTTTTAAAGGTAGCACATGTAAATTTACTTGGAGTGGCGGTGAAATACCACATATAGGTAGGTATGGTGGACTGATATGGCATAACTGGTTTAAAAGGATGTGGATGCACAAGCAATCAGTCCGCTTAGTACAGGTGGAGGTTAGCAAAAGACTGGGAGCGACCAACTAAGAGAGCAATGACGGTCATAATCATGCAGAGCGACAAAGCAACATTGAATCAGGCATGGAAGTTATATCGCTACTCAGAAACAAAAGATCATCAAGGCTTGACAGACTTTCTTTACAGTCTTAAATATGCGTGAGCATACGCCAAGTCAATCAAAATAAATTCTTGAGGGAAGATATTACTAAACCATACCACATCATAGGCAAACAAATCATGTTGGTACTCCAATAACACATTGGGAATCCCCCAGCTATTTGGGACTAACCATAAGAAAACCTGAACTACTAAGCGCCATCATGTACGTAGCATCTTTATCATAGACATATTAACCAATGCAACAGAAGCAAACTCCCTTAGTAAGGTAAGCATGGTAATTAAAGAGAGTTCAAGCAACCAACTAAACACAAGCTCTTTGAAAAGATAAGCATGAATACTAAGAGCTGAACATGATAGTAGCTATTAAAAGACAAAGAACACACACAGCAAAGATAGTCATGAAAATTCTATGTTATGTTCTAGGTAGAAGTGGAGCGTGTTTCTCTCCCACATAAAGAAAGCTGAGTTCCGACTCGTTATGAAAAGCTAAAGAAAACTAAAAACAAGACGCTCCAAGCATAGCACATAACACATGAAGTGATTAAAATATAGTGGAACGAAAGACGAACTGATAATGTTGATGGAGAAGGGGATGCACGGGGGCATCCCCAAGCTTAGACGCTTGAGTCTCCTTGAATATTTCTTGGGGGTGCATGGAGGCATCCCCAAGCTTGAGCGCTTGACACTCCTGAATCTTTTTATCATCTTCCCTCGCACACTTGAAAACTCCCTTCATACATAACTCATCATAATCTGATTAGCGAGGTTAGTACCCATAATAAAATAATTGTACCTTGATGGAAATAAAGATATTCTTGAAGGTCTACTGTTTCTCAAGATTGCCAAAAGGTTTTTGCAAAGAAAAAGCAAGCTCTTGGTTTGCAAAATAAAAGAAAGGCAAAACAGGACAGAATCTGTGAAAAACAGAACAGCAGGTAGTAAATGATTTGTTCGGGGCACTTCTGCAACTCTAATAAAAAAACTCAGAATAGATGCTCGAAACACAATTATATAGAGAACGCTGTCGAAAAAATTCAGACCAAAAAGATGATCTGGTGATTTTATACGAATTTTTCTATCCAAGGGCAGAATCTGTTTCCTGGACAGCACCTCACAACTTTTGAACTTTCTAGCAATCAGAGGCTATACTTGGCACAAAATTGAAAAGCAAAGATACAATGATGATGCTACTGTAGTAAACAACATCAAGACACAACAAAAGGAAAATAAAAATTTATTCATGTGGGCTGCCTCTGTGATGGCCTGGCTTAATAGGGATGATAGACTACTCATATCAATAAGGAATTCCTTCTTTTCCGGGAGCCCATTCGGATAGAACTCCAAAGTTAAGCGTGCTCAGCTTGGAGTAGTTTCAGGATGGGTGACCGACCGGGAAGTTGCTCCCGGGTGCGCACGAGTGAGGACAAAGTGCACAGAAAAGACTAGTATTGATATGTGAGGCCAGTCTAGATCCCGCCAGGAGTAACGACCACCGGCGGGTGTGTCCGGGGCGTTATAAGTTGGTATCAGAGCCGACCCTCGCGGTTACACGGATGTTTGCGGACAGTTTGCAGTCATGTTGTGCATGACGTTTGTGACCCGTCGTGGCACACGGCATGGCACATGTGCTGTCCTGGAAGCACAGACGGTTGTGCCAAGAGGGAACGTTCCTGTGGCCCGACGAGGACGTCGGTTCCTTCGGATAGAACTCCAAAGTTAAGCGTGCTCAGCTTGGAGTAGTTTCAGGATGGGTGACCGACCGGGAAGTTGCTCCCGGGTGCGCACGAGTGAGGACAAAGTGCACAGAAAAGACTAGTATTGATATGTGAGGCCAGTCTAGATCCCGCCAGGAGTAACGACCACCGGCGGGTGTGTCCGGGGCGTTATAGCCTCCCAGAAGCGCTTTCTTTTATGCCTTTAAGCTAGGCATAATGCATATAGATCAAGTTTTATCAAGAGTAAAAGAATAGCTAGCCCGTACAACGGACTCAAAAGGTAACTTGATCTTCTTTCGAGGGAAGTGTTCCATCCCTTTCTTGAGAGGAAACTGAAATTTTATATTACCCTCTTTCATGTCAATGATGGCACCAACGGTGCGTAAAAAGGGACATCCCAAAATAATTGGACAAGAAGGATCACATTCAATATCCATAATAGTGAAATCAACGGGAACATAATTATCATTGACAACTATAAGAACATCGTCAATCCTCCCCAAAGGTTTCTTTATGGAAGAATCAACGAGACGAACACCAAAAGAATAAGAATCATAAGGTTTCAATTTAAGCATATCATATATTCTTTTCGGCATAACAGAGGTACTAGCTCCAACATCACATAATGCATAGCAAGAGAAGTCATTCAATTTAATTTTTATCATAGGATCCCAACCATCTTCTAGCTTTCTAGGTATGGAGGCTTCTACTCTGAGTTTCTCCTCCCTAGCTTTGATGAGAGCATTAGTGATATGCTCTGTGAAGGCAAGGTTAAGCGTGCTAGTGCGGGGATCTCTAGACATCTTGTGAAGGAAATCAATAACTTCGGTAAGAGTGCAATTATCAAAATCAAGATCACTAGCATCAAGTAAAGTGGTAGTGGTGTCCTTAAGGTTCACTTGTTTGGTAGTTTCTATAGTCATAGCATCACCATTAATAGGTCCAATGGGACCAGGAGTACATTGGGTGCTAAGAGTTTGGATATCCTCAACAACTTGGATAGTAGCAACAGTGTGGTGGGTAGGAAGGCTCTTAATTCTATCTTCTTCCTCCCTTTCTCTAGCCCATCTTTCTTTAAGTTTAGCCATCATCCTAATATTTTCATTAATTTGCACTTGAGTAGCATTAATAGGAGTGACCTTCCTCTCCTCAAGAGGAGAAGTTTTAATTTTTAGCAATTCTATCTCATTGGCTAAGTGGTCTACCTTCAAAGAGAGATCATCTAGTTTATGTAGTTTTTCTTCTACACTCTTATTAAAGGCTTTTTGGGTAGTGATGAAATCTTTAAGCATAATCTCTAGTTCAGTATTGGAGTTCTTGGTGCTAGGATAAGCATTGTTGTTCCCATAAGAATTAGAGGGGAATGGTCTAGGATTGCTACCAAAGTTACTCCTATAAGCATTGTTGTTAAAATTGTTTCTAGAGATAAAGTTCACATCTACTTGTTCTTGAGCAATCAAAGAATTTAAAGGAACATCACGAGGATCAACAGAGTATTGCTTCGAAAGTAGAGACATAATTAAGTCAACTTTTTCATTTAAGGAGGAAATCTCCTCGACAGAGCTTACCTTCCTACCTGTTGGAGCGCGTTCGGTGTGCCATTGGGAATAGTTGGTCATCATCTCATCGAGAAGCTTCGTGGCAGCACCAAGTGTAGTTGACATAAAAGTTCCTCCCGCGGCCGAATCTAACAAGTTCCGCGAGGTAAAGTTCAAGCCTGCATAAAAAGTTTGGATAACCATCCAAGTAGTCAAACCATGAGTAGGGCAGTTCTTGATAAGAGATTTCATACGTTCCCAAGCTTGGGCAACGTGTTCATTATCCAATTATTTAAAATTCATTATGTTACTTCTTAGTTGGATAATTTTAGCAGGTGGATAGTATTTTCCAATAAAAGCATCTTTGCACTTATCCCATGAATCTATGCTATTTCTAGGCAAAGACTGAAACCAAAATTTAGCTCCTCCTCTCAAGGAGAAAGGAAAAAGCTTAAGCTTAACAATATTACCATCTATTTCTTGGTACTTTTGCATATCACAAAGTTCAATAAAGTTGTTTAAGTGTAAAGCAGCATCATCTCCAGCACCGGAGAATTGATCTTTCATAACTAGATTCAGTAAAGCAGGTTTAATTTCATACGAAGGTGCTGAAGTGGCAGGTGCAGTGATAGGTGTGCTGATAAAGTCATCGTTGTTGTGACTAGTGAAGTCACACAACTTGGTGTTCTCGGTGGAACCCATAGTAGCAAGCAAGCAAGATAACTATTTTTGTGATTTTCGATAAAAAGGTACTAAAGCAAAAACTGAAAGGTAAACTAACAAGACTAAAAAGCAAAGGTAAAAGATAGCGTGCAACTCCCCTATCCTGAAGAGTGGAGTCCCCAGCAACGGCGCCAGAAAAACTCTTGCTAGGCTTCTCGCCCCTCGTTGGTTACCCCAAGTGGAAGGTGTGAGATGTAGTGTTGCGGAAGTTTTTCCCTTGGCAAAGATACCAAGGATCGAATCCCCAGAGACTCCTAGGTTCAACAAGAAGGTGTCAACTGCTAACGGCGCCAGATATTAGCAATCAACGTGGACCTGCACACAGATACAAATAACTTTGCTCCCAACAAGTACAGAGAGGTTGTCAATCCCTCCGGCCATGTAGTTCACAAAGGATTAAAAGCAAATGATAGTAGTGATAGATAATGTTTGCAATAGTAAATAAAAGCGAAAAGTAAATAGCGGATGTGATCAATGATGGTAATATGGACCGGAGTCTCATGATGTTCACTAGTGATGTCTCTCTCCCAAAAGACGATAAAACAGCTATGTGAGGTAAACGAATTACAGCTGGGCAATTGACAGGACCACGAACACAAACCAATGCTGACTACATTGCAAGAAAGGTTGAGGTTCAAAGCATGGGCGGTACGCCAAAGTAAGTAGACCGAAATCCATCAATATCTACTACTAATCATCCACCTTGAGATATCTATCCAGAACATCTCGCTGGTATTAAGTTGCGAGTCCCACCCATAGTGTAAACTCAATGCAACAGACAACTGCATTAAAAGAACTTTGCGTAAAGTAAACAATCCTTGCACCCGCGGGCACAAGCACCGTTGTTTTCCCCCTTGTGGCAACAGCACATCCCCTAGACTCATGTTTCTGTCACTCAAACTCGTCATCGAGGGGCATGAACCCACAATCGAGCATAACGTTCCCTCTTGGAGTCACTACCTATTACTTGGCCAAAGCAATAAATAACAACGGAGAACATGCAAGAATTACTTACGAACATAAATATAAAAGAGGTAGATCAAATATATTACTCAAGCACAATCTGAACATAATCTCATAATCCATCGGATCCCAGCAAACTCATCATAGCAACAACATAAGGATTACATATGTGCCTCGATCATGTAGGGCAGCTCATGAGGACTAATTAGTGAAGCACAAGAACTGGAGGAGAACATCACATAGCTACTGGTCATGGACTCATGGTCCAAGGGAGACTACTCACAACTCATCCGGGAGGCATCCATGGTGGTGGAGAGGCTCCCGGTGGTGATCCTCCCCTCCGGCAGGGTGCCGGAAAGGGTTCTCCTGGTGCTCCCGATCTTGGAAGCGGCGGCGGCGGCGGAACAGAGATGGGATCGCGAAAAGAGTTCCTGTTTCGAGGGTTTCGGGAGACGCTTTAAATATATGCCAAAGGGGGGCATCGGGGAAGCCTCGGGGGGCCCAGGCGCCCCCCGGCACGGCCCGGGGGGGGGGGGGCGCCGCCAGGGCGCCTGGAGCCCTGGTGGCCCCCCGGCTGTCCTTCGGACGCACGGTAGTTTCTGGAACGCTGATTTTTTATATAATTTTTCTGGATTTTTCCTGGCAGTTCTCGTAATGTGAAAACCTGAAATACAAAAACAGCCGAAAACAGAAGCTGGCACTGGGGTGCACTGAGTTAATAGGTTAGTCCAAATATGATCAAAAGTGTATGGAAGTGTATAAATATCATAGCAATATCACCCAAAAGAGGCATGGAGCAAGCAGAAATTATAGATACGTTTTGGACGTATCAATGTGGTTTTCACGGGGAGGAAGTGAGCTACCTTGGTCAAGCGATCAACTATAACCCAGATGGAATCATATCCTGAATGAGTCATGGGCAATCCGGTGATAAAATCCATGCCAAGCTTATCCCGTTTCCAATCGGGGATCGACAAGGGCTGATGTAATCCTGCTGGTTTCTAATGCTCTGCCTTAACTCTTTGACATACATCGCATACTGCTACATACTCGAGAATATCCTTCTTCATACCCGTCCAATAGAAATTTTCCTTCAAGTCCAAATACATCTTGGTGTTTCCCGGGTGTATCGAATAAGGTGAAACATGAACCTCCTGAAGAATCAACTTCTTTATCTCTGGGTCATTTGGCACGTAAATATGCTGATCAAACCATAAGGTTTTGTGTTCATCCTCACGAAATCGTTCTGCCTTTCTGATATGTCTCCAACGTATCTATAATTTTTTATTGTTCCATGCTATTATTTATGAAGTCTTGGATGTTTAATGGGCTTTATCATTCACTTCTATATCATTTTTGGGACTAACCTACTAACCCAAAGGCCTAGTCCAGATTGTTGTTTTTTGCCTATTTCAGGGTTTTGCAGAAAAAGAATATCAAACGGAGTCCAAATGTAATGAAACCTTCGCGAGAGATATTTTTGGAGAAAATCACGCTCGGGAAACTTCAGGACCAAGTCAGGGGATAGAAGGGCTGCCCTCGAGGGTGGGGGCGCGCCCCCTGCCTCGAGGCTAGCCCGTGTGGCCCCCGGTGCCCTCCCTCTTCCTATATATACCTACGTACCCCAGAAACTCCATACGCAGAGAGAAAACCCTAATTCCACCGCCGTAGCTTCTGTTCCCGTGGAGATCCCATCTTGGAGCCTGTTCCGGGAGGGGGGTCCATCACGGAGGCCTTCATCATCATCATCATCATCATCGCCCTCACCATGAGTTGTGAGTAGTTTACCATAGACCTTCGGGTCCATAGCTAGTATCTAGATGGCTTCTTCTCTCTCTCCGGATCTCAATACAAAGTTCTCCTCGATCTTCGAGGAGATCTATTCGATGTAATCTCTTTTTGCGGTGTTCTTGTCGAGATCCGATGAATTGTGAGTTTATGATCAAGGTTATCTATGAAAGATATTTGGTTCTTCTCTGAACTTTTTATGTGTGCTCATAATATCCTTGCAAATCTCTTCGAATTATTGGTTTGGTTTGGCCTACTAGATCTATAGTTCTTGCAATTGGAGAAGGGCTTGGCTTTGGGGTTCAATCTTGCGGTGTCCTTTCCCAGTGACAGTATGGGCAGCAAGGCACGTATTGTATTGTTGCCATCGAGGATAAAAAGATGGGGTTTTCATCATATTTCTTGAGTTTATCCCTCTACATCATGTCATCTTGCTTAAGGCGTTACTCTGTTCGTATGAACTCAACACACTAGATGCATGCTAGATAGCGGTCGATGTGTGGAGTAATAGTAGTAGATGCAGAATCGTTTCGGTCTACTTGTCTCAGACGTGATGCCTATATACAATGATCATGCCTAGATAGTCTCATAATAATTTTCTTTTCTATCAATTGATCGACAGTAATTTGTTTACCCGCCGTAGAATATCGCTATCATGAGAGAAGCTACTAGAGAAAACTATGGCCCCCAGATATATTCTCAACATATCAATCTACATCTTCTTTACTTTACCGCTTTTATTTGCTGTTTTATTAAACCAAAAATACCAAAAATCTAAACTATCATCTCTATCAGATCTCACTTTCGTAAGTGACCGTAAAGGGATTGACAGCCCCTTATCGCGTTGGCTGCGAAGTTCTTATTTGTTTGTGCAGGTGCGAGGGACTCGCGCGTGATCTGCTTCTAGATTGATACCTTGGTTCTCAAAAACTGAGGGAACTACTTACGCTACTGTGTTGCATCTCCCTTTCCTCTTCGAGGGAATACAACACAAGCTCAAGAGGTAGCAAGAAGAATTTCTGGCGCCGTAGCCAGGGAGGCTTACGCAAAAGTCATATACCAAGTACCTATCACAAACACTTATCCTTCGCATTACATTTATTTGCCTCTCGTTTTCCTCTCCCCCACTTCACCCTTGCCGTTTTTATTCTCCGTTCTTCCACCGTGTGTTTATCGTTCGCTTGTTTCTTGTTTGCTTGTGTGTTACGTGCTTGCTTGCCCTCATGTCTGAGATGGGGGGCGATTTTATCGAGAATGGTAGCAATGCCGAGGGCAACGTTCATGTTGACCCCCCGGATGAAGCTACCACTTTACATGTTAAGAAGTTCCGGGTTGGTAGTGGCAATATTATTGGAAAAGGGGTTCTTCAAGACTTCTTTACTTGTGTCGGTGCTTTGCCCACTATGGGTGGCTCTATTCTTCACAGAACTAGTAGCCTTGCGGATGTTGTATCTATGCTCATAGTAGAAATGAGAGGAAATTTATCCATATGCATCCCTGTATTCAGAGAGTATTTTTGGAGTTCTCCAATATTGAGCATTCTTCTATTAAGCATGCAGCTACTATCTTTTTGGCTCATGAATTTAGATATATCATGAAAGAGGCAGAGAAATCTTTGCTCATTACGGAGTAGATGCCGGTCGACCTCCTATAGAGGCTATCTTGTTCAATCAAGAAGACCTTATGCGTTTGCGATCTCCTGATCATGTTGCTTTTAATAAAAACCTTAGAAAAAAGGTTCATGTTGAGATCTTGATTGATAGAATTTCTGAGATAAACGATGACTTTGCCGTTCAAAATAATGGGTTAGGCTTCTCCCTTGAACGAAGGCCCATGGCCTTCTGCCAAAAGAATGCCTATAATGATGAATTGGTCATCCACTACAAAGGGCCAAAGGAGGAACCAGTTCCTCCCGAGATTGATGTAGGGGGCTTTTGTCCCATTAAATTTATCCCTTTTGATTACTTTTGCTTGCCACAAAGGAAGCTTGCTGCTGAGCGTAGGGAATATGAGATGAGCTTTCGCGACATATCGTATCACTATGGCTATCCCTAGATCTATATTGTATCGTGCCTAGCTAGGGGCGTAAAATGATAGCGCTTGTTGGGAGGCAACCCAATTTTATGTTTTTTTGCTTTTGTTGCTGTCAGGGAATAAATATTGCATCTATCCTCTGATTAGATGTGTATTCATGTTTTGTTTAGTGTTTGTGCCAAGTAAAACCTTTGGTAAGACTTGTGTGAAGTTTATATAATCTTGTTGTGAAAAACAGAATCGTTAGCGCTCGCTAAAGTAGTCGTGGGATTTTACTGGAGCGTGATTTTTAGTTGATTCTTTTTTCTGATGATTGGTAGGCAAATTTAGCAAATTTACCAATTTAGTTTGAATTGTTTGGAGTTCCAGAAGTAGGCGAACCCTGCAGATTACTACAGACTGTTCTGTTTTTGACAGATTCTGTTTTTCGTGTGTTGTTTGCTTATTCCGATCTATCTATGAGTAATATTGGAGGATATGAACCATAGATAACTTGGATTACAGTAGTTTTAACACCAATATAAACAAAGAATGAATTAATTTATGTACCTTTGATTAGTGGTTTGCTTTCTCATACTAACGGAGCTCACGAGAATTTTTCTCTAAGTTTTGTGTTGTGAAGTTTTCATGTTTTGAGTATTGCTTTGATGGACTATGGAACATAGAGTAGCAAAGTCCTAAGCTTCGGGATGCCCATGGCACCCCAAGTAAATTCAAGATAATCAAAAGCCTAATCTTGGGGATGCCCCGGGAAGGCATCCCCTCTTTCGTCTTCATCCATAGGTAACTATACTTGGAGCTATATTTTTATTCGCAACATGCTATTTGTTTTGCTTGGAGCGTCTTGTAAAATTTGAGTCTTTGCTTGTTAGTTTGCCACAATCATACTTGCTGGACACACCTATTTGAGAGAGTTAAACATGGCCTAGAAATTATTAGAACACTCTAAGTGCATCACTTATATCTTTTGAGTTGAATAGTTTTTGCTCTAGTGCTTCACTTATATCTTTTAGAGCATCGTGGTGGTAATATTTTGTAGAAATTGTTGAACTCTCATGCTTCACTTATATCTATTTGAGAGTCTATTAAAACATCATGGTAAAGTGTTTAGGCTAAAGAAACTAGTCTTCACATGATAAACATCCAATGTCAATGTAGTAAAAAAAATCACACCAAGTGCATTGAATAGAATGAGATGTTGGATGCTTGATAATTGTTTTGAGACATGAGGATAGTGATATTAGAGTCATGCTAGTGGAGTTATTATGAAATTGAGAAATACTTGTGTCGGGGGAAACTGCCCGCCACGAACACCTATGGGACCGGAGCCCCTTGTCTGTGCGGTACGAGGGCGGAGGGAGCACAAAGAGCAGATCGTAACGAGCACGCGGGCAGTTTTACCCAGGTTCGGGCCGCGGTAGACGCGTAAAACCCTACTCCTGCTTAGTTGTGTATTGAGTCTGAGTGCTCGGGAGCTTGAAGAAACAGCTACACCGAGCGTGAGAGTGATCTAGGTTCCGAACCCCCCCCCCACGTTGTGCATGGGCCTCCTTTTATAGTGCAAGGGGTCACCGACAGGTGTCAACGTAGGAGAAAGGGGTAAAAACGTAAAAGAGGTGGTAGTTGCAACAGTGCGGGAACAGTGGAGCTACAGTGCAGAACAGTGGTATATACCTACTTTGACAGTGGGGGACAAAGGCATTTAATGCCCGTCGCCGTCGACCCCAAAAGCTCCCGCCCTAGCGTCTCCGTCTGCCACGGCGATGGATCCACCACCGTGGAGTGCCACCGTGTCCCCCAGGCTGCACAGCCGTCCGCCACGCGTCCCTGGATAGGCCCCAGGGCGACGCGTGGGCCGGTGAGCTGGAGCGTGGGCACACAGTGCAGCCTTCCCGGCAAGCACCTTGCCGGGGCCTTGATCTTGCCGGGCCCGGGAGCTTGCCGCTCCTCGGGCCCTTGCCGGGGCGCATATAGCGCCGAGGCGCGTCTTCTAGTCTTCCTGGCAAGCTCCTCTTGCCAGGGCTTTGTGCTAGTGGGGCAGTCTTGAGCCTGGTACGGCCTTCCCGGCAAGCTCCTCTTGCCGGGGTCTCGATCTTCTGTCTTGTATACTTTGTTTTTGAATGGCTTAATAAGGGGCAGGAAGGTCTCCGGCGAGCACGCGGTAAACCCTGCCGCGGGAAGCTGCAACTGCCCGTGCACAAGTTGGGGTACTGAGGTACCCCTACCTTAGTACACCGACAGGAGCCCCCGGGCCTGGGCCACACATGGTGCCGAGCGCTTTTGGGCCAGGCCCAAAACAGTGCACGGGCACCCGCGGCCCGCGGCGCGCCGAATCTACTTCCGTATCCGCCGCATCCCCCCGTAACGGCACGCGTCGATTGCGGCGTCGTGGGATGGGACGTGCCCACGATCTCTTAATGGAAAGGGCGAAACGCCCCCCACTCCCCCATAAAAGCAGAGGAAGCAGGCGCGGTTCCCCTCCTTGCGCTTTCATTGCATCGTCTCCTTCCTCCAGAGATCTCTCTTGCGCTCTGCCTCCACACCTCCGCCGCCGCCGAGCTCTTCGTCCCCCTCCTTCCGTCGCGTCCGCCATGGCCCCAAAGACCGACAAGGCGAAGGCGGAGAAGTCCAAGAGGGAGAAGTCGGAGCAAGCGGCGAAGCTCGCCGCGTATCGGAAGCAGCATCTCGTCTTCCCGCCGAGGCTCGGCGCGCGGGAGCTCTGGAACAAGTACTACTTGTTCTGGTCCAAGGAAACCAAGGCGCACCCCCGCACGCGAGCGTATCCGGCCGCCGCCAAGGACAGCTACCCCGGCGGGTACTATTTCTTCGCAGCTTTCTTTCACTGCGGTCTGTGTCCTCCTTTCTCGAATTTCTTCTGCGATGTCATGCACACCTACGGCCTCCATCTCCTTGACTTCACCCCCAACGCCATCCTCACCATGGCGGTTTTCGCACACATGTGCGAAAACTTCATAGGGATACAGCCCAATGTAGCGCTTTTTAGGCACTTCTTCACTCCTAGAGCAGAGGCCGACGCCCCCCTCTCCGGAGGAATTTCTTGGGTTTTCCGTCTGAATAAGAAGGGATCTTACTTGCCGGGAGAGCTCCGCGGCAAGTGGGAGGAGTGGCGTGCGGAGTGGTGCTGGGTCGTCGAAGACCAGCCGCAAGCTTTCACCGCGCCGCGCACAACGCCCATCGTGCGCGGCAGGGACTGGAGCGAGCTAGACTCGGACGACATCAAGCTCGACATCGCCCTCGTCCGGATTCTTCGTCTTCGGGTGGCACAGCTGTCCGTTGCTGAGGTGGGCGCAGACTTCCTTCGCCGCCGCATCGCCCCTCTCCAGGACAGGAAGAGGCCGGCCTGGGAGTACGGCGGCCCGGCGGACATAATGAGGCTGCGCCCCGGGCTCAACTTCAACTTCACGACGCTGGAGCTGAAGGGGATGGTCCGGGAACTCTTCAAGTATGACCCGGCACACCCCGAGTGGTTCCGAGCTCCCCGGGGAGTAGTGCCGCTCTGCAACAGCATCGTCCGGGACCGTATCCTCGCCATGATGCCCGCATGCGATTCGCACGGCGTGGACCGCACGTGGATTGCGCCCAAGCCCATCGACGTCCTCAACTTCTACGACAACCTCGTGGAGGTGGCGAAGAACAAGAACGACGTCAAGGAGCACACGCGGGACACCACCGACCAGGAGATTGCCTATATGGCTTCTCGGGCTGAAGAGGCCACTGCAGCCGCAGCGGCAGGAGACTTCGGGTACACGCCTGCGGAGGCGGAGGCTGCGGATGCGTCCAGCCAGGCGGAGGAGGCGGAGATCCGCAGACTGCTGCAGCTCCCTCCCGACGCGCTCGCCGGGGTCCCCTCGCTGAGGCACTCCGGGATCCACGGAATCGTGGCCGAGGCCGCGGCAATGGAGGGTGCCGCCGGAGGGAACAGGGGCGCCGCGAGGAGCGGAGGCGCCGGAGGGAGCGGAGGCGCCAAGGGAAAAGAGGCCGCAGCGCAGGGCGCTGGGCCCAGTGAGCCGGCCGGGGAAGAGGGGGAGGAGGAGGCCGAAGACTCTGGCGGATCTACGGAGCTCTACGCCGACGACCTCTCCTCGTCGGAGAGCTCCCCGCCCCCGGCAAGCCCAAGGCAGTCTCCACCGAAGCGTCTCCGCAAGACGGCGACGGGAGATAGGGCGCAAGCGCCCCGGCAACAACCAGCTCGCCGGGCAGCTCCCCGGGGGAGCCAAGCCGCGCCAAGGGCGACCGGCGTACCAGCCACAGCAGAGGCGGCCCGCGCGCGGGCCACGACGGAGGCGCCTCGCAGGCCGGCGCCGAGCCGACAGGGGTCTTCTCGGAGCGGAGCAGCGGCTCCGCCCGCTCCCCGGGCTCCGGCAACCACAGGGGCTGGGTCTTCGCAGCCCCCAGCCCCCGGGACCGCCAAGCGCCCGAGGGAATCTTCATCTTCCGCTCCTCGCGCCGACGCGCCCACGGTGGAGTACGACTTCTCCGCCTTGAGCGAGGACGACGACGAGGAGGATCAGGAGTAAGGATCCAAGATCTGACACCTTCTCGAGTTTTGTCTTGATTGTCGTTGATGCTGACTTTGTTTATTGCTTTGATTTCAGGACCTTGGTTCAGTGCGCGGCGAAGAAGGCCAAGGCGCCTGTGGTTGAGGCCGCGGAAGACTCGGCAGCCGCGGCAACAGGAGGCGCGCCGAAGCCGAGCCTGCCGGACCCGAGCGCTGCTCCGGGGAGCAGCCCCCAGCGCAGCCCCCAGCGTAAGTCTGGGGTTCACTCTTTCGCTTGCCGGGACGCGCTTGGGGATTTAGCCTTGTCTTAATATCTCGACGTTTCTTATCTTGATTTGTGCAGAGTTGGAGCCGCAGCGGGAAGAGCGCCCGGAGACCGTCATCGAGGAGCCGCAGGCCCCGCCGTCCCCGCCAAGGCCGAACTCTCCGGCAAGGGAGAGCGCTCCGCCAAGGGCGGGTACTCCGCCAAGGCAGAGTACCCCGCCAAGGGCGAGCAGCCCGGCGAGGGCGGCCACTCCGCCAAGGCAGAGCTCCCCGGCGAGGGAGCCCGCCGCTGAGGACGTCCGCCAAGGTATGTCTTGTATTTGGTCTTCTTGGCTTCGTTTCTTTTTGGATCTTCGCTTCAATTTCTTTTTCTTCTTCTTCTTTTTAGATCCTCCTCCTCCCGAGCCGATGGAGACTGAGGTCATTAACATCGAGGACGAGGAGGGCGCGCAGGGCGGCGGCGGCGACGTCCCTGTCGTTGAGGACGCGGCGAGAGCCGCTGAGCCGGCCGCGCAGGAGACCGCTCCGGCTGCGGACGCAGCGGCCGGGGAGGGGGACGGCGACCGCACCGCCGACCCGGAGGCGGCGGGAGCATCAGATGCTGCGCCGGCCGCCGACCCCTCCGCCGGCAAGGAGCAAGGCTACTACCTTGAGGCCCCCAACGGCGTCTTCATCCAGATGCCTTGGGGGTCTTCATCGCGAGCTCCCGCGGAGGGCGAGGCGTTTGACGGAGAAGTCCTCGCCTCCGCGGGCCTGAAAATTGTCGAGGCGCCCGGCGGGAGTGAAGGGCCCGAGGAGGAAAAGCTGCTCCACCAGCTCCTGGCCCTTTACCGGGCCAGGCAGGCGAAGCTCGCTTCCCGGGAAGCCCTTGCCGCCAAGGCCGCCGCGGAGATGGAGAAGCGCGCGGCGGAGCTCAGCGCCGCCAACCAGGCGGCCCTCCGCGAGGTGGCGGAGGAGCGCGAGCGTCTCGCCGGCGAGTACCAAGAATGGGTGCTGGAGAAGGCCGAAGCTGAGGAACGGCAGCGGCTCGCCGGGGTGGAGCTGTCCCGGCGAGAAGGAGAGCTCGCGCAGCGGAAGGTCCAGCTCGACTCCCATGAGGAGGACCTTGCCGCTCGCGAGGCGGCCCTTGGCGGGGAATTGAAGGAGGCGAAAGCCGCCGCGGTTGCCGCGGAAAACGCCAAGAAGGAGCTTGCCGCCAAGGTCGTGCAGCTGGAGAAGGCGCTGAAGGTGAGCGCGGAGAAGGTTGCCGCGCTCATCACAGAGCGCGAGAAGGACGCCCACACAAATTCAGAGCTCCAGGTGAGCCTTTCTAAGAGGGGCGACGAGTTGAAGGCCGCCAAGGACTCCATCGAGGACTTGGAGTTGAAGGTCACTACACTGAAGGATTCGCTCGACGCTGCCCGGGCTCAGGAAACTAAGCTGAAGGAGGAGCTCCGCAAGGAGCGGACCTTGGTGGACAGCGTCAACAAAGCATCCGAGCTCTTCCGCCATACCATTGAGGTATGGACCGAAGACTTGGTATCTTCTGCGTCCAACATTAACCAGGAGCTGCTGGCGCTGAAAGTTGAACATCTCATCTACTCGCCGGATCCGGATCTCCCGCACAGCGCCAAGCTCAGCCTCTTCTTCAGAGGGATCGCGCCGGCCCTTGCAGGTCTCCGGAACCAAATCCCCGCGCAGCTGGCCGAGGAGTCGCGCCTGCTCTGCGCGGGAAGTCTGGAGCGGGTGCTGACGAAGATCGTGTACCGTAACCCGGGGATCAATCTCACCAACGTTCTTCGCAGCTTGCCGACTGATGCAAACACGGAGGCCCTGAAGGAGCAGGTCGCCCACATCATCGCCAAGGTGGCTAAGATCTCCAGGAAGGAGGGCGACCGCGTAGATTAGGCCTCCATTATCTTTATCTTTTTGTTGCTGCACATTATGTCATGAACTCATTAGTCCATCGCGACAAGTTATCCTTTGTAAGATATTTATCTCATTTTGATCAATCAGTGCAATGTTATCTTCCTCGTCTTAATCTTTGACTTTGTATGTTTTTCACCCTACGCTCCCGGGGAGCTTGCCGGCAAGGGACCTTCGCCGCGAGCGCTGAGTGCTGGACTCTGAGGAGCCTGCTGGCCAAGGTCTTACCGGCAAGCAACCTCGCCGCGGCTAGTCGCAACGCACTTAGCTTGCTGAGCGTACTCGGAAACGAAGCAAGGGCGCGACACTTGTCGCAGCTCACTTAAATCGTTGAGCGAACTCGGAAGCAAGATAAGGGTGCGGCAAGCTACGGGTAGGTTCCTCCGCGCACAGGTTTTCCATACTTCCATACAAAGTGTGATTGTTCAAGGAAGACAACTAAAATTTAAAATTTGAACTGGTCAAATTCTAACAACTTAGCTTTCATATATTGCTTGCTTTCCGGTAAGGCTTCTCTTTCTTGAACAGCACTTGGTTCCTCCTCCACCTCCTTCCCCCCCGGCAAACTTGTGCGCGAGGAGCGTTCCTTCTGTTTAGGAAGAAAGAAAAGGGAGAGGGAAACAAGTATATGGTCTTCCGGCGTGCTAATGCTTACCGGACACTTGAGTGTTGCATCAAATGCCAAACAAAACATGCGAATAGCAAAGAAAAGCATGCAAAAGGCAATCGGTGCGAAAAACACAAAGACTTTACTGATGCACGGGGTCTGCGCCCGGCTTTGTACAAAGGGTTACATGCAACAGCGGCAAAGCTTGTACAAAAGGTGGTTGCCGGAGCGGATCACGGCAACCGCGCCTTATGGGTGAAACTTGCGAACATGCTCTATGTTCCAGGAGTTGCTCACCGGTAAGCCTTCTTCGGTCTCGAGGCGGACAGCGCCGGGCCTCGTAACTTGTCTCACCCGATAAGGGCCTTCCCACTTCGGCGTCAACTTGTTGGAATTCTTGGCGGACTGAACACGCCGAAGAACAAGGTCGCCTTCCTCGAGACTCCTGGCCTTGACCTTGCGGCTATGGTAGCGACGCAAGGCTTGCTGGTATCGAGCAGCTCGTACAGCAGCCTGGAGACGTCCCTCCTCGAGGAGCAATGCGTCATCTTGCCGCAGTTGCTCTTGCTCGAGCTCATCATAAGCGAGCACTCGAGGAGATCCGTATACGAGTTCCGTGGGGAGAACTGCCTCTGCCCCATAGACTAGGGCAAAGGGTGTCTGTCCGGTGGCTCGACTTGGTGTCGTTCTGATTGACCAAAGAGCCGCCGGTAGCTCCTCTATCCAATTTCTTCCGCACTTGCGCAGCCTGTCAAAGGTCCTTGTCTTGAGTCCGCGCAGCACTTCAGCATTTGCCCTCTCCGCTTGACCGTTGCTCCTCGGGTGAGCAACAGAAGCGAAACAGACCTTGGCGCCAAGGTCTTGGACGTACTGCATGAAGGTGCGACTAGTGAATTGCGTACCGTTGTCGGTGATGATCCTGTTAGGGATCCCGAAACGGCAAACAATTGACCTGAAGAACCTGACTGCTGATTGTGCTGTCACCTTTCTCACTGGTTCCACTTCTGGCCACTTTGTGAACTTGTCGATTGCGACGTACAAGTACTCAAAGCCCCCGACAGCACGGGGGAAAGGGCCGAGGATATCGAGCCCCCAGACCGAGAAGGGCCAGGACAAAGGGATTGTTTGGAGAGCTTGAGCTGGCTGATGGATCTGCTTCGCATGGAACTGGCACGCTTCACACTTGGTTACTAGTGCAGTTGCATCTTGGAGGGCTTCTTGCCAAAAGAACCCTTGCCGGAAAGCTTTCCCGGCAAGCGCCCTTGCGCCAATGTGGTGGCCGCATATGCCTCCGTGTATTTCCGCCAACAGCTTCTGTCCATCTTCCCTGGAGATGCACTTCAATCTGACACCATTGAGTCTTCTTCTGTACAGCTCGTTATCCACGAACTGATACATACTTGACTGCCTGGTTATCTTCTCTATTTCTTCTGGGTCGTCGGGAAGTTCTCCAGTTTGCAGAAAAGGGACTATCTGCTGTGCCCATGCCGGAGCCTGAGGCTCAACGGCAAGGACTAAAGGCTCGAGGGCCGCTGCGGGGACCTCAGCTTCTACGGCAAGAACCTCTGGCTCTGCCGGAGCTGATGGTCCCCCGGCAAGCTCGCCGGGGCGAGGCCTGTCGGGAACACTTGCTTCAACTGCACAGACCCGAGGATCTGCAGGAGCAAACTGTTCCTCAGCATTGTGGTTGTTGATCTTGGGGACCTTGGCGGCGGTTTCAGGAAGATCCGCCGGCAAATAGTCGCCGGTGACCAACTTTCTCTTCTTGGACTGTCCAATTGATGGTGCAACGGATGGTTGAGTCAGCTTGAGCAAGAAGGTCCCTGGTTCCACAGGTAACTTCATCGCAGCACACTTTGAAAGGCCATCTGCAATTTCATTTTGAGCTCTCGGGACGTGCTCCATCTGCAGACCTTCAAAGTGCTCCTCAAGCTTCCTCACTTCATCGACATAAGCCTCCATCAAAGGGCTCTGATAGTTTTTGTTGACTTGCCGGACCACCAACTGAGAATCTCCCCGCACAATCAGCTTTCTGATCCCAAGTTCGGCCGCAATCCTGAGGCCGGCAAGCAAGCCTTCATATTCAGCAGTGTTGTTTGTCGCTTGCTCCCTGGGAAAGTGCATCTGGATAACGTATTTGAGGTGCTCTCCGGTGGGCGCGATAAGTACCACGCCAGCACCGGCGCCTTGCAGCGAGAAGGCACCGTCGAAATACATTACCCATTCACTTGTAGCTTCTTGTACGGGTGCACTTGTTTCTTGAACTTCTTCGTCGGGCGTTGGGGTCCACTCAGCTATGAATTCTGCCAAGGCTCGGCTCTGGATGGTTGAAGTACTTTCAAATTTGAGTCCAAAGCTTGACAGCTCCAGTGCCCACTCAACGATCCTGCCTGTCGCTTCGGGGTTATGCAATATCCTCTTCAGCGGAAAGCGAGTGACCACTGTTATCTCATGGGCTTGGAAGTAATGGCGCAGCTTTCTCGAGGCCATAAGGAGGCCGAAAAGCAACTTTTGCACACCAGAGTACCTTGATCTAGCCCCCTGGAGAAGGGAACTTACAAAATACACTGGGCGCTGCACCATCTTCTTCCGCACCTCATCCTGTTCCTGCGCAGAGTCATCCTTGTCGGGGCCAGAGCTTACCGGAGCAGCCCCCTGCTTGTCGCTGGATTCGCTTGCCGGTGGTGCTGACTCCTCGTCAGACTCCCTCTCCGCTACTAACGCAGCACTAACCACCTGGTTGGTTGCCGCTAAATATAGCAACAACTTTTCCTGTGGTCTAGGTGCGACAAGTATTGGAGTGGAGGACAGGTACCGTTTCAAATCCTGCAGCGCCGCCTCCGCTTCCGGAGTCCACTTCATGGGACCTGACTTCTTCAAGATTTTGAAGAAAGGTAGGGCGCGTTCTGCAGATTTTGAAATGAACCTACTGAGGGCAGCCACACAACCTGCAAGCCTCCTGACATCCTTGACGCGCTTTGGGGCCTCTATCTGCTCAATGGCTTTAATCTTGTCGGGGTTGGCTTCGATCCCCCTCTGTGATACAAAGAACCCGAGAAGCTTGCCGGAGGGGACTCCAAAGACGCACTTCTCGGGGTTCAACTTGAGCTGAATCCTGCGCAGGTTCTGAAATGTCTCTTCTAAATCCTGGATTAGGGTATCCTTGCTCTTGCTCTTCACCACGATGTCATCCATGTAAGCCTCCACATTTCTGTGGATCTGTGGCTCAAAAGCGGTGTATACTACCCTTGCAAAGGTGGAGCCTGCATTCTTCAATCCGAATGGCATGCGAATGAAGCAATAAGTGCCACATGGAGTGATAAATGCAGTCTTCTCTTCATCTTCCTTGGCCATGAAAATCTGGTGATAGCCTGAGTATGCATCAAGAAAACAGAGTAGCTCACATCCGGCAGTGGAGTCAACGATCTGGTCAATGCGCGGCAAAGGGAATGGATCCTTGGGACATGCTTTATTCACATCGGTGAAGTCTATACACAGTCTCCATTTCCCATTGGCCTTGCGCACGACGACTGGATTTGCCAACCACGTCGGATGGATCACACCTCTAACTAGGCCCGCTGCTTCTAGCTTCTTGATTTCCTCGTTAATGAACTCTTGGCGCTCCACGGCTTGCTTCCTCACTTTCTGCTTGATGGGCCGCGCATGAGGACAAACAGCAAGCTTGTGCTCAATTACCTTCCTGGGAACACCAGGGATGTCAGATGGTCGCCAGGCAAACACATCGACATTCGCCCGCAGGAAGGCAACGAGCGCGCTTTCCTATTTGCTGTCAAGCGTGGCACTGATGGTGAAGGTACCACCAGTGCCGTCCTCCTTGGCGGACACTTTCTTGGTTGCCGGAGGAGCGGCCATTCCTTTCTTACTCTTGCCGGTGGAGCTCGATGGAACGTCCTCGACGGCAGCGCAGCACTCCGAAGAGGTGCGGTTGCCGGAGTGGGTCCCGGAGCACTTGCCGGATTTGGTCTTCGTCTTCTTCCCCCCGGGAGCTTCAGCGGCAAGAGTATCCTTCTCGGCCGCAGCTGCCGCATCCCGGTAGATCTTGTCGGCGCAGACAAGCGCATCCTTCTTGTCGCCGTGGACAGTGATGACGCTTATCGGCCCCGGCATCTTGAGTACGTTGTAGGCATAATGGGAAGCTGCCATGAACTTGGCGAGGGCAGGACGGCCGAGTATTCCGTTGTAGGGCAACGGAATATCAGCGACGTCGAAAGTGATGCGCTCAGTTCTGAAGTTGAGCTCCCCGCCAAAGGTCACCGGCAGAGTGATCTTTCCCTTGGGATTGCTCCTTCCCGGGTTGATTCCTTGGAATGAACCGGTCTCTTCGAGCTCGCCATCTGGAATCTGGAGTTTCTTGATCACAGCAGAGGAGATCAAATTCAGCCCGGCCCCGCCGTCAACCAACATTTTGGTGACCTTGAGGTTGCGGATGGTGGGAAAAACCAGCATCGGCAAGCACCCGACCGCAGTGGTGCGGTCAGGGTGATCCTCAAGATCAAAAACGATGGGCGTGCTGGACCATTTGAGGAGCCTGCGTGACTCCACGGGCGGCTCCGCTGTATTCACCTCACGCACCCACTGCTTGAGCTGACGGTGGGAGGTGTGCAGAGAGGCGCCACCATCGACGCACAGGACCTCCGTGGCCTTCTGGAACTCCTGCTCGCTGTTCTCCTCGTCCTCCATGTCTTCGTCGTCGTCCTCTTCGTCCTTGTCGCGGCCCCGGGGAGGTCGATCCCCTTGCCGCTGCTTGGCCTTGCCGCGGCGCCCTCCCCGGCCGTTGAACGGCCGCTTCTTGCTTGTCTCCTCCCCGCCACCTTGGGCCTTCTCCTTGTCGCGCCTCTCGTACTCAGCCTTCTGCTGCTCGACGAGATATTCGACGCGCTTGCAGTTGGAGAGATCGTGACCCTTGGTGCGGTGGATCTTACAGTATTGCTTGTCGGAGCTTCCCGGCTTGTCGGCCGCCGCTACAGGGGCGGGCTCCTTGCCGGAGCCGCCAGCCTGCGTTTGCTTGGCGGGGGCCTCCTTGCCGGACTTCTCGACGGCAAGCACCTCTTTCTTGCCCTTCTTTCTGTTGTTCCGCCGCCGGCTCTTCTTTGCCGGGGCGGCGTCGTCGCTGTCGCTTCCTCCTGCGCCAGCATCCTCCCCGGGGAGTCTCCTCCCCTCTTCCGCGCGTGCGCACTTGTCAGCAAGAGCGTAGAGCTCGCTGACGTCCCGAATCTTGGTCATCGCCATTTCTTCACGCATGCGGCGGTTACGCACGTTCTGGTGGAACGCGCTGATAACCGCGGCAGGGTGGACATCAGGGATGTTGTGCTGCACGCAGCTGAAGCGTTGGATGTACTTGCGCAGGGTTTCGCCTTCCTTCTGGGCCAGAATGTGGAGATCGCTCTCCTGGCCGTGGGGTTTGTGGCCGCCGGTGAAGGCGCCAACAAACTGGTGGCAAAGGTCGGCCCAAGAAGAGATGGAACCTTCCGGCAAGTGCATTAGCCACGAACGGACGTTCGGTTTTAGCACGAGCGGGAAGTAGTTCGCCAAGATCTTCTCATCGCGCCCCCCGGCAGCTTGCACTGCGATGGTATAGACGCTGAGGAATTCCGAGGGGTGCGTCTTGCCGTCGTACTTCTCCGGTACGTCGGGCTTAAAATTCTTCATGCTGGGCCACTGGACGCGCCGCAGCTCACGGGTGAACGCAGGGCACCCTGCCGCGTACGGCAAGTCGCCTGGCTGACCGGGCGCGTGCGCATCGACAGTGTTCCCAGCTCTCTTGTCTGATTGTCGCCGAGCTTCTCGGCGGCGCTCGATTGTGGTCCGAGCGTCTTCTTCTCGCCGGTCGTCGAGGACCTGGCGCTGGTCCCGACGGGCCCGCGGGTCCGATGAGGCTGTGGAGCCGTCGTCGACGTTGTTCCGGCGGGGCGGCGTCTTCTGCTTCTGTGGCGGGGAGTGCACGCTTGTCGCACCCCCGGCAGTCTTGTCGCCGTCAGCCTTCGTCTTCTCAGCTTGCCGCGGCCGCGAGGCCGACGACTGCTGTGGAGAATTGTTGTTGGCGAAGGCTATCAGGCTCTGGATGGTGGCCCTCCAGTCTTCGGCCTTGTCTGCCGCTGGAGGGAAATCGAGGAGCAGTTGCGCTCTTGCAAGCGCTTCTGCCGGAGTGGAGGGGAACGCGGGCGAGCGGTGCGAGGAGCGGGATACGCTCGGACTTCTAACGGCGTTAGAAGGAGCGGGGTCCCGCGCCGGCGCCTTCGCTTTGCTTGTGCCCGGACGGGGGTCCGGGGCGTCCCGCGAGCCTCCGGTTTGGCCTTGTCCCAGCAAGCGGATGCCACCTCCCGTGACATAGCGCTGCTGGGTCGTTGTGTGCTGAGAGGGACGTGGCGCGTCCACGGAGACCGAGGTTCGGTCGTCCGTCCTGTTCTTGGATCTAGTGGCGCCGTGAGTGTCCTCGCCGGCGGCCACTCTTCCGACGGCGTCTCCCCCGCCCACCGTTGGCTCCGGTGGCGGCGGGTGAGACGCAGACGGGCCTCCGACCTCCGAAGCCTTCTTCTTCGGGGCCATGGAGTTGTTGCTGGTGAAGTTGACGAATTCGGAGAGGTTGATGAAGAATGCGCCCGCGTGAACGCCGGATCAGGTTCGCACAACCTCGACGCCCCCTACCTGGCGCGCCAAAGATGTCGGGGGAAACTGCCCGCCACGAACACCTATGGGACCGGAGCCCCTTGTCTGTGCGGTACGAGGGCGGAGGGAGCACAAAGAGCAGATCGTAACGAGCACGCGGGCAGTTTTACCCAGGTTCGGGCCGCGGTAGACGCGTAAAACCCTACTCCTGCTTAGTTGTGTATTGAGTCTGAGTGCTCGGGAGCTTGAAGAAACAGCTACACCGAGCGTGAGAGTGATCTAGGTTCCGAACCCCCCCCCCCCACGTTGTGCATGGGCCTCCTTTTATAGTGCAAGGGGTCACCGACAGGTGTCAACGTAGGAGAAAGGGGTAAAAACGTAAAAGAGGTGGTAGTTGCAACAGTGCGGGAACAGTGGAGCTACAGTGCAGAACAGTGGTCTATACCTACTTTGACAGTGGGGGACAAAGGCATTTAATGCCCGTCGCCGTCGACCCCAAAAGCTCCCGCCCTAGCGTCTCCGTCTGCCACGGCGATGGATCCACCACCGTGGAGTGCCACCGTGTCCCCCAGGCTGCACAGCCGTCCGCCACGCGTCCCTGGATAGGCCCCAGGGCGACGCGTGGGCCGGTGAGCTGGAGCGTGGGCACACAGTGCAGCCTTCCCGGCAAGCACCTTGCCGGGGCCTTGATCTTGCCGGGCCCGGGAGCTTGCCGCTCCTCGGGCCCTTGCCGGGGCGCATATAGCGCCGAGGCGCGTCTTCTAGTCTTCCTGGCAAGCTCCTCTTGCCAGGGCTTTGTGCTAGTGGGGCAGTCTTGAGCCTGGTACGGCCTTCCCGACAAGCTCCTCTTGCCGGGGTCTCGATCTTCTGTCTTGTATACTTTGTTTTTGAATGGCTTAATAAGGGGCAGGAAGGTCTCCGGCGAGCACGCGGTAAACCCTGCCGCGGGAAGCTGCAACTGCCCGTGCACAAGTTGGGGTACTGAGGTACCCCTACCTTAGTACACCGACAACTTGTGTTAAGGTTAGTGATTCCCGTATCATGCACGTATGGTGAACCGCTATGTGACGAAGTTAGAGCATGAGGTATTTGTAAAGTGACAGCCTTTGTGTGGAGGTCGGGGGCGCGCGATGGTTAACTCCTACCAACCTCCCCCCTAGGAGCATGCGTTGATTGCTTTGTTTTCATGACTCGTAAATTTTGCAATTAGTATATGAGTTCTTATGACTAATGTTGAGTCCATGGATTATATGCACTCTCACCCTTCCGCCATTGCTAGCCTCTCTTGTACTGCGCAACTTTCACCGGTACCATAAACCCACTATATATCCTTCCTCAAAACAGCCACCATATTGTTCCTCAAAACAACCACCATACCTACCTATCATGGCATTTCCATAGCCATTCCAAGATATATTGCCATGCAACTTTCCACCATTCCGTTTATATGACACACATCATATTGTCATAGTGCCATGCATGATCATGTAGTTGACATCGTAGTTGTGGCAAAGCCACCATGCATAATTTTTCATATGTGTCACTCTTGATTCAATGCTCATACCGGTACTCTGCCGGAGGCATTCATGTAGAGTCATACTTGTTGTAGTATCGAGTTGTAATTTCGAGTTGTAACAAAAAGTGTGATGATCATCATTATTAGAGCATTGTCCCATGTGAGGAAAGGCCAATAAAAAAAGGAGATGGCCCAAGAAAAATATAGAGAGGGGCTAATAAAAAAGAGAGAAGAAGCCCCTCCAAAAACAAAAACAAAATTAGAGAAAAGAGAGAAGGGAAAATTGCTACTATCTTTTTTCCACACTTGTGCTCCAAAGTAGCACCATGATCTTCATTGTAGAGAGTCTCATGCTTAGTCACTTTCATATGCTAGTGGAAATTTTTCATTATAGAACTTGGCTTGTATATTCCAACGATGGGCTTCCTCAAATGCCCTAGGTCTTCGTGAGCAAGCAAGTTGGATGCACACCCACTAGTTTCTTTTGTTGAGCTTTCATTCATATTTAGCTCTAGTGTATCCTTTGCATGGCAATCCCTACTCACTCACATTGATATCTATTGATGGGCATCTCCATAGCCCGTTGATACGCCTAGTCGAACGGAGACTATCTCCCTCCTATTTTGTCTTCTCCACAACCACCTCTATTCCACCCATAGTGCTATATCCATGGCTCACGCTCATGTATTGCGTGAAAGTTGAAAGGTTTGAAAAGATAGAGTATGAAAACAAATGCTTGGCTGAAATCGGGGTTGTGCATGATATGAATATTTTGTGTGATGAAGAGGGAGCATAGCCAAACTATATGATTTTGTAGGGATAACTTTCTTTAGCCATAGTATTTTGAGAAGACATGATTGCTTTGTTAGTATTGCTTGAAGTATTGTTATTTCTTATGTCAACATAGACTTTTATCTTGAATCTTTCAGTTCTGAACATTCATGCCACAATTAAGAGAATTACATTGAAACGATATTAGTTAGCATTCCACATCAAAAATTCTTTCTTTATCATTTACCTACTCGAGGACGAGCAGGAATTAAGCTTGGGGATGCTTGATACGTCTCCAACGTATCTATAATTTTTTATTGTTCCATGCTATTATTTATGAAGTCTTGGATGTTTAATGGGCTTTATCGTTCACTTTTATATCATTTTTGGGACTAACCTACTAACCCAAAGGCCGAGTCCAGATTGCTGTTTTTTTGCCTATTTCAGGGTTTTGCAGAAAAAGAATATCAAACGGAGTCCAAATGGAATGAAACCTTCGCAAGAGATATTTTTGGAGAAAATCACGCTCGGGAAACTTCAGGACCAAGTCAGGGGACAGAAGGGCTACCCTCGAGGGTGGGAGTGCGCCTTCCTTCCCAGGGCACGCCCCCCTGCCTCGAGGCTGGCCCGGGTGGCCCCCGGTGCCCTCCTTCTTCCTATATATACCTACGTACCCCAGAAACTCCATACGCAGAGAGAAAACCCTAATTCCACCACCGTAGCTTATGTTCCCGTGGAGATCCCATCTTGGAGCCTGTTCCGGGAGGGGGATCCATCACAGAGGCCTTCATCATCATCATCATCATCGCCCTCACCATGAGTTGTGAGTAGTTTAGCACAGACCTTCGGGTCCATTGCTAGTATCTAGATGGCTTATTCTCTCTCTCCGGATCTCAATACAAAGTTCTCCTCGGTCTTCGAGGAGATCTATTCAATGTAATCTCTTTTTGCGGTGTGTTTGTTGAGATCCGATGAATTGCGAGTTTATGATCAAGGTTATCTATGAAAGATATTTGGTTCTTCTCTGAACTTTTTATGTGTGCTCATAATATCCTTGCAAGTCTCTGTGAATTATTAGTTTGGTTTGGCCTACTAGATCTATAGTTCTTGCAATGGGAGAAGTGCTTGGCTTTGGGTTCAATCTTGCGGTGTCCTTTCCCACTGATAGTAGGGGCAGCAAGGCACGTATTGTATTGCTGCCATCGAGGATAAAAAGATGGGGTTTTCATCATATTGCTTGAGTTTATCCCTCTACATCATGTCATCTTGCTTAAGGCGTTACTCTATTCGTATGAACTCAATACACTAGATGCATGATGGATAGCGGTCGATGTGTGGAGTAATAGTAGTAGATGCGGAATTGTTTCGGTCTACTTGTCTCGAATGTGATGCCTATATACAATGATCATGCCTAGATAGTCTCATAATTATTCATTTTTCTATCTATTGCTCGACAGTAATTTGTTTACCCATCGTAGAATATCGCTATCATGAGAGAAGATACTAGAGAAAACTATGGCCCCGGGTCTATTCTCAACATATCAATCTACATCTTCTTTACTTTACCGCTTTTATTTTCTGTTTTATTAAACCAAAAATACCAAAAATATAAACTATCATCTCTATCAGATCTCACTTTCATAAGTGACCGTAAAGGGATTGACAGCCCCTTATCGCGTTGGCTGCAAAGTTCTTATTTGTTTGTGTAGGTGCGAGGGACTCGCGCATGGTCTCCTACTGGATTGATACCTTGGTTCTCAAAAACTGAGGGAAATACTTACGCTACTGTGCTGCATCTCCCTTTCCTCTTCGAGGGAATACAATGCAAGCTCAAGAGGTAGCACTTTCCTTGGTTCATCCTTCCCTTTATCTCTGCAATACCTTTGTCTAACTTCTGGGCTTCTCGGATCTTTCCCAACAAAGTGGATTGAATTTCCATTGCGGCAACACAACCTCGTGGTACTATCTCTAATCGGAGATCTCTGAGAGTCCTCCTACTATGAGGATATTAACATAGCTTTTGCGGCTCAAGGCATCTGCCACAACATTGGCCTTTCCTGGGTGATAATGCAATCTCATGTCACAGTCCTTTATGAGCTCCAACCATCTCCTCTGCCTGAGGTTCAACTCCTTCTGCGTGAAGATGTATTTCAAACTATTATGATCCGTGTAAACATCACAACTATTTCTGATAAGAAAATGTCTCCAGGTCTTGAGTGTGTGCACTACAACTGCTAACTCCAAATCATGCGTGGCATAATTCCGCTCATGAGGTCAAAGCTGACGTGAGGCATATGAAAAAACTCTTCCTTCTTGCATAAGAACACCTCCAAGTCCCTGACGAGAAGCGTCGATATACTTGGAAATCCTTGCGTATATTCGGAAGGATTAGCACTGGGGTTGTAACCAAACGTTTCTTCAATTCTTGAAAACTAGCCTCACATTCCTCGGTCCAATGAAACTTGGTGCCTTTCTTCAATAACTCTGTCATGGGCTTCGTGATCTTGGAGAATTCTCAATAAACCTCTGGTAATATCATGCAAGTCCAAGGAAACTACGAATCTCTCCAACTGAGATGGGTGCCTTACATTCGGTGACGGCTTCAAATTTTGAAGGATCCACTGCTATTCCTTCCCCTAATATAACATGTCCAAGAAATGTGACTTCCTTTAACCAAAATTCACTCTTGCTGAACTTGGCATATAACTAATGTTCCCTGGGCTTCTCGAGAACCAAGTGCAAATGTTCCTTGTGTTCTTCTTCATTCTTCAAGCAAATCAATATGTCATCAATGAATACCACAACAAGCTTATCCAAGAACTTCATGAATACCGTATTCATCCTACTCATAAAATAGGCAGGGGCATTAGTCAAACCAAAAGACATGACTGTATACTCATAAAGCCCATACCTCGTGGTAAAAGTTGTCTTGGGTATATCCTATTCTCGAATCTTTAGCTGGTGATATCCTGATCGAAGATCGATCTTGGAGAATTTTTTTTGCTCCTTTTAGCTGGTTAAACAAATCATTGATCATTGGTAGAGGGTACTTGTTCTTGATCGTCACCTCGTTCAGTGCACGATAGTCTACAACCATTCTCAATGATCCATCCTTCTTCGCAACTAGAAGCACTGGGGCTCCCCAAGGTGATAAACTTTGTCAAATATAACCTTTTCTACAATAATTCCATAATCTGCTTCTTAATTTCCTCCACATCATTTGCGGGCATCCGGTACGGTCTCTTGGATAGTGGTCTGGTGCCTGGTAACAACTCAATAAAAAACTCTATGTCCCGATCTAATGGAATGCCTGGTAATTCCTCCGGAAACACATCGGGGTAATCCTTCACAACTAGTACTTCCTCCTGAACAACTCCCGAAAGATAATTCACTTGAATCCTCCTTGGCGTATGCCTCAACACATACTTGGTCTGTTTCCCCTCTGGGGTGGTGAGAAGAATTGACCTACTCGCACAATCGATGTTTCCCTCGTACTTGGATAGCCAATCCATACCTAGGATCACGTCCAATCATTGGGATTCTAGGATAATGAGGTCTATGGGAAACACAGGTCTTCCTATGGTCAATGGTAGCTGAAAACATCCCTGACTAGCCATAGACTCTGCTCCTGGGGAACTCACTAACATTGGTGTTTTAAGGGCTATGGTCGGCAACTTAAACTTATCCACAAATCCCCTTGATATGAATGAATGTGATGCACCAGTGTCAAAAAGAACAAGGGTTGTAAATGCATTAATCAAAAACTTACCAACAATTGCGTCGGGTTTCTCGTCAATTTCTTCCACATTGACATGATTCACCCGACCTCTGGTGAAAGGATTGGGCTTTTTTCTAGAGCTTCCATTGCCATTCCCGTTCTTCGACTCGGAACATTCGGTGGCGTAGTGTCCGGTTTTCCCGCACTTGAAGCGGGTAATGTGGCTCAGAGCCTTCTTTGCCGATGTAGTGCGGTTGGAGCGGTGCTGATTGTTGTTTCCTCCGTTCCCATTGCCATTCCTATGGCCATTATGATTGTGTCCATTTCCTCCATGATGTGAATGTTCCCCATGGTTATGGTGAGTGTGTCCACCATACTTGTCGGATCCTAATCCATTATTTCCCAAGTACGGGGTATTGCGGGGCTTCTGCTAAACTCCCGAGTTGTACTTTCTCGGTCCCTACTTCCTCTTGCGATTTTCCACCTGTTGCTGCTTGCCTTCCAGAATGAGAGCCTTATCGACCAACTATTGATATTTGTTGAAGGTAGCCATGGTCAACTAAAGTCCCAGATCATCGTTTAGTCCCTCCAGAAATTTATCTTGCTTAGCGGCATCATCAACCACGTCTTCGAGAGCATACCTGGATAACTTGTCGAATTTCTCCACATAATCACCAACAGAACGATTTCCTTGGCGTAAGTTGCGGAACTCACGCTTCTTAAGACTCATAGCTCCGGCTGAAACATGTGCGGTACGGAACGCCTGCTGGAACAGATCCCAAGTCACATTGGCTATGGGGAATGTGGTGGTGTAATTCTCCCACCACGAAGCTGCTGGTCCATCCAGTTGATGTGCAGCAAAGCACACCTTCTTAGTGTCAGTGCATCCTGCGGTGGTCAGATCCCTTCCGATCCTGCGAAGCCAGTCATCTGTGATGATCGGCTCTGTGCTGCTAGAGAACGCGAGTGGTTTCAACCTCAGGAAATGGGTAAGGTTGTCGACCGGGGGTGGTGGCGGTGGGTTGTTGTTGTTCTGGTTCTGTTTCTAGATGAGCATCTCCATGAGGGCATTCTGGTTCTGGATCAACTGGGTAAGTTCCGGTGGAAATTCTGGGTCACGTCTCGAAGGCATCTGTTCGGTTTAGAGTGGATGAGAAATTAGAATAGAATAAGGGCCTAATGAGATAAATCACTACCCATATGCTTATGATAGCAAGAAAACTTCAAATCAAGCAATTCACATAGACCACACCACACAAGAAAAACCTACAGGTAAGGTCATATCCACAAGAAATATGATCTCTTCATACTACCGCAAATCATTAGTTGGACTCAACTTGGTAGTGGTGGTCTGAACTAAATCTCCTCAAATCAAAGTCATTTCTAGATTCTTCTTCGTCAATGTTGCCTTCATAGGTCATGGTCTCATCGGGCTGAGCAACTTGGTGATGGGGTTCAACAACTATTTTATTGAAGTAAAGAAGAGATAGAAATGAATAGAGAAGAGTACAGACCAACGGATATATAAGTAAGTCATAAAATAGAGTTTTTTTCCTATGTTTTCCGTTTCATAGTGGTCGCGTCCTACAGTCAGTGTGTGCTCTGATACCATCTTGTAGCGACCCAACCCAATGGATCGAAGTCTATGTGCTTAAGTGTCATCCCTAGATCGTTATGCTGACACACACAGTACTAGATGAATTATAACAGAGTTCAATCACACCCTTTATTACATCGAGGTCCTCAAAAGAGTATTTATTACAATAATATGGCAAAAAGCCATCTAAATAAAAATAATCGTGGAAGCATCGAAGGTAAATAAGTCCATCCAACTCCACGGCAAACTGAGTGTAGAACAATGACCTATCGCACCTTTAATCCCCATCGGAAAAGTCTGCAACATGAGACGTTGCAACCGTGTAGGTCAGCACATGGAATATGCTGGCAATTTCACACCATAGAATAATAATAATGAAAAAGACTATCTCTATATGCAAATTTAGCTGGTGGAGGCTCTAAGTTTAATTTTTTTTTCATAAAGCAAATTTTACCCTACAACAAAGGAGTAAAATTTTAATTTTACTAAATTAAAATGTCATTATTGAGAAGGTTCCTTCAACTCAAACCCAAAATTCTCAAGTTATTAGTATCCCAATAGTTTCATTAAATAGAGTGATGAAATCAACCAATAATTCACTTCTAGATACTCAAGTTCTCCATAACCGAGGACACGGCTAATCATGATTAGTTTGTACACTCTGCAGAGGTTTGCACATTTTTCCCCACAATACTCGACCACCTCCATGATCGGAAGATCGAGACATAGCATTTCTGAAGTATTTCCTCCAAACCCTGGGTAGACCGGTATACCTACTTTGCCCTACATCAGCTAGTCTACCACGGAAAGAGGTCACACAACTTACTCAACTATGCTAGAGCCCATAATGGCTTGTGGCTGCACACAGAAGTTTCTAGGCATGAAATATCTTATGATCCCTTTTGAGCCTGGGTGGCGGACCTAGGGTAATCGCACGGGTACTCCGGGATGCCCTTGGGCAAGCACTGGTTTCTCCAGGTGCCCCAAACAATCCACCCAGATGTGTATTAAAGTTGCCACCTTATGTTGTCCCAAAAATTATTATCTCTCGCAACTTGCATGGATCACACATTGATGGCTTCTTGCCCCTCGTTGGTTAGCCCAAGTGGAAGGTTGAGATGTAGCGTAGCGGCAAATTTCCCTTGGCAAAGATACCAAGGATCGAATCCCGTGAGACTCCGAGGGTCGACAAGTACGTGTCAACGGCGCTAGAAACTTAGCGGTTGACGGGACCTGCACACAGATACAAATAACTTTGCTCCCAATGAGTACAGAGAGGTTCTCAATCCCTCCGGCCTTGTTGTTTACGAAGGATCAAACACAAGAGATAATAATGATAGCTATGACTGCAACTAGGAAATAAAAACAGGAAGTAAATAGAAGGTGTGATCAGCGGTGGTAATATGGACCGGGGTCCCATGATGTTCACTAGTGATGTCTCTCTCCCAAAAGACGATAAAACAGCAAAGCGAGGTAAACAAATTACAGCTGGGCAATTGACAGGATTATGTGCGCAAACCGATGCTAACTATGCTGCAAAGAAAGGTAGAGGCTCAAAAGCATGGGCGGTACGCCAAGGCAAGTAGACCGAAATCCATCTGCATCTACTACTAATCATCCACCTTGAGATATCTATCCAGAACATCTCGCTGGTATTAAGTTGCGAATCCCACCCAAAGTGTAAACTCAAAGCAACAGACAACTGCATTAAAAGAACTTTGCGTAAAGTAAACAATCCTTGCACCCGCAAGTACAAGCACCGTTGTTTTCTCCCTTGTGGCAACAGCACATCCCCTAGACTCATGTTTCTGTCACTCAAGCTAGGCATCAGGGGGCATGAACCCACAATCAAGCATAACGCTCCCTCTTGGAGTTACTACCTACTACTTGGCCAAAGCAATAAACAGCAACAGAGAACATGCAAGAATTACTCAAGAACAAAGATATAAAAGAGGTGAATCAAATATATTACTCAAACACAATCTGAACATAGTCTCATAATCCATCAGATCCCAGCAAACTCAGCAAAGCAACAGCAGAAAGATTACATATGTGCCTCGATCATGTAGGGCAGCTCACGAGGTCTAAACCATGAAGAGCAAAGAGGGGAGGAGAACATCATATAGCTACTGATCATGGACCCATGGTCCAAGGTGGACTACTCATGACTCATCCGGGAAGCGTCCATGGTGGTGGAGAAGCTCCCGGTGGAGGTTCTCCCCTCCGGCAGGGTGCCGGGAAGAGTTCTCCTGATGCTCCCGATCTTGGAAGCGCTGCGGCGGCGGAACAGAGGCGAGATCGCGAAAAAGGGTTCTGTCCTCGAGGGTTTCTGGACGAGAGGGATATATATGCGAAGGGGGGCAGCCAGAGGCGGAGCAGGGGCCCCAGGCGCCCCCCTGGTGCGGCCAGGGGTGGGGCCGCGCCAGGTGGCTGCCTTGGCCTCCCCTGGCTCCCCTCTGGCCCATCTTTGGTTCTTCGCGAAGTTTCCTGTACGCTGATTTTTCCTCTATTTTTCCTGGAATTTTTGGAGCACTTTTAATATGGGGGAAACCTGAAATAGAAAAACAGCAGAAAACAAGAACTGGCAATGTGGTGCACTGAGTTAATAGGTTAGTCCAAATATGATCAAAAGTGTATGGAAGTGCATCAATATCATAGCAATATCACACAAAAGAAGCATGGAGCAAGCAGAAATTATAGATGCATTTTGGATGTATCAACATCCCCAAGCTTAATTCCTGCTCGTCCTCGAGTAGGTAAATGATAACAAGCATAATTTCTGTGGTGACATGCTACCAACCATATAAGAACTTTTTAAGTAAAGCAATCAAGGCATGTAATTCAATTCAAGTCATAACAAGCAAGAGTCTATATTAGCATTGTAACAAGCAACATAAGAACATAAAGGTGCAAGAGCTCTCGCTGTCCGTGACTCGAATGTCTCCAAATGCTGTTTGCGTGCAAGAAAGGGGATAGGGATATACGAGAGAGTAAAGCATAGTTTTTGTATTGTTGAGAACTTAATCTACTAAAGTTTCACACTTGGTCTTCTTTGAAATCTTATCTTGACTCATCCCCAGACCACTAGCCAGGTACAAGTCAAAATGATCCACTCCCTTTCGATATTTTGAGCACTCATGCAATGGATGAGCGTAAGCAAGAAAGTTGACACTTAGGATGGTAAAGAGAGAAAAATGATGAAGGGGGAAGACAAAAAAGGTGTGAAAGGCTCACATCAATGAGGACAATCATAGGCGAGAGAAAGCCAAATGATAGATATGATGTGAGGAGTAGGGATTGCCATGCAACGGATGCACATATGAGCTAAGGTAAGCTCTCCAATGGAACTAGTGGGGGTGCATCCAACTTGCTCGCTCAAGAAGACCTAGAGCTCTTTTGAGGAGGCTCATCATTGGAATATACAAGCCAAGTTCTATAGTGTGAAGGTCCCCACATAGCTATATGCATGAATGATAATCTCTATGGAGTACAAGGTATAAGATGGAGTACGAGTGTGGATCTCTCAAAAGGAATAGTAGTGTGCCCCCTTCTCTCTTTTTATTTCTTTTTCTCTTTTTTCCCTTTTTTTTTATTTTTTTTTGTGGCCTCAATGGCTCTTTCTATTTAACTCTCATTTGTCCTCTTTGGGATCTTTTGATTTTGTCCTCTTTGGGATCTTTTCCTCACTTTAGGGGCAACACTCTATATATTACAAGAAGTATAGAAGATCTTTCACACTTTACAAAAGTACTCAACATAAAGAAAATGAAACTATCATGATGTATGCAAATGTATGCCTCTGCCGGTGTAGCAGGATATGCAATGATACTAGCGCGTCATGTAGCAATGATTAGGGCAAGGCCCAACTAGCATGTGGCTCATCGATCAAGTAAAAAGCATGTATGACATGAAGATCAAGTCATGAGAAGATGGATGTTGCATGGCAATGTATCTCGGAAAGGCTATGGAAATGCCTTGATAGGTAGGTATGGTGGCTGTTTTGAGGAAGGATATAATGAGGCTTATGATGACAGAGCGTATCGTGCCAAGGATTTGGATGCACCGGCGAAGTATGCGCCAACTCTCGAGGTGAGAAAGGGAAATGCACGGTACCGAAGAGGCTAGAAAAATATGGCTAGGTGGAAGTGTCAACTTTCGAATACTCACATTAGTCCGAAGAACTCATGCACTTATTATCGGTAACTCTCAATCTAATTAGGAAGTTCACAAAGAGACAAGTACCCCGAGGAGGAGTGTATGGGGGTTTGGTTATCGTTGCGCATCCTCGACTCATGGTACGTGAGTGTACTCTAATATTTGATCCCTCCAAAGATTAGTGATCCATCTAGTAGCTAAAGTTCTCAACTATTTTGTAGGTTTCGAAAATAAACACGGATTGCCCAAAATACGACATCTATCACTAATAGGCTAAAGCTCTTGACACCAAAAGTTCAGACATTACTCATGGCAATACCTCAAAACTATTGCAAGTTACTACTAAAATTAAATAGCAACCTCAATTACCTACTTTAGGTTACTACTAAAGTTGTAGTAACAAACATCAAGACACAACAAAAGCAAAATAAAACCTAATTCATTGTGGGCTGCCTCCCAAAAGCGCTTTCTCTTATGCCTTTAAGCTAGGCATGATGCAAAAAGAGAAGATCAAGTTTTATCAAGAGTAAGAGAATAGCTAGCCCGTGTAACGGACTCAAAAGGCAACTTAATCTTCTTTCTAGGGAAGTGTTCCATCCGTTTCTTGAGAGGGAATTGGAATTTTATATTCCCCTCTTTCATGTCAATGATAGCACCAACGGTTCGAAGAAAAGGACGTCCCAAAATAATTGGACATGAAGGTTCACATTCAATATCCATAATAGTAAAATCAATGCGAACATAATTGTCATTGACAATGATAAGATCATCGTCGATCTTCCCCAAAGGTTTCTTTACGAAAGAATCAACAAGACGAACACCAAAAGAACAAGGATCAAAAGGTTTCAATTCAAACATATCATACATTTTTTTGGGCATAACGGAGGTACTAGCTCCAACATCACATAAAGCATAGGAAGAGAAGTTATTCAACTTAATTTTAATCATAGGATCCCAACTATCTTCTAGCTTTCTATGTATGGAGGCTTCTACCCTAAGCTTCTCCTCCCTAGCTTTAATGAGAGCATTAGTGATATGCTCCGTGAAGGCAAGATTAAGTGTGCTAGTGTGGGAATCTCTAGACATCTTGTGAAGAAAACCAATAACTTCAGAAAGGGTGCAATTATCAAAATCAAGGTCACCACTATCAAGTAAAGTGGTAGTGGTGTCCTTTAGGCTCACTTGTTTGGTAGCTTCTATGGTTATAGGAGTTTCTTCTTCTACGGTTGAGGTCATAGCATCACCATTAATAGGTCCAATGGGACTAGGAGTGAATTGGGTGCTAAGAGTTTGGATATCCTCAACAACTTGGATAGTAGCAACAGTGTGGTGGGTAGTAAGGCTCTTAATTCTATCTTCTTCCTCCTTTTCTCTAGCCCATCTCTTTTTAAGTTTAGCCATCATCCTAATGTTTTCATTAATTTTCACTTGAATAGCATTCATAGGAGTGGTCTTCCTCTCCTCAAGAGGAGAAGTTCTAATTTTAAGCAACTCTACCTCATGGGCTAAATTGTCTACCTTCGAAGAGAGATTATCTAGTTTGTCTAGTTTTTCTTCTACACTCTTATTGAAGGCCTTTTGGGTAGTGATGAAGTCTATAAGCATAATCTCTAGTTCAGAAGTGGAGTTCTTGGTGCTAGGATAAGTATTGTTGTTCCCATAGGAATTAGAGGGGAACGGTCTAGGGTTGCTACCAAAATTACTCCTATAAGCATTGTTATTGAAATTGTTTCTAGAGATAAAGTTCACATCTACTTGATCTTGAGCAATCAAAGAATTTAAAGGAACATCATGAGGATCAATAGAAGATTGCTTGGAAAGTAGAGACATGATCAAGTCAACTTTTTCATTTAGCGAGGAAATCTCCTCGACAGAGTTTACCTTCCTAGCTGTTGGAGCGCGTTCGGTGTGCCATTGGGAATAATTGGTCATCATCTCGTCGAGAAGTTTCGTGGCAGCACCAAGTGTAGTTGACATAAAGGTTCCTCCCGCGGCCGAATCTAACAAGTTCCGCGAGGTAAAGTTCAAGCCTGCATAAAAAGTTTGGATAATCATCCAAGTAGTCAAACCATGAGTAGGGCAGTTCTTGACAAGAGATTTCATGCGTTCCCAAGCTTGGGAAACGTGTTCATTATCCAATTGTTTAAAATTCATTATGTTACTCCTTAATTGGATAATTTTAGCAGGGGGATAGTACTTCCCAATAAAGGCATCCTTGCACTTGTCCCAAGAATCTATACTATTCCTAGGCAAGGATTGAAACCAGATTTTAGCTCCTCCTCTCAAGGAGAAAGGAAAAAGCTTAAGCTTAACTATATCACCATCTACTTATTTGTACTTTTGCATATCACAGAGCTCAACAAAATTACTTAAGTGCAAAGCAGCATCATCTCCAGCACCGGAGAATTGATCTTTCATAACTAGGTTCAGCAAAGCAGGTTTAATCTCATAAGAAGGTGCTGAAATGGCAGGTGTAGCAATAGGCGTGCAGATAAAGTCATTGTTGTTATGACTAGTGAAGTCACACAACTTGGTGTTCTCGGTGGAACCCATAGCAGCAGCAAGCAAGATAACTATTTTTGTGATTTTTGGTAAGGGACACTAAAGCAAAAACTGCAAGGTAAACTAACAAGACTAAAAAGCAAAGATAAAAGATACCGTGCAACTCCCCTATCTTGAAGAGTGGAGTCCCCGGCAACGGCGCGAGAAACTTGCTTGATGGCTTCTCGCCCCTCGTTGGTTACCCCAAGTGGAAGGTTGAGATGTAGCGTAGCGGCAAATTTCCCTTGGCAAAGATACCAAGGATCGAATCCCGTGAGACTCCGAGGGTCGACAAGTAGGTGTCAACGGCGCCAGAAACTTAGCGGTTGACGGGACCTGCACACAGATACAGATAACTTTCCTCCCAACGAGTACAGAGAGGTTGTCAATCCCTCCGGCCTTGTTGTTTACAAAGGATCAAACACAAGAGATAATAATTGTCACATCCCTAGCTAGCGCTTGCATTAGGACCTAACTAGAGTGTGCATCATGTTTACTTTCAAAGAAACTTGAAATGGGATTAACAGAAGCCCCAGCACCCCTCCCCTAACAACTAGGGTTTGCTAAAATATTTTCCAATGTACCCAAAATGCCCTTCAAAATGTTCATCATTTCTGCCTTGGTCCTAAACCTCTGCCAAAAATGGTGCACATTTTTCTAGGACAATCTAGGGCTTTGGATTAAATCATATGGTATTTGAATTTGGGCATTTAAATGCTACAAAATATTTTAAATGCTCAAATAATCATAAACTATAATGTTTCCTACTGTTCATATTATATACAGCAGGTATGACAAGTGTTATGAGTTACAAAAATGCTTTGGCATTTTATTTAATTAAACAAAGTTGCAAAAGAAATGAAACAGAAAAGAAAATAGAAAAAAGGGAGAGAGAGAGAAGCTTACCTGGCGCCCACCCGGCCCACCTGCCGGCCCAGCCCAGCTGCCGCTCCAACGAGCTGCTTGGCTCGGCCAGGCAGGCAGGCAGGTGATCGACGGCGACCGCGCCGCGCGCCACGCAGCTGCCCGCCGCCTTGCTTCACCCCCTCGCCATCCTGGAGGGATGGTTCGACCCTCCACGTCCTCCTCGACCCCGCGGACACCTCCACCTCCCCCCAGTTCCTCTCCTGCGCTCTCCCCGCGCCATGGCCGACGCCGCCGTGATCGCACCGTCGTAGAAGCCGCGTCCACCGTCGTCCCTGAGCTCCGCCCTGGTGTCCATCGTCTCCGCCGTCCTCGACTGCTTCGAAAAGGCCGAGCCCCGAGTGCTCGCCCGCCCTGGAGACGCCCCCGACCTCTTCTTCCCCAACTCCGGCCGCGGAGATCCCCCTCGTCGTTCTGCTCAGCTCCGACCACCCCCGAGCTCGCTCCGGTGCTTGCTGCAACCCCTGTGAGCCTAGCTACCTCCTCCCCCTCTCCGTTGGCTTCCTTTTGCCCTGTAACACACTGCACGAAGCTCGTCCGCACGCACCGCCGCCGTGCTCGCCGCCGGTGATGCTCCGGTGACCATTTGGTCACTGGCACCCGCCCAACGTACTCACCACAGCACGTAGATGCGAATGGTGCTACGCACGCATCGCCTAGGCCCCTGCAGCCGTTTCTCCACACACGCCCGACGCCGGTCGCCACCGTGGAGCTCGTTGCCGTCGTCTCCGGCCACCCCAGGTCCGGCGACCACCTCCATCCGACGTGCGACAGCAAGGGCTATCCAACGCACCCAGCCGCAGCTCGAACCGTGCACCGTAGGCGTTTTCCGAAGCCCGCCGCCGCGTTTGGCCTCGCCGGCGGCTAAACGCCGGCGAGTTGAACCTGTTTTGACCACGGGTTTGACCCCCTGGGTCAATGACATGTGGGCCCTGCCCGCAAGTCAAACCTAGTTTAGGTGTTAATTTAATTCTAATTAGTTAATTAGTTTAGTCACTGACACGTGGGCCCTGGCCCCACTGACAGCTAATTAGTTTTAGTTTAACTCTAATCAACTCAGTTAATTAGCTGTGACACTGACATGAGGGACCCACTGGTCAGGTTTGACCTGGACTGGCCCTGTTGACTGTCTGACGTCAGCATGATGTCATGCTGACGCAGTAAAGGTTTTTCTGGGATTTTTAGATTTAAAATAATTCAGGAAATTCCAGAAAATACCCAAAACTTCTAAAAATCATATAAAATCAACCATAGCTCAGATGGAAAAGATTTATATATGAAAAATGATCAGAAAAATCCAATCTTTCTAATGGCACTGGTTTCATGCATGTTTGAACATGCTAAATTGTTGATTATATCAAAAACATGATAATGCACTTATTTAAATAATAGTTTGCACTTCAATTTGAATCCTTGATTCAAATAGGTTCACACCCTTCTGGTTTTAGTTACATTAGCCAACACACATGCATCTTGCCATGTCATGAGCATGCATCATATTGTTGCATTTGTTTGTTAATGATTGTATCGTCGGTATTCCCTGTGTTAGGTCCTGCTCCCGAGGATACTGCTGCGTATCCAGTTGAAGAGCAGTACCCGACAACTACCTTGTCAGGCAAGCAATCATTGATCATTCCGATACAAACCCAATATTCTCGCTCCTGCTCTCTTTTACTGCATTAAGGCAACGGCGCGTGAACTGCTACTTGCTGCGGTAGTTGAACCCTATTCCCTTGCATGACCTGTCATTGCCACAGTAAATAGTTGAAACCCACTAGCATGTGTAGGAGTTGATTGAGCCATGTGATGTGTGATCCACCATGCTATTTGTTTATGTTGCCTGCTATGCTTAGAGTTGTGTCTGGTCTGATTCATCTGGGTGATGGATCAGAGTGAAATGATCTTACCGATAAGAGAAGGAAGTGTGGAATACGCTTGGTAAAGGTATCGATGAAAGGCCATGTAGGAGTACATGGTGGGTTGTTTCATTGGAATCGTCCATAGGACCCGAGATCTGTATGTGTGGTTCAAGTTACAGCTACTACCACGCATTGGGATCCTTAATTGACCCTCTCGGCTTATTAATTACCCTTGATCTCTGTCCAGGAGTTGCAACTAGTTTCTGGTGTTTATAGCTTACTGGAGGTCGTGCACAACGTTGACCCTCTGGGTGGGTTGTGATGCGACAGGTACCTGGCACGGTGTACCGGTTGCCCGTTTGGTGACTCGGGAACCCTGTACACATCGTTTGGGGCCGTGAGCGACACCCCGGCCGGATCTCCCCACGGATGGAACCCAAATAGGCGATAATCCTGGACGAGAGACTCGAGTAGTTAGTCAGGTCGTGGCCGACACCCCCGCTGGGCTTCCGTTTGAAGGTTGCCGAGTACACGCCGAGTAAACGGCGATAAGTGGTGGAAGCGTGTGTGAAGAGGTACACCCCTGCAGGGTTATCAATCTATTCGAATAGCCGTTGTTCGCGGTACGAACTACTTGGTTGCTCTTACAGTTCATAGACAAGTTGATGGTTACTACTAAAAGCCTCAAGATAAGCGTGAGTGCCGTGGATGGCCCTTCCGTAGGATGACGGAAGAGGATCCTCGGTGGTGTATTGATGTGGTGATTAGAGGACTCGTGTTCGTAGTAACATCTTGCAATCTGTTGAGAGTTGTAGTATAGGTTAGCCAAGGTCAAAGCTGGCATTCTGCTATAAACTCCACTACCCCCCTTTGATAATGTTGCATGTATGATAGGTTCTGTGGTAAGACTTGCTGAGTACCTTTGTACTCATGTTTGCTTAATAACTGTTGCAGAGGAGAACCCTGCCCCTGCTGATGGGTTCTACATAGACGTTGACGTCGATGAGTAGCTTGACACCCAGACGGTGATCTGGAGCTTGTGAAGGGCCTTGTAGATAGCCAGGCTACACCAAGCCTGTTTTATTTTCTAAGTTGTCTGTACTCAGACATGTAGCTTCCGCTTGTGCTTGTATGACTGTATGACTTGAGTGTTGGGTCATGTGACCCCTACCTGTATGAATATGTTATGTATGGCTCTTGGAGCCTTTTAAATAAAGTACTTGAGTCATAGAGTTCTGTTGTGATGCAATGTTGTATTTGCACATATTGAGCATATTGCGTGTATGATTGAAATGCTTGGTATGTGTGGGATCCGACACCTAGTTGTTTTCCTTTGGTAGCCTATCTTACAGGGAAATGCCTCCTAGTGATTCCAATGAGCCTTGGTAGCTTGCTACTGCTCGGAACACGTAGGCTGGCCGGCATGTGTCCTTCTTCGTTCCTGTGTCTGTCCCTTAGGGGAAATGTCACGCGTTGTTCCTTTAAGTCCATGTAGCTTGCTACGACTTGGGTTCATACATTGATGACCGACACGTTCGTTGCTGGGTCATGGATGCCTGTCTCTGTAATTTAGTGCCACTTTTGGTTTATAACTAGCCATGTCGGCCCGGGTTCTCTGTCATATGGATGCTAGCGACATTGTCATATACGTGTGCCAAAATGCGCAAACGGTCCCGGGCCAGGTAAGGTGGCACCCGTGGGGTTACCGTGCGTGAGGCCGCAAAGTGATATGACGTGTTACAGCTAGATCGGTGTGACTTAGGATCGGGGTCCTGACAGCGTTGGCATCAGAGCTGGACTGCCTGTAGGTTTCTCAAGCCAAATTGGTCGATGTTGAGTCTAGAAAAATTATTAGTTATATGTTGGGGAATTAATTGTGGAAGGGAATTTAAGGCTCTTTTTACTCCTCTACCTTATGCCCTTCTGATCTGAGTCAGTCTATTCTTTCTACGGGGATTAGAACTAGTCCTCTTATCCTTACTAGGTTCACGTGTTACTAATCCGTAGACTCTTAGGATTGTTGGTTTCAAGCCTCAGTTCAGTTTCTATCCTTTTAGTATGATGATTATTGAACCGGAACCTTGATATGGAATTGTTGAGTGGCTATGCTATCATTTGTATGATGTCTCAAATCTTTGTTTGAGCATTTACAGTTGTTATGCTGCCCGATTTCTTCCAGAAACACTAATGCCTTTGCATTATTTCGTGTTTCAGATGTCTGGCCGCATCCCTCACCAAGTGGTTCGTTTGACTCGGTGCATTAATGTGCCCGGTCACACGGCCATGCTAGTTCGTGTGATGACTAAGACTGGTTATCGCTGGTATCCTGAATACACTATGGAGGAACAGTATCGGGATTTCAATCAAAGTCAGTATTTCTGCACAGTCCGGATATACCCCTCATATCCCGGAGCTAATGATCCCATCCATTGGTCTTATGGACTCGGGATTACCATCGAGATGGCAGTGCAGTATGCCGCTTATTCGATGATGACCATTCTCCGTGCTAGGCATGCCCTGTTGCTGAACACTGAGTTCTGTTACATGCCAGCCTCACTCCCCGGAGAGGAAGGCTACTACACTGGTCTGTATACTGATGCTGCTCATGAAGAGCCACTGCTTCAGACTACTGTTCAGATGTTGGAGGATAGGGACCGTGAGGTCCGTGCCCTCCGAATGGAGCTGTATAACACTCGAGCCGCTCACTGGACTACTTTGACACGGCTTGCACCTGCTGTGCACGCCGGATATCTGGACATGCGGGATTTGTATCCTGTGCGGACTCGTTTGCCTGATCGCATGGATTGGCGTGACGTTGGGGGTATTACACCTCCACGTGGGCGTCGGTTACCACCAGCATCGGGACCGAGACCACACCCATGCCCCTATGGTCCACAGCCTTCGAGTGCTCGCGAGTTCCAAGATCCGTCTATACCACTTCCAGGCTACGGTGGTAATCTTTACGAGGATTACTACGCGAATGTCTGAGCTAGTCCATGGTACTAGGAGTATTGTAGTAGTTGTATCTCCACAGTCCTGCGCGTCTTGTGGAATATGACTTAGTGTGTACTGAGTTCCGGAGGTGTAGTTAAATAATGTATAGGAGCTCGGAATGCCTCTGATGGGATGTATCGTCTTTCACCGCAGTTGTACTTTAGCCTTGGCTTGTACTAAACTTTGTATGGTGTGTATGACCACTGGTGTATATATAGCAGTTTCTATATTACCATGTCGTACGGATGAACATCTCTGCATTTTGTGTCATCCATTACATTCTGCACTTCTATGTCAAATTTTTGCCATCCTTGTCTAAACCGTTGTTTTGTCTTCCTAGGATGGTCAACACTCGCAACACTCCTGCTGCTCAGGAGCAGGGTGAGGCTAGTGGGGCTAGAGATGGAAATCTGCCCCAGCCACCCTCTTTGGCGGAAGTTATGCTTGAAGCAGAACGGAACAAGAGAGAGACCAACCGTCTGCTGGAACGCATAGAGCAGAACACTGGGTTCCGTCAGAGGAATGACGTGGTCTCAATCCACGATTTTATCAAGATGTGTCCACCAAAGTTCCATCACTCCACTGAACCTCTGGATGCTGATGACTGGCTACGTAGTATCACCCACAAGCTACACTCTGCCCGTGTGGCCGAAGCTGACAAGGTTATCTACGCCGCCTACCATCTTGAGGGCCCTGCCAGTCTTTGGTGGGAAAACTTTGAAGCTATGCGTCCTGCTGGCCAAGTCACTACCTGGGTTGAGTTCAGTGAGGCATTCCGTGAACATCACATTCCGGAAGGTCTCATGGATCGCAAGCGGGAGGAATTCTGCAATTTCACCCAGGGCCGTTTAACTGTGGATGGCTATAGTCGTGAGTTTGGTAATCTGGCACGCTATGCACCTGAGGAAGTATCCACCGATGCCAAGAAACAGGCGAGGTTCCGCAAGGGACTCAGCCCAGAACTTCGTTGAGATCTACGTCTGCACGAGTGCACCTCCTTCCAGAAGTTGGTTAACAAGGCTATCAGTGCTGAGACAGGCCAGACCGACTTCGAGGCCACCCGCAAGCATACCCGAGACTTTGGTTCCTCATCCGGCTCTGGCTCTCACAAGCGCCGTGTGTGGGTTCCTAACACTGCTCTGCCACCCAAGTATACACCGAGGCCATCCTATGAGGCGCCTCGCCCAACTCAACAGTTTGCACCTGCTAAGACCTATGGAGGTCCACCCTCCAACTTCGCTCCACGCACCACCACTGTGACATGTTTCAAGTGTGGAGAACCGGGACACTACATGCGTGATTGTCCCCAGAATCAGCCAGGAAAACCCGTTGGCCGTGGCAAGCCAACCGGCAAGGTGAACTATGTCAAGCCAATCCCCACTGCACGTGGTCATGTCAACTATGTTTCTGCCGAAGAAGCTTATGAGGATCCTAACGTCGTCCTTGGTACGCTTCTCGTAAACTGCCATCCGGCATCTGTTCTTTTCGATACTGGAGCATCCCATTCGTTCATATCTGAGAGCTATGCTCGATTGCACAACATGACTTTTTGTGACATGCCTACTTCCATGGTTATTCAAACTCCTGGTTCAAAGTGGCAAACCTCTAGGGTAAGCCATGGAAATGAAATCCTTGTCGATAGACTTGTTTTCCTTGCTTCTTTAATCGCTCTCAAGTCCTCGGACATAAATATCATTTTGGGTATGGATTGGATGACAACCCATTACGCCAAAATTGATTGCTTTACTAGGACCGTTCAACTTACACATCCATCCGGCAAGATAGTCAATGTCTTGACTCGAATGGCTGAACGTCAGCTCTACTCTCTTAATGCCAGCCCTCTACCAGAACTCGAAGATATCCCGGTAGTCCGTGACTTCCCGGATGTTTTTCCTGAAGAACTGCCAGGAGTTCCACCTGACAGAGATGTCGAGTTCGTGATAGATCTTATCCCTGGAACTGTCCCAATCTCTAGGAGACCTTATAAGATGGCACCACTAGAATTAGCTGAGCTAAAGAAACAACTCGATGAGTCTTTGCAAAAAGGTTTCATCCGTCCTAGCTCTTCCCCTTGGGCTTGCCCCGTCCTCTTCGTCAAGAAGAAGGATGGAACAGAGCGGATGGTTGTAGATTATCGACCTGTCAATCTGGTCACCATAAAGAATAAGTATCCGCTCCCCAGGATCAACGACCTGTATGATCAGCTCGCTGGATCCTCAGTCTTCTCTAAGATGGATTTGAGGTTGGGCTACCATCAAATCAAAATCAAGAACGGGGACATTCCTAAAACGGCTTTCGTTACTCGTTATGGCCAATATGAGTATACCGTCATGTCCTTCGGATTAACCAATGCCCCAGCTACCTTTTCTCGGTTAATGAATTCTATATTCATGGAGTATTTGGATAAATTCGTCGTGGTATACCTCGATGATATACTCATTTTCTCCAAGAACAAGGAAGATCATGCCGAGCATTTAAGGCTGGTATTGACGAAACTTCGAGAGCACCGCCTTTATGCCAAATTCTCTAAATGTGAATTTTGGTTGCCAGAAGTAACCTATCTAGGTCATGTGATCTCTGGCAAGGGTATTGCTGTCAATCCCGAGCGAGTTCAAGCCGTACTTGATTGGACTCCCCCTGAATCGGTCAAGCAAGTTAGGAGTTTTCTTGGCTTAGCGAGCTATTGCTGACGTTTCGTCGAGAATTTCTCCAAGGTTGCTAAACCTCTAACCGAACTCCTCAAGAAAGATAAAAAGTTTGAGTGGACCCCACAGTGCGAGTCCAGTTTTCAGGAACTGAAAAGACGCCTGACATCTGCACCTGTACTGGTACCACCAGACTTTTCCAAGGATTTTATAATCTATTGCGATGCCTCTCGACAAGGACTAGGTTGCATTCTCATGCAAGATCGTCAAGTGATTGCATACGCATCTCGACAGTTGCGTCCACACGAGGATAACTATCCTACTCATGATTTAGAGCTTGCAGCTGTAGTCCATGCACTCAAAACATGGCGACATTACCTCCTCGGTAATCGCTGTGAAATCTTCACTGATCACCAAAGTTTGAAGTATATTTTCACTCAACCGGATCTAAATCTCAGGCAAAGACGTTGGGTTGAGTTGCTCACCGACTACGACTTAGGAATCACTTACACTCCTGGAAAGGCCAATGTCATGGCTGATGCACTAAGTCGTAAGTCATATTGTAACAATTTAATGTTACAACAAAGTCAACCACTTCTCCACGAGGAATTTCGTAAGCTTAACCTTCACATTGTTCCTCGAGGATTCCTTTCCACCTTGGTGGCGAAACCTACCCTTATGGATCAAATCATAGTTGCCCAGCGGTATGATAAAGGCATATCTCGGATCAAGGAGAACATTGCTAGCGGAGTTGCTAGAAGCTTCTCTGTGGATGATCGAGGTGTTGTGTACTTCGAGAACCGCTTGGTGGTACCCAAGAAACCACAACTACGAAAGATGATTCTTAAGGAGGCTCATGAATCTCCTCTCACGATTCATCCCGGTAGTACCAAAATGTATCAAGACTTACGTCAAAGATTCTGGTGGACTAGGATGAAGAGAGAAATCGCTCAGTTCATTGCTAACTGCGACGTTTGTCGTCGAGTCAAAGCAGAGCATCAACGGCCTGCCGGCACCCTTCAACCTTTAGCTATTCCTGAATGGAAATGGGATAAAGTCGGTATGGACTTCATCACCGGGTTTCCCAGGTCCAGGAAAGGGAATAATGCTATCTTCGTCGTTATCGACCATCTTTCTAAAGTAGCTCATTTCCTGCCTGTTCGGGGGAGTATTACCGCTAGCCAGCTAGCAGACTTATATATCTCTCGAATAGTATCACTACATGGTGTACCGTTGGAGATTAACTCAAACCGTGGAAGTCTTTTCACTTCCCGATTTTGGGAAAGTTTCCAAAATGCTATGGGAACTCATCTCTCTTTCAGTACTGCCTTCCATCCGCAGTCAAGTGGTCAAGTGGAACGAGTCAATCAAATTCTGGAAGACCTGCTACGAGCCTCTGTCATTTCTTTCGGTATGGAATGGGAAAAGTGTCTCCCATTTGCCGAATTCGCTTATAACAATAGTTATCAAGCCAGCTTGGGTAAAGCTCCCTTCGAAGTTCTATATGGACGAAGGTGTCGAACACCTCTTAACTGGTCAGAGACCGGGGAAAGACAATTCTTTGGCCCGGATATGATCCAGGAAGCAGAGGAACAAGTTCGCATCGTTCGTGAGAGATTGAAAACAGCCCAGTCTTGCCAAAAGAGCCAATATGATGTTGGGGAACGTAGTATTTTAAAATTTTCCTACGATCACGCAAGATCTATCTACCAGATGCATAGCAACGAGAGGGGAGAGTGTGTCTACGTACCCTCGTAGACCGGGAGCGGAAGCGTCAAGTGACGCGGTTGATGTTGTCGAACTTCTTCGCGATCCAACCGATCAAGCACCGAATGTACGGCACCTCCGCGTTCAGCACACGTTCAGCTTGATGACGTCCCACGAGCTCTTGATCCAGTTGAGCTTCACGGGAGAGTTTCGTCAGCACGACGGCGTGGTGACAGATATGATGTGTTCACCGGCGCAGGGCTTCGCCTAAGCTCCGCGACGGTACGACCGAGGTGTGATTCTGTGGAGGGGGGCACCGCACACGGCTAAACAATTCAACTTGTGTGTCTTTGGGTGCCCCCCTGCCCCCGTATATAAAGGAGCAAGGGAGGAGGGGTCGGCCAACCTCTATGGTGCGGCTAGGGAGGGGACTCCTACTAGGAATAGGATTGCAATCCTATTCCTAGTAGGATTCACCGAAAGGAAGAAGGGGGAAAGGATTAGGAGAGGTGGCCCCCCCCCCCCCCAATCCTAGTCCAACTAGGATTCCTAGGTGGGGGCGCCGGCCAGCCCTATGGGCTGCCTCTCTCTCACCCTTTAGGCCCACTATGGACCATCCCCTCTCGTAGGGGGTTCCGGTAACCCCTTCCGGCATTCCCGATAAATCCGAAACTTTTTCGGTATACTTCCGGTGTCCAAATATAGCCGTCCAATATATCAATCTGTATGTCTCGGACATTCCGAGACTCCTCGTCATGTCCGTGATCTTATCCGGGACTCCGAACTACCTTCGGTACATCAATACTCAAAAACTCATAATACCGATCGTCATCAAACGTTAAGCGTGCGGACCCTACGGGTTCGAGAACTATGTAGACATGACCGAGACTCATCTCTGGTCAATAACCAATAGCGGAACCTGGATGTTCATATTGGCTCCTACATATTCTACGAAGATCTTTTATCGGTCAGAACCGCATAACAACATACGTTGTTCCTTTTGTCAAACGGTATGTTACTTGCCCGAGATTCGATCGTCGGTATCTTTATACCTAGTTCAATCTCGTTGCCGGCAAGTCTCTTTACTCGTTCCGTAACACATCATCTCGTGACTAACTCATTAGTCTTTTGCTTGCAAGGCTTATTGTGATGTGTGTTACCGAGAGGGCCCAGAGATACCTCTCCGACACTCGAAGTGACAAATCCTAATCTTGATCTATGCCAACACCACGAATACTTTCGGAGACACCTGTAGAGCATCTTTATGATCACCCAGTTACGTTGTGACGTTTGATAGCACACAAGGTGTTCCTACGGTATTCGGGAGTTGCATAATCTCATAGTCATAGGAACATGTATAAGTTATGAAGAAAGCAATAGCAGTAAAACTAAACGATCATAGTGCTATGCTAACGGATGGGTCTTGTCCATCACATCATTCTCCTAATGATGTGATCCCATTGATCAAATGACAACTCATGTCTATGGCTAGGAAACATAACCATCTTTGATCAATGAGCTAGTCTAGTAGAGGCATACTAGGGACATACTGTTTTTGTCTATGTATCCACACATGTACTAAGTTTCCGGTTAATACAATTCTAGCATGAATAAAAGACATTTATCATGATATAAGGAAATACAAATAACATCTTTATTATTGCCTCTAGGGCATATTTCCTTCAGTCTCCCACTTGAACTAGAGTCAATAATCTAGATTACAAAGTGATGATCCTCACACCCATGGAGTCTTGGTGTTGATCATGTTTTGCCCGTGGAAGAGGCTTAGTCAACGGGTCTGCAACATTCAGATCCGTATGTATTTTGCAAATTTCTATGTCTCCCTCCTTGACTAGATCGCGGATGGAATTGAAGCGTCTTTTGATGTGCTTTGTTCTCTTGTGAAACCTGGATTCCTTCGCCAAGGCTATGGCTCCAGTGTTGTCACAAAAGATTTTCATTGGACCCGATGCACTAGGTACTACACCTAGATCGGATATGAACTCCTTCATCCAGACTCCTTCATTTGCTGCTTCCGAAGCAGCTATGTATTCCGCTTCACACGTAGATCCCGCCACGACGCTCTGCTTGGAACTGCACCAACTGACAGCTCCACCGTTCAATAAAAATACATATCCGGTTTGTGACTTTGAGTCATCCGGATCAGTGTCAAAGCTAGAATCGACGTAACCGTTTACGACGAGCTCTTTGTCACCTCCATATACGAGAAACATATCCTTTGTTCTTTTCAGATACTTTAGGATGTTTTTGACCGATGTCCAGTGATCCACTCCTGGATTACTTTGGTACCTCCCTGCTAGACTTATAGCAAGGCACACATCAGGTCTGGTACACAGCATTGCATACATGATAGATCCTATGGCTGAGGCATAGGGAATGACTTTCATTTTCTCTCTATCTTCTGCAGTGGTCGTGTTGGGGAACGTAGTATTTTAAAATTTTCCTACGATCACGCAAGATCTATCTACCAGATGCATAGCAACGAGAGGGGAGAGTGTGTCTACGTACCCTCGTAGACCGGGAGCGGAAGCGTCAAGTGACGCGGTTGATGTTGTCGAACTTCTTCGCGATCCAACCGATCAAGCACCGAACGTACGGCACCTCCGCGTTCAGCACACGTTCAGCTTGATGACGTCCCACGAGCTCTTGATCCAGTTGAGCTTCACGGGAGAGTTTCGTCAGCACGACGGCGTGGTGACAGATATGATGTGTTCACCGGCGCAGGGCTTCGCCTAAGCTCCGCGACGGTACGACCGAGGTGTGATTCTGTGGAGGGGGGCACCGCACACGGCTAAAACAATTCAACTTGTGTGTCTTTGGGTGCCCCCCTGCCCCCGTATATAAAGGAGCAGGGGAGGGAGGCCGGCCAACCTCTCCTGGTGCGGCTAGGGAGGGAGTCCTACTAGGAATAGGATTGCAATCCTATTCCTAGTAGGATTCACCGAAAGGAAGAAGGGGGAAAGGAATAGGAGAGGTGGCGCCCCCCCAATCCTAGTCCAACTAGGATTCCTAGGTGGGGGCGCCGGCCAGCCCTATGGGCTGTCTCTCTCTCACCCTTTAGGCCCACTATGGACCATCCCCTCTCGTAGGGGGTTCCGGTAACCCCCTCCGGCATTCCCGATAAATCCGAAACTTTTCCGGTATACTTCCGGTGTCCGAATATAGCCGTCCAATATATCAATCTTTATGTCTCGGGCATTCCGAGACTCCTCGTCATGTCCGTGATCTCATCCGGGACTCCGAACTACCTTCGGTACATCAATACTCAAAAACTCATAATACCGATCGTCATCAAACGTTAAGCGTGCGGACCCTACGGGTTCGAGAACTATGTAGACATGACCGAGACTCATCTCTGGTCAATAACCAATAGCGGAACCTGGATGTTCATATTGGCTCCTACATATTCTACGAAGATCTTTTATCGGTCAGAACCGCATAACAACATACGTTGTTCCTTTTGTCAAACGGTATGTTACTTGCCCGAGATTTGATCGTCGGTATGTTTATACCTAGTTCAATCTCGTTGCCGGCAAGTCTCTTTACTCGTTCCGTAACACATCATCTCGTGACTAACTCATTAGTCTTTTGCTTGCAAGGCTTATTGTGATGTGTGTTACCGAGAGGGCCCAGAGATACCTCTCCGACACTCGGAGTGACAAATCCTAATCTTGATCTATGCCAACACCACGAATACTTTCGGAGACACCTGTAGAGCATCTTTATGATCACCCAGTTACGTTGTGACGTTTGATAGCACACAAGGTGTTCCTACGGTATTCGGGAGTTGCATAATCTCATAGTCATAGGAACATGTATAAGTCATGAAGAAAGCAATAGCAGTTAAACTAAACGATCATAGTTCTATGCTAACGGATGGGTCTTGTCCATCACATCATTCTCCTAATGATGTGATCCCGTTGATCAAATGACAACTCATGTCTATGGCTAGGAAACATAACCATCTTTGATCAATGAGCTAGTCTAGTAGAGGCATACTAGGGATATATTGTTTTGTCTATGTATCCACACATGTACTAAGTTTCCGGTTAATACAATTCTAGCATGAATAAAAGACATTTATCATGATATAAGGAAATACAAATAACATCTTTATTATTGCCTCTAGGGCATATTTCCTTCATATGATAGTCATCATAAGGCTGTGACTTTTGAAGTCGGCGATAAGGCTTACCTTCGGGTTACTCCTCTTAAGGGAACCCATCGCTTCGGTATCAAAGGCAAATTGGCCCCTCGTTACATCGGTCCTTTTCGCATTCTTGCCAAACGAGGAGAAGTTGCCTACCAATTGGAACTACCTCCGCACCTCTCCAGAGTTCATGATGTTTTCCACGTTTCCCAACTCAGGCGTTGCTTCTCGGATCCTATCCGCGGAGTGGACCACGAAACGCTTGATCTCCAAGACAATCTCACATATCGAGAATACCCTGTTCGTATTCTTGATCAAACTGAGCGTACCACTCGACGCCACAATATCAAGTTTCTCAAGGTTCAATGGTCACATCATTCCGAGAGTGAAGCTACTTGGGAAAGGGAGGATCGTCTTCGACTTGAGTACCCCACCCTCTTTCCGGAGGAACCCGAATCTCGGGACGCGATTCTTTTAAGTGGGGGTGAGTTGTCACATCCCTAGCTAGCACTTGCATTAGGACCTAACTAGAGTGTGCATCATGTTTACTTTCAAAGAAACTTGAAATGGGATTAACAGAAACCCCAGCACCCCTCCCCTAACAACTAGGGTTTGCTAAAATATTTTCCAATGTACCCAAAATGCCCTTCAAAATGTTCATCATTTCTGCCTTGGTCCTAAACCTCTGCCAAAAATGGTGCACATTTTTCTAGGACAATCTAGGGCTTTGGATTAAATCATATGGTATTTGAATTTGGGCATTTAAATGCTACAAAATATTTTAAATGCTCAAATAATCATAAACTATAATGTTTCCTACTGTTCGTATTATATACAGCAGGTATGACAAGTGTTATGAGTTACAAAAATGCTTTGGCATTTTATTTAATTAAACAAAGTTGCAAAAGAAATGAAACAGAAAAGAAAATAGAAAAAAGGGAGAGAGAGAAGCTTACCTGGCGCCCACCCGGCCCACCTGCCGGCCCAGCCCAGCTGCCGCTCCAGCGAGCTGCTTGGCTCGGCCAGGCAGGCAGGCAGGTGCTCGACGGCGACCATGCCGCGCGCCACGCAGCTGCCCGCCGCCTTGCTTCACCCCCTCGCCGTCCTGGAGGGATGGTTCGACCCTCCACGTCCTCCTCGACCCCGCGGACACCTCCACCTCCCCCAGTTCCTCTCCTCCGCTCTCCCCGCGCCATGGCCGACGCCGCCGTGATCGCACCGTCGTAGAAGCCGCGTCCACCATCGTCCCTGAGCTCCGCCCTGGTGTCCATCGTCTCCGCCGTCCTCGACTGCTTCGAACAGGCCGAGCCCCGAGCGCTCGCCCGCCCTGGAAACGCCCCCGACCTCTTCTTCCCCAACTCCGGCCGCGGAGATCCCCCTCGCCGTTCTGCTCAGCTCCGACCACCCCCGAGCTCGCTCCGGTGCTTGCTGCAACCCCTGTGAGCCTAGCTACCTCCTCCCCCTCTCCGTTGGCTTCCTTTTGCCCTGTAACACACTGCACGAAGCTCGTCCGCACGCACCGCCGCCGTGCTCGCCGCCGGTGATGCTCCGGTTACCATTTGGTCACTGGCACCCGTCCAACGTACTGACCATAGCACGTAGATGCGAATGGTGCTACGCACGCATCGCCTAGGCCCCTGCAGCCATTTCTCCACACACGCCCGACGCCGGTCGCCGCCGTGGAGCTCGTTGCCGTCTTCTCCGGCCACCCCAGGTCCGGCGACCACCTCCATCCGACACGCGACAGCAAGGGCTATCCAACGCACCCAGCCGCAGCTCGAACCGTGCACCGTAGGCGTTTTCCGAAGCCCGCCGCCGTGTTTGGCCTCGCCGGCGGCTAAACGCCGGGAGTTGAACCTGTTTTGACCACGGGTTTGACCCCCTGGGTCAATGACATGTGGGCCCTGCCCGCAAGTCAAAACTAGTTTAGGTGTTAATTTAATTCTAATTAGTTAATTAGTTTAGTCACTGACACGTGGGCCCTGGCCCCACTGACAGCTAATTAGTTTTAGTTTAACTCTAATTAACTCAGTTAATTAGCTGTGACACTGACATGAGGGACCCACTGGTCAGGTTTGACCTGGACTAGCCCTGTTGACTGCCTGACGTCAGCATGATGTCATGCTGACGCAGTAAAGGTTTTTCTGGGATTTTTAGATTTAAAATAATTCAGGAAATTCCAGAAAATACCCAAAACTTCTAAAAATCATATAAAATCAACCATAGCTCAGATGGAAAATATTTATATATGAAAAATGATCAGAAAAATCCAATCTTTCTAATGGCACTGGTTTCATGCATGTTTGAACAAGTTAACTTGCTGTTTATATCAAAAAACATGATAATGCACTTATTTAAATAATAGTTTGCATTTCAATTTGAATCCTTGATTCAAATAGGTTCAAACCCTTCTGGTTTTAGTTACATTAGCCAACACACATGCATCTTGCCATGTCATGAGCATGCATCATATTGTTGCATTTGTTTGTTAATGATTGTATCGTCGGTATTCCCTGTGTTAGGTCTTGCTCCCGAGGATACTGCTGCGTATCCAGTTGAAGAGCAGTACCCGACAACTACCTTGTCAGGCAAGCAATCATTGATCATTCCGATACAAACTCAATTTTCTCGCTCCTGCTCTCTTTTACTGCATTAAGGCAATAATGCGTGAACTGCTACTTGCTGCGGTAGTTGAACCCTATTCCCTTGCATGACCTGTCATTGCCACAGTAAATAGTTGAAACCCACTAGCATGTGTAGGAGTTGATTGAGCCATGTGATGTGTGATCCACCATGCTATTTGTTTATGTTGCCTGCTATGCTTAGAGTTGTGTCTGGTCTGATTCATCTGGGTGATGGATTAGAGTGAAATGATCTTACCGATAAGAGAAGGAAGTGTGGAATACGCTTGGTAAAGGTATCGATGAAAGGCCATGTAGGAGTACATGGTGGGTTGTTTCATTGGAATCGTCCATAGGACCCGAGATCTGTATGTGTGGTTCAAGTTACAGCTACTACCATGCATTGGGATCCTTAATTGACCCTCTCGGCTTATTAATTACCCTTGATCTCTGTCCAGGAGTTGCAACTAGTTTCTGGTGTTTATAGCTTACTGGAGGTCGTGCACAACGCTGACCCTCGGGGTGGGTTGTGATGCGACAGGTACGTGGCATGGTGTACCGGTTGCCCGTTTGGTGACTCGGGAACCCTGTACACATCGTTTGGGGCCGTGAGCGACACCCCGACCGGATCTCCCCACGGATGGAACCCAAATAGGCGATAAACCTGGACGAGAGACTCGAGTAGTTAGTCAGGTCGTGGCCGACACCCCCGCTGGGCTTCCGTTTGAAGGTTGCCGAGTACACGCCGAGTAAACGGCGATAAGTGGTGGAAGCGTGTGTGAAGAGGTACACCCCTGCAGGGTTATCAATCTATTCGAATAGCCGTTGTTCGCGGTAGGAACTACTTGGTTGCTCTTACAGTTCATAGACAAGTTGATGGTTACTACTAAAAGCCTCAAGATAAGCGTGAGTGCCGTGGATGGCCCTTCCGTAGGATGACGGAAGAGGATCCTCGGTGGTGTATTGATGTGGTGATTAGAGGACTCGTGTTCGTAGTAACATCTTGCAATCTGTTGAGAGTTGTAGTATAGGTTAGCCAAGGTCAAAGCTGGCATTCTGCTATAAACTCCACTACCCCCCTTTGATAATGTTGCATGTATGATAGGTTCTGTGGTAAGACTTGCTGAGTACCTTTGTACTCATGTTTGCTTAATAACTGTTGCAGAGGAGAACCCTGCCCCTGCTGATGGGTTCTACATAGACGTTGACGTCGACGAGTAGCTTGACACCCAGACGGTGATCTGGAGCTTGTGAAGGGCCTTGTAGATAGCCAGGCTACACCAAGCCTGTTTTATTTTCTAAGTTGTCTGTACTCAGACATGTAGCTTCCGCTTGTGCTTGTATGACTGTATGACTTGAGTGTTGGGTCATGTGACCCCTACCTGTATGAATATGTTATGTATGGATCTTGGAGCCTTTTAAATAAAGTACTTGAGTCATAGAGTTCTGTTGTGATGCAATGTTGTATTTGCACATATTGAGCATATTGCGTGTATGATTGAAATGCTTGGTATGTGTGGGATCCGACACCTAGTTGTTTTCCTTTGGTAGCCTATCTTACAGGGAAATGCCTCCTAGTGATTCCAATGAGCCTTGGTAGCTTGCTACTGCTCGGAACACGTAGGCTGGCCGGCATGTGTCCTTCTTCGTTCCTGTGTCTGTCCCTTAGGGGAAATGTCACGCGTTGTTCCTTTAAGTCCATGTAGCTTGCTACGACTTGTGTTCATACGTTGATGACCGACACGTTCGTTGCTGGGTCATGGATGCCTGTCTCTGTAATTTAGTGCCACTTTTGGTTTATAACTAGCCATGTCGGCCCGGGTTCTCTGTCATATGGATGCTAGCGACATTGTCATATACGTGTGCCAAAATGCGCAAACGGTCCCGGGCCAGGTAAGGTGGCATCCTTGGGGTTACCGTGCGTGAGGCCGCAAAGTGATATGACGTGTTACAGCTAGATCGGTGTGACTTCGGATCGGGGTCCTGACAATAATGATAGCTATGACTGCAACTAGGAAATAAAAACAGGAAGTAAATAGAAGGTGTGATCAGCGGTGGTAATATGGACCGGGGTCCCATGATGTTCACTAGTGATGTCTCTCTCCCAAAAGACGATAAAACAACAAAGCGAGGTAAACAAATTATAGCTGGGCAATTGACAGGATTATGTGCGCAAACCAATGCTAACTATGCTGCAAAGAAAGGTAGAGGCTCAAAAGCATGGGCGGTACGCCAAGGCAAGTAGACCGAAATCCATCTGCATCTACTAATAATCATCCACCTTGAGATATCTATCCAGAACATCTCGCTGGTATTAAGTTACGAATCCCACCCAAAGTGTAAACTCAAAGCAACAGACAACTGCATTAAAAGAACTTTGCGTAAAGTAAACAATCCTTGCACCCGCAAGTACAAGCACCGTTGTTTTCTCCCTTGTGGCAACAGCACATCCCCTAGACTCATGTTTCTGTCACTCAAGCTAGTCATCAGGGGGCATGAACCCACAATCAAGCATAATGCTCCCTCTTGGAGTTACTACCTACTACTTGGCCAAAGCAATAAACAGCAACGGAGAACATGCAAGAATTACTCAAGAACAAAGATATAAAAGAGGTGAATCAAATATATTACTCAAACACAATCTGAACATAGTCTCATAATCCATCAGATCCCAGCAAACTCAGCAAAGCAACAGCAAAAAGATTACATATGTGCCTCGATCATGTAGGGCAGCTCACGAGGTCTAAACCATGAAGAGCAAAGAGGGGAGGAGAACATCACATAGCTACTGATCATGGACCCATGGTCCAAGGTGGACTACTCACGACTCATTCGGGAAGCGTCCATGGTGGTGGAGAAGCTCCTGGTGGTGGTTCTCCCCTCCGGTAGGGTGCCGGGAAGAGTTCTCCTGATGCTCCCGATCTTGGAAGCGCTGCGGCGGCGGAACAGAGGCGAGATCGCGAAAAAGGGTTCTGTCCTCGAGGGTTTCGGGACGAGAGGGATATATATGCGAAGGGGGGCAGCCAGAGGCGGAGCAGGGGCCCCAGGCGCCCCCCTGGCGCGGCCAGGGGTGGGGCCGCGCCAGGTGGCCGCCTGGGCCTCCCCTGGCTCCCCTCTGGCCCATCTTTGGTTCTTCGCGAAGCTTCCTGTACGCTGATTTTTCCTGTATTTTTCCAGGAATTTTTGGAGCACTTTTAATATGGGGGAAACCTGAAATAGAAAAACAGCAGAAAACAGGAACTGGCACTGTGGTGCACTGAGTTAATAGGTTAGTCCAAATATGATCAAAAGTGTATGGAAGTGCATCAATATCATAGCAATATCACACAAAAGAAGCATGGAGCAAGCAGAAATTATAGATACGTTTTGGACGTATCACACATACCTATCCCCGTCTACGAGCATGGCTAAGCAATATATGACATAACGAATATTCCCGGGGTGATCAAAGGTCATATATTCCTACCACATGAACTACATAGCATATCCACATGTTCCCAATCCTACTCATGAAATCTTTGGGGGTGAAACTAATGCATAGTAAAAACTGGGTATCGAAAATTATGATCATAGTGTGAACTTGTCTTGCTGACGTTCGTTGAACTCTAAAGATTTGTAGTAGCAAGGTTCGCACTCCGTATGATCTAGCCTAAGCAAGCCATAACATACATAAGCATACAAGCAAAGATCCAAAAACAAAACAAATAAAAGACTTCGGAAAACTTCAAAAACAGCCAAATAAAGTTTATGTGCAGAACGTAATTTTTATAGCAACAAAAATAAATGGTTTTGTTTTTAACAGAAAGTACATGTCACAAGCTTAGATTTGCAAAAAGAATCTATAGCGACCACAGTCCCAATGAATCGAAGTCTCTATGCTTAAGTGTCATCCCTGGATCGGTATGATGAAATACACAGTACTTGAGGATTTATAACAGTCTTTCAATCACACAGTTATTACATCGAGATCATCATAAAGAGTATTATTACAAAAATATGGCGAAAGGCCAACTAAAATAATAAACTACAGAAGTATCGAAGATAATTTGAGTCCATCCAACTCCACGGCAAACACCGAGTGCATGACAACGACCTATCGCACCTTAATCTTTGTCGGAAAACTCTACAACATGAGACGTTACAGCCGTGTAGGTCAGCACATTGAATATGCTGGCACAGTCACACTGTAGAAATAATCATGAACAAATATCTACATGCATATTTGGCTGGTGGAGGTTGTAAGGTTTATTTTTGCATAAAGCTAATTTTTTCCTTTAACAAAGGAATAAATTTATTTACTACTAAGTTGAATTAATCAATATTGAGAAGGTTCCTCCATCTCAATCCCAAAATCACCAATGTCATTAGTAACCCAACAGTTTAATTAATAGAGTGATGAGATCAATCAATAATTCAAACACCAGGATACTCAAGATGTCCATAACCGGGGACACGACTATTCATGAATAGTTTGTACACTCTGCAGAGGTTTGCACACTTTTTCCCACAAGACTCGACCGCGTCCATGATCGGAAGATCGAGACATAGCCTTTCAGAAGCATTAACTCCTTACTCTGGGTATACCAGTACACCTACTTTCCCCTACATCTGCTAGTCTACCACTGAAAGAGCTCACACAACATACTCAACTATGCCAGAGCCCATAATGGCTTGTGGCTGCACACAGAAGTTTCTAGGCATGAATGATAGATGATCCTTTGAGCCTGGGTGGCATTCGATAGGATGATCACACAGTTCCTCCAAGATATCCTAGGACAACATTGGATTCTCCAGGTGCACTGCAACCAATCCACCCAGATGTGTATTAAAGTTTCCACCTTAAACTTTCCCTTAGTTGTTATTACACTCACAACTTTCATGGATCTCACATACCAATCTACGTCTACGAGCATGACTAAGCAAGTAACAAAGCGCATATTCCCAAGGTTGATCTCAAGTCATTGGGTTCCTACCTCAGGAACTACATAGCATAACCATATGTATCCAAGTCCTACTCATGCAAATCTCTGAGGGTGTAACTAATGCAAGTAAAACTGGGTACTGAAAAGTATGATCAAAGTGTAACTTGCCTTGCTAATGATAGTTGAAACCTAGAGAATCATAGTAGCAAGCTTCGCACTCCAGAAATTCTATCACAAGCAAACAATAGCATACATAAGTAATCATGCAAAAGAATAGAAGAAAAGATCTCAAAAAACTTTGAAACAAGTAAATAACTCTTGCAACAAAAAACAATTTCTAACAGTACCAAAATTAGGTGGATTTGGTCTTATCAGAAAGTTTAGGTCAAGAGCTTCGATTTGCAAAAAGAATCAGCTTAAACGGAGTTACGAAACTCAATTTATGATCAAAAGAAGTTCAAATTCAAATATGTTTGAATTCAAATTTTAAAAAAATAAAAATAAATTTGAGTTGGTTTACTGAATAGATGAGATCAAAACGAAGAGTTTGGCATTGGTTTCATCTAATTCCGACAAACGAGTAAAAAGTAGTGATAGATTGAAAACTACGGACTAATCTAAAAGAATTTTAATTGCGAATAGGTCCCTCGCGTAAAATTAACAGAAAAAGAAAAAACTATCGAGCGAACGCTCGTTATTTAGATCTAAACAGTGAACGATCTCTAAATAGATCTAATCTAAAAAACAAGTTTTATGAAAACCAATCTAAAAGTAAACCGGAAAAAACTGGCGGTTCGTACCGGTTCGGGCGGTTTTCAAAAAAACTGCGGCCGGGTCGGGTCGGCGGGTAGTGGCGGCTCCGGCGAGGCGGGTTGAGGCGGCGTCGGTGGCGGGGTGGTGCGGGCAGCGGCGCGGTGGCGAGCAGGCGGCGGGGCAGAGGCGAAGTGCGGCGGCGGCGGCGGCTGAGGAGGAGAGAGAGGGGGCGGCGTTTATAAAGGGGGCCGGGGGCCTCGACTTGGAGAAGGGGGTGAACAACGACCATGGCGAGGTCGGACTCCAGCGGGAGTCCGGTGCCGGCACGGAAGTGAAGGCGGTGGCCGGCTGGGCTGGGCTTCGGCCCAGTTCGGTCGACCCAAACTTTTTTTAAATACATTTTTTGAAATTACAGGAAAATAGAAAAAACACAATGAATATATTTAAAAAATCGCAGGAAAAATCACACGTACTTAGGGCCTTATTTATGACCTGGTGAACATTTTTCTCGGCTAAATGCCTAAAATAAAAATAAACTTTTTAGTGCAAATAAAATAACAAAAATATATACTTTCGCAAAATAAAATTCAATAAATATATTTTTACTGAAAATTCAATTTCCAACAATTCTATTTTGTTTTTGAAGAAGTCATATTATCTTCTCTCATTATTTTAAAAATACTGAAAATGAAAATTGGTAAAATAATATTTGATCCAACCCCACTTGGAAAATAATAAAATTTTGGGTCCTTTTTGGAACACTTCCAACTCTCTCACTTGGGTCCTTTTTGGAACACTTCCAACTCTCTCACTTGGGTCCTTGAGTTGCTTAAAGTTTTTTGGATCAATTTCCAAACAAAATCAAATTCAAAATGCTCAAAGAATGAATGCACATGAATGATCTATATATTAACATCCAAATTGAAAATAGGGATGTTACAAACCTACCCCCCTTAAGATGAATCTTGTCCTAGAGATTCGGGTTGGCTAGCAAAATAGTGTGGGTGGTCTTGTCAAAGGTCTTCCTCTTGTTCCCAGGTGTCTTCGTCCTCTGTATGGTAACTCCACCGAACTTTGCAAAACTTGATGACCTTGGTGCCGGTAAGTCGGTTGGCAAACTCGAGAATTTTGATAGGCTTCTCCTCATAAGTCAGGTCACTCTCTAACTAAATTGCTTCTAGGGGCACTATATCTCGTAGTGGAATTTCGGCCATCTCTACATGACACTTCTTCAACTGGGAAATGTGGAATACATTGTGAACTCTGGACAAAGTTTCGGGTAACTCTAGCTGATAAGCTACTTCTTTTCTGCGTTCCAAAACTCTGTACGGTCCCACAAATCGTGGTGCCAATTTACCCTTAATTCCAAAACGCTTAACTCCTCGAAGTGGGGACATACGAAGATATGCTCTATCTCCGACTTCGTAGGTTATCTCTTTGCGTTTTGTATCAGCATAACTTTTCTGTCTGGACTGGGCTATTTTGAGTCTATCACGGATCAACTTGACCTTCTCCTCTGAATATCTGATTAAGTCGGGTCCAAATAGTTTGCGGTCTCCGACTTCATACCACATCAATGGTGTCCTGCACCTCCTTCTGTACAAAGCCTCGAAAGGGGCCATCTGTAGACTAGTCTGATAAATGTTGTTGTAAGAGAACTCTGCGTTAGGCAAGTTATCTTCCCAACTAGATCCATAATCTAGCGCACAAGCTCTCAACATGTCCTCCAGAATCTGATTGACTCTCTCGGTCTATCCATCTGTCTGCGGATGAAAGGCTGTGCTGAACTCAAGCCTCGTACCCAAAGTATCATGTAACTGCTTCCAAAACTTTGAGGTAAATTGTGTTCCTCTATCTGATATGATGGTCCTCGGAACTCCATGCAGACATATGATCCTGGTCCTGTATATCTTGGCCAACTTAGCACTCGTGTAAGTGGTCTTCACGGGGATAAAGTGAGCTACCTTTTGTCAAGCGATCAACTATAACCCAGATAGAATCGCACGCTGATCGTGTCTTGGGTAATCCTGTGATAAAATCCATTCCGAGCTTATCCCACTTCCAATCTGGTATTGGTAACGGCTGTAGTAACCCTGCTGGTTTCTGATGTTCTGCCTTAACTCTCTGACACACGTCACATACCGCTACATACTCGGCCATGTCCTTCTTCATACCGGTCCACCAGAAATTTTGCTTCAAATCCAAATACATCTTGGTGTTGCCTGGGTGTATCGAGTAAGGTGAATCATGGGCCTCCTGAAGAATCAACTTCCTGATCTCCAGGTCATTGGGCACGTATACACGTTCCTCGAACCACAATGTTCCATATTCATCCTCACGGAATCCTTCTGCCTTTCCTTGGCTCATTCTGCCCTTTATTTTTGCAATACCTTTGTCCGTCTTCTGGGCTTCTCGAATCTTTCCCAACAAAGTGGACTGGATCTCCAATGTGGCAACATAGCCTCTAGGGACTATCTCCACCTGTAGGTCTCTGAGGTCATCTGCTAACTCCTGGGGTAAACCTCCGGTTATGATAGTGTTGACATAACTTTTGTGACTCAAAGCATCTGCCACGACATTGGCTTTCCCTGGGTGATAATGCAATCTCATGTCGTAATCCTTTATGAGCTCCAGCCATCTCCTTTGCTTGAGATTTAACTCCTTCTGCATGAAGATGTACTTCAAACTCTCCTAATCCATGTAAACATCACAACGGTTTCCAATAAGAAAATGTCTCCAGGTCTTGAGTCTGTGCACTACGGCTACTAACTCGAAATCATACGTGGCATAATTCAACTCATGGGGCCAAAGCTGACGTGAGGCATATGAAACAACTCTTCCTTCTTGCATGAGAACACCTCCAAGTTCTTGGCAAGAAGTGTCGCAATACACTTGAAAATCCTTGCGTATATTCGGGAGTATCAGCACTCGGGCTGTAACCAAATGTTTCTTCAACTCCTGAAAACTGGCCTCACATTCTTTGGTCCAATTATACTTAATTTCCTTTTTCAACAATTCCATTATGGGCTTAGCAATCTTGGAGAAATTCTCGATGAACCTTCGATAATATCCTGCGAGTCCAAGAAAACTACGAGTATCCCCAACTGAGGTGGGCGCTTTCCACTTGGTGACGGCCTCTACTTTGGAGGGGTCTACTGCTATACCATCTCCTGATATAACATGTCCGAGGAATCCAACTTCCTTCAACCAAAACTCACATTTGCTGAACTTGGCATATAACTGATGTTCCCTGAGCTTCTCGAGAACCAAACGCAAATGTTCCTTGTGCTCCTCTTCATTCTTGTAGTAAACCAATATGTCATCAATGAATACCACCAGAAACTTATCCAAGGACTCCATGAACACCTTGTTATTCATACTCGTAAAGTAGGCAGGGGCGTTAGTCAGACCAAATGACATAACTGTATACTCATAAAGCCCGTATCTCGTGGTAAAAGCTATCTTAGGTATGTCATGTTCTCGGATCTTTAGTTAATGATATCCATATCGTAAATCAATCTTAGAGAAAACTTTGGCTCCTTGCAACTGGTCAAACAAGTCATTGATCATCGGTAGAGGGTATTTATTCTTGATCGTCACCTCATTCAGTGCACGATAGTCTACCACCATCCTTAGTGAACCATCCCTCTTCTCACCTAAGAGCACCGGGGCTCCCCAAGGTGAAGAACTTGGTCGAATATAACCTTTCTCCGTTAACTCCTTGATCTGCTCCTTAATATCTTCCAAATCATTTGCGGGCATCCGGTATGATCTCTTGGATATGGGTCCGGTGCCTGGTAATAATTCAATCAAGAACTCGATGTATCGATCTGGTGGCATGCATGGTAACTCCTCCGGGAAAACATTGGGGTAATCCGTCACAACTGGTACTTCCTCCTGAACAACTCCCGAAAGTGCATTCACGTGCGTCCTCTGGGGTGTGTGCCTTGACACATACTTGATCCTCTTTCCTTCCGGGGTGGTGAGGAGAATAGATTTACTAGTGCGATCAATGTTTCCCTCAAACTTGGATAGACAATCCATACCTATGATTTCGTCCAAACTGTGGGATTCCAAAATGATGAGGTCGGTGGGAAAAAGATGTCTCCCAATTGTCAATGGCAATTGATAACATCCTCGGCTTGCCATGTACTCTGCTCCAGGGGAACTCACTAACATAGGTGACTTAAGGGCTACGGTTGGCAAATTATACTTTTCCACAAAACCCCTTGATATGTATGAATGAGATGCACTAGTGTCAAAAAGAACAAGGGATGTAAATGCATTAACCAAAAACTTACCAACCACTGCGTCGGGCTGCTTGTCAATTTCCTCCACATTGACGTGATTCACCTATCCTCTGGTGAATGGGTTGGGCTTCTTTCCTGAGCTTCCATTGCCATTTCCATTATTTGCTTCAGGACACTCGGTGGCATAGTGTCCGGTCTTCCCGCACTTGAAACAAGTAATGTGACTCAGATCTTTCTTAGTGGGTGTTGATGGGGTGGAACGGTTCTGACTGTTGTTTCCTCCATTCCCATTGCCATTCCTGGGGCCTCTGTGGTTGTGTGAATTTCCACCATTGTGAGAATGCCCTCCATGGTTATGCCCTCCATGGGTGGGATTGTTATATCCTCCTGAGTATGGGGAATAGCAAGGCTTATGTTGAGCTCCAGAATTATACTTTCCATGTCCATACTTCCGCTTGCGGCTATCAATCTGCTGTTGTTTTCCTTCAATCATGATGGCCCTGTCTACCAGCTCCTGGTAGTTGTTGAAGGTTGCTACCATTAGCTGCACACTCAATTCATCATTGAGTCCCTCAAGAAACTTCTCCTGCTTCGCGGCATCAATAGCCACATCATCTGGTGCATAGCGAGCTAACTGCCTGAAATCATCCACTCACTGTCCCACAGTATGGTTCCCTTGGCGCAGGTTGCAAAACTCACGCTTCTTCAGGCTCATGGCTCCAACTGAAACATGTGCAGTGCGGAAGGCTTGCTGAAACTGATCCCAAGTAACTATAGCAAGGGGATAAGTGACGTTGTATTTCTCCCACCAAGCGGTTGCTGGTCCCTCAAGCTGATGTGCGGCAAAGCGCACTCTCTCTGCATCTGTGCATCTTGTAGTTGCTAGCTCTCTTCCCATCTTGCGGAGCCAGTCATCTGCAACAATCTGCTCGGTGCTACTAGAGAACACCGGTGGATTAAACCTTAGGAAACTGGTCAGGTTGTCAACTAGAGGAGGGTTGTTGTTGTTGTTGTTGTTGTTGTTGTTGTTGTTGTTGTTGTTGTTGTTGCCTTGGTTCTGAACAAGTAGTTGCATCAAAGTGTTCTGCTGCTGGATCAACTGAGTGAGTTCAGGTGGGAACTGGAATCCTGGCTCACATCTCGGAGGCATCTGATGGGTTAGAGGGATGAGAAATAGAATAGAATGAGGTCTAGAGAGATTCCCTACCCATATGCACAAGAGACAAACATATTCATATCATATCACTCAATTTAAAACAAGGTCACACAAAAGATCCTAAGCTACTATTACAAAGCTCGCGAATGATTCTAACTACTTGGAAGAACACTAATAGTTACAAGGTGGTCGTCTAATAGCTTTGATCGGAAGAAGACTCCATAATATCTGCTCCAGCTTCGTATTCATAATCACTTTCATCACTGTCGGTGTCATCTATTAAGATATAGTTTCCTGAATGAATGCCCATCTCTGGTTCTGGCTTCACCACGGGTGCTCCAATCTTCTTATTCAGTTCTTCATTCTGCTCCAATAGCACAACAATTTCCTCTTCATATCCATCGCGTGTTGTCTCGAGTTCTTCTTCTAGCTCGATGTTCTGTGTCATCACCGTCTTGGTATTTAGCATGAGCGTGCACATTTGATTCTCATAGCGACGAATGTGCTGGTCCATCTCCTGTATGAATGCTGCAATGGACTTATCATTCCTGGTCCGAATCATCTCCCATTGCTCATCTCGACGTCCACAAATCTGGTAGATGGTATCTGTAGGTGTCAAAACCGGCAGATCTCGGGTAGGGGGTCCCAAACTATGCGTCCGAGGATCGATGGTAATAGGAGACTGGGGACATTATGTTTACCCAGGTTTGGGCCCTCTCGATCGAGGTAATAGACAAGTAAATTTGCATGTGCCAAACTCTAAACCTTCAAATAATAATATGTTTTGTATGCCCGAATCGATCATGTGGCGACTTGGGTCTGTCAGTATCTTCCATGCTAGGTGGGTTATTCTCACGATAAGTGGACTCCGCTTGTCATTCACGAGAAAGTGGCGGGTAACTGGGATGCCCAGTCCCATGCTCAAAATGAAATCAAAATATAATCAAACAAAACTCCCCCAGGACTGTTGTTTGTATGGACGGCACCCATTATTTCGGATCAGCAGTGAAGTGTGGTTTTTGGTGGAGGGGGGTAAAAAGTTTACCATTCTATTTGGGAACCACCTATAATGTATTTGGCATGGAAGATATTGAGAACTCTTGGTCGGTATGTTGACAATGAAAGCATACCTCTCAAAAGTATTTTCATCTCTGTTTTTAAAGCTTCGAGCTCTGGGACCTCTGCAAATCCCTGCTTCCCTCTACAAAGGGCCTATCTTTTACTTTATGCAAGAGTCAGTGGTATTCCTTTTCATTCCAACCTACTCTTTGGTTGGCAAGCATCATGTGGTGGGGAAAGATCTAAGCACATATGGCCATTCAAATATATTTGATCATGAATGATTATTGTTGACAATTATCTATATGATAAATAAGTTGGGAGGTGAAACAATATGCCCCTATCTTTCTCTGTGTTCAATGGATGCTATTTGTTCTAAAAATATGCTTTGAGTGGTAGCAATCATGGAAGACTATATGATAGTTGAGTACGTGGGATTTGCTGAATCGAAGCTCTTACATAGACCCTTCCGGAAAATAAGATGAACTGCAATTGTTTGATGACTGAGAACCTAGTTTGTTAGCTTTCAAGAAAGTTTATGATCTTGCATTAACATGTGAATAGCTAGCTACTTGATCATGAGAAGTTTTATGAGATGAACTACTGTTATGATATATAATAATGCTAGAAAAAGTGATTGAAATTATCATTGATCAAACTTGTGCACTTGCTAGCATTCACACTTCACAAATTATTTCTTTTATCATTTACCTACTCGAGGACGAGCAGGAATTAAGCTTGGGGATGTTGATACATCTCCAACGTATCTATAATTTATGAAGTATTCATGCTATTATATTATCCATCTTGGATGTTTTATATGATTTTTGGGACTAACCTATTAACCTAGAGCCCAGTGTCAGTTTCTATTTTTTTCCTTGTTTTTGAGTTTGACGTAAAAGGAATATCAAACGGAGTCCAAACGAGCTAAAAATTTACTATGATTTTTTATGGACCAGAAGAAGCCCCTGAAACAAAATAGTTGGGCCAGAAGAGTCCCGATCCAACCACAAGGGTGGAGGGCGCCCCCTAGTGTGGGCCACTCGTACTTGTCGTTGACTCATGGACCCTCTGACTTGTTCTCGACGCCAAAAATTCTTATAAATACCGAAACCCCCAGAAATAAACCTAGGTTGGGAGTTCCGCCACCATAAGTCTTTGTAGCCACGAAAACAAATCTAGGCCCTCTATGGCACCCTGCCAGAGTGGGCCATCATCATCGGAGGCCATGGAGGGGGATCCCAGAGGGGGCCATCATCGTCATGGAAGCCAAGGACCAGAGGGAGGACCTTTCCTCATCTAGGGGGAGGCCAAGGAGGAGGAAGCACAAGGAATAGAACCTCTCCCCCTCTCTCTCTCTCTCTCTTGGTGGTGTCAGAGTGTCATTGGGGGAACAATCGCCGTGGTTGTCGTCTTCATCAACATCACCATCACCATCACCATCCTCATCTCTTTTACGCGGTCCACTCTCCCGCACCCCGCTGTAATCCCCTACTTGAACATGGTTCTTTATGCCACATATTATGATGTCTTTTGGGTTGATTGATGATCTAGATTGGATTGAGTTGTATGTTTTTTTGGTGTCGTCCTATGGTGCCTTCCGTGCCGCTCACACGTGAAGGATTCCTGTTATAGGGTGTTGCAATACGTTCATGCTTCGCTTAAAGTGGGTTGCTAGATTGACAGAAGCTTAAACCCAAGTAAGGGGGTTGTTGTGTATGGGATAAAGGGGACTTGGTACTTTAATGTTATGGTTGGGTTTTACCTTAATGATCTTTAGTAGTTGCGGATGCTTGCTAGAGTTCCAATCATACGTGCATACGATCCAAGGAGAGAAAGTATGTTAGCTTATGCCTCTCCCTCATATGAAATTGCAATGACGACTACCGATATTGTTAACAATTGCCTAGGACAATTCCGCACACTGATCCATCATTATTCCACATTCGCTATTTATAATATATATTAATATATTCTAACTTTATATTAACAACACCTATTTTTATATTTTAGTTCTCTGATATCATGCAAAATTATCCTCTTAATACCCACAACATAGTTTTATTTATCGTTTCTAGATGGAAGCAAACGTTTGGTGTACGTAGAGTCGTATCAGTGGCAGATAGGACTTGAGATAATATTGATCTTACCTTTAGCTCCTTGTGGGTTTGATACTCCATACTTATCACTTCCACCTTTGGAAATTGCTACGATGATTCCTTGCACTTGGGGATTATCACTACCCATGCCCACCCTCTGATGGGAGTAACTCTTCAACTCATACATTTTTAATTTCTCTTCATGCTTACCAAAGGATGAATGCTATGATAATTTCTATGATCCCTTTGATTCGTTTGAAATATCACTTTTTGATGAAATCGATGCTTACTATGCTTGTGGCCTTGATGCCAATATGAGTGATGCTTATGGAGATGAACATGCTATAGTTCCTTATGTTAAGAATGAAATTGGTGCTATTGTACCCATACATGATAGTCCTATTATATTTTTGAATTCTCCCAACTACACTATACCAGAGAAGTTTGCGCTTATTAAGGATTATATTTATGGGTTGTGTTTTACCATTACACATGATGATTTTTATGAATATAATATGTGTGTGCTTACTACTCCTACTTGCGATTATTATGAGAGTTTCAAAGTTTCTGGAATGTTTACAGAATACTGCTATGCAGACTATTTATTTTGTCCTATTTTTCATAATTTTTTGAGTTACAGAAGTATATGTACCGTCAGCATCTTTACACACTGTCCTGCTTTCACATATTGTTGTTATACTTTTATTATTTGCTTATGTTTGAAATCTTGTTGAGCCCCGTTGACTTGGGAGCCATAGAATTGTGATAGAATACAATGGGTAAGGTTTGATTATATTTATACAATAATGTTCCAGCTCGACATGATGGGATTTGATGTTATATGCACTAAACCCTCTCATAAAAAGTTTGCTTAAGTTTTGTGTGGATGAAGTGTTTGACGATCGAGGAGGTATCGATATGAGGAGAATATGGAGAGGAAAGAATTCAAGCTAGGGTACTCCCAAGGCACCCCAAGTAAATATTCAAGGAGACTCAAACATCTAAGATCGGGGATGCCCCGGAAGACATCCCTTCTTTCTTCGACAATTATCGGCATGTCTCGGTTTTTGTTTTGTTGACATGATATGCATAAATTCTTGGAGTGTTGTGTGCTTTCTATTTTTATGTTAGTGATAAACCATGCTTGTATGAGATAGTCCTTGGTTGATTTATAGAGTGCTATTTACACTTCACTCATACCTTCTGAGTATGGCTTTATAGAATGCTTCATGTGCTTCACTTAGATCATTTGAAGTTTGGATGCTCGTTTCTCTACATTTGGAAAACCGATATTGGTAGAATGCTATTTTGCTTCACATATATTTGTTAGAGCGTGTTCATGTCATATGTAGAAAGAATTAAATGCTCATGCTTCATTTATATCTTTTAGAGAGTCAACAAGAATTGGTCATTCACATGGTTAGTCATAAAATCCTACATAAAACATGTAGATCACTAAATAAGTTATGTTTGATTCCTTGCACTGGTTTTTGCGATATTAATATGGTAATATGTGGGTGTACTAGTGGATGATTATGGTTTAGTAAAACATATCAATGTTAAGGTCTGTGATTCCCGAAGCATGCACGTATAGCTCTAGTTTTGCGATGAAGTTGGAGCATAATTTATCCTTGATTGAAATCCTTTGTGTTGTTATAATTGGG
>LR738710.1:62624969-62695382 GCA_902687465.1 Secale cereale
TTGTTAACTCTTACCAATCTCCTCCCTAGGGGAATGCAAGTAGTACTTTGCTTCGAGGGCTAATCGGCTTTCACAATAAGTATGTGAGTTCTTTATGACTAATTTGAGTCCATGGATTATCCATACTCCTACATTTCCGAAATTTGCTAGCCTCTTCAGTATCGTGCATTGCTTTTTCTCACCTCGAGAGTTGGTGCAAACTTCACCAGTGCATCCTAACCCTGTGATATGATATCCTCTATCACACATAAGCCTCCTTATATCTTCCTCAAAGCATCCACCATACCTACCTATTATGGCATTTCCATATACAACCGAGATATATTGCGATGCAACTTCACCGTTCTGTTTTCATGACATACATATTCATTGTTATATTGTTTTGCATGATCATATAGCTAACATAGTATTTGTGGCTCAGCCACCATTCATCGTTGTTAATAGATGTTACGCTAGATCATTGCACATCCTGGACCGCCATAGGCATTCATATAGAGTCATATTGTTCTAGATATCGAGTTGTAATATTGAGTTGTAAGTATATAAAAGTGTGATGATCATCATTATTAGAGAATTGTCCCGATGGGGAAATAAAAAAGGCCAAAAAGGGCCCAATAAAAAAGACCAAAAAGAGCCCCAAAAAAGATAAAACAAAAAATGATAGAATAGGAGAGAAGGGGCAATGTTACTATCCTTTTCCACAGTTGTGCTTCAAAGTAGCACCATGTATTTCATATAGAGAGTCTCCTATGTTGTCACTTCCATATACTAGCGGGAATTTTTCATTATGGAACTTGGATTTGTATATTTCGATGATGGGCTTCCTCAAATGCCCGAGGTCTTCATGAGCAAGCAAGTTGGATGCACACCCACTTAGTTTCAGGTGAGATTTCATACACTTATAGCTCTTACTGGATCTGTTGCACGGAAATCCCTACTCCTTGCATTGATGTCGATTGATGGGCATCTCCATATCCCGTTGACCTGCTTAGTTGATGCAAGATACTCTCCCCTTTTAACTTCTCCTTATTGATCCCTACCACCACATTCCATCCCACCTATAGTGCTATGTCCATGGCTCACACTCATGTATTGTGTGGGAGTTGAAAATGCTAAAGCGTGTTAGAAGTATGATTCAAATGCTTGGTTTGACACCGGGTGCTCATGATTTATACTTTGTGCTAAGAAGACTGAGCATGGCATGCTATATGATTTTGTAGGGATATCGTTCTTTAGCAATCTTTATTTTGAAGGGCATGATTGTTTGTTAGTATACCTGAGTGTTGACGTCTTTATGTCAAATTATAGACTATTGATTAGAATCACTCGTGTCATAATATTCATGCCATGATTAGATTACATGATCAAGATTATGCTAGGTAGCATTCCACATCAAAAAATATCATTTACCTACTCAAGGACGAGAAGGGATTACGCGCCTACCCCCTCCCCCTAGGGCGCACCCTGTTGCCTTGTCGTCTCCTTGATTGTCCTCTAGTCTCCTCCTAGGGTCTCTTTTGCCAGAAAAAATCATTAAAAAGTTTTGTAGCATTTGGACTTCATTTGATACAAATTTCCTGGAAAACCAAAAACAAGCAAAAAAGAGCAACTGGCACTGGGCACTAGGTTAGTCCACCAAAATGATATAACATTGTGTAAATGTATCCAAGATTGATAATATAATATCATGAATCAATGAAATAATTATAGATACGTTGTAGACATATCAGCGAGCTCACCAGACGGTGGATAAGACACAATGGGCGACTCACACACCCACGCCGCCGCATGGTGCACACCTGTTTTGAGACGTGTCACGGCTCGGATGGGCAGCACCTAAGCCGGTTATGACAAGATAGGGATCCGTTCCTAGATGACCAAAGTTCATGACACCTCATTGTGCATTTAATGCTCACACCTACATGGTCGGGTCAGTAGCCTTTTCCTTAGCCTCGAAGCCATCTTTGGTGCCCCTTGAAGTATAAAAGGAGGATCGGGCTAGAGGAGGAGGAGGTAGGTTGGACCCAAGAAAAATAGAAAGGGTTGGACACTTGGTAGAATGCCAGTAGGGACACACTGTCCTCCCCGTTCCCGGGAAGGTTTTGTAGCTCTAATACACCCATCAAACACACCGAAACGCAGGAGTAGGATATTACGCACCATGTGGCCTGAACCTGGATAAATTGCCATGTCTATTGTGCATAATTTAGTATAGTAGGTTCATGCCTTTGTGCCCCGACGACAAACTAGCAGAAGGACGCCTTGAGTCCATGGTGTCACGTGTGTGTTTTGCACATGCGCCCTGACACACACCCACATAGATCTAGATTTCCTCACCATCTGCACACTATCTCCTCCTCCCAGACTACCTCCCCAACCATACCCACACATATCGATATTTATTTACCCTTTGCACACTATCTCCTCCCCCTCCCCCAACCAACTTTCCAAACCACACCCACATAGATCAAGACTAGAATTTGTTCTATCAACCAAAAATTATCTATCGAATTTTCCACAACCCGGAGGGCCTCAATGCCAAAATTTGCCACCCCTCCAAGCCCACTGCCACCGCCTTCTGGCTTGAATTACTTCCCTCCATGTTTAAAAACCAACACCCCAAGCTCAAACCCTCATAGAGTGCCAGCCCATTCCATGTCGTCTTTTGCATGTGTGACATCATCGGCAAGCTACACGCTCGCAGGAACCTGTCCGTGCTGGAGATCACAGCGTTGAGCTCATTGAAGAGGGTGCATCCACCTTGTATGAGAGCATGGTTGAAGCCCTCCTCGCCTAGTGATACGTCTTCGTCGTATCTATAATTTTTTATTGTTCCAAGCCAATATTATTCAACTTTCACATACTTTTGGCAACATTTTATATGATTTATTTGGACTAACCTATTGATCCAGTGCCTAGTGCCAGTTCCTGTTTGTTGCATGCTTTTTTGTTTCATAGAAAATCTATATCAAACGAAGACCAAACGCGATAATAATTCATGAATAATTATTTTGGAATATATGTGATTTTTAGGAGTTTGAATCAACACAAGCAGAGGCCCACACCCACCACAAGATACCAAGGCGCGCCCCAGGGCCCTAGCGCGCCGTGGTGGGTTCTGATCACCTGGAACGTCATTTGGACCTCTAGTTCGGGCAGAAGGAACCTTATATCCGTAAAAAATTGTGTTAAAATTTCAGCTCAATTGGAGTTACGGATCTCCAGATATTGAAGGAACGGCGAAAGGCCAGATGTGGGGAATGCGAAACAGAAGAGAACAGAGAGACATATCCAATCTCGGAGGGGCTCTCGCCCCTCCGCCGCCATGGAGGCCATGGACCAGAGGGGGAACCCTCCTCCCATCTACGGGGAGGCCAATGAAGAAGAACAAGGAGGGGGCTTTCTCCCCCTCTCTCTCGGTAGCACCGGAATGTCGCCGGGGCAATATCGTGTGACAGTGATCTACTCCAACAACTTAGTCATCTTCACCAACAACTCCATCACCTTCCCCCATCTATATTTAGCAGTCCACTCTCCCGCAACCCACTATACCCTCTACTTGAACATGGTGCTTTATGCTTCATATTATTATCCAATACTATGTTGCCATCCTATGATGTTTAAGTAGATCTATTTTGTCCTATGGGATAATTGATGATCGTGGTTGGTATGATTGTATATTTTATTTTGATGTTGACCTATGGTGCCCTCCATCTCGTGCAAACGTGAGGGGTCCCCGTTATAGGGTGTTGCAATATGTTCATGGTTTGCTTATGGTGGGTTGTTAGAGTGACAGAAGCTTAAACCCGAGTAAGGGGGGTATGATGTATGGGAGTAAAGAGGACTTGATACTTAATGCTATGGTTGGGTTTTGCGACGTTAATGATCTTTAGTAGTTGCAGATGCTTGCTAGAGTTCCAATCATAAGTGATTATGATCCAAGTAGAGAAAGTATGTTAGCTCATGCCTCTCCCTCATATAAAATTGCAAGAATGATTACCGGTCTAGTTATCAATTGCCTAGGGACAATTCCGCAAATCCTACCACTACTAATCCACACTCTCTATACTAATTTAATTGTAATTTTATCTAAACAGCCCCTGGTTTTTATTTACGTGCTCTTTATTATCTTGCAAAACTATCCTGCTAAACCTACAAAGTACTTCTAGTTTATTCTTGTTCTAGATAAAGCAAACGTTAAGTGTGCATAGAATTGTATCAGTGGTCGATAGAACTTGAGGGAATATTTGCTCTAAATTTAGATCGTCGTTGGGTTCGACACTATTACTTATCGTAAAAGGCTACAAACGATCCCCTACACTTGTGGGTTATTAAGACATTTTTCTGGTGCCGTTGCCTGGGAGCAATAGCGTGGGGTGAATATTCTCGTGTGTGCCTATTTGCTTTATCACAAAGTAATTTTTATTTCATGTTCTAAGTTGTTCTCTATCTTTAGTTATGGATATGGAAGACAAAATACCAAAAAAGGTGTACTTTCTACTCATGGAGACGGGGAACCTCCTAAAACCCTTGATGCTATTTATGTGGAAAACATTAAACACTACTTTGATAATCCTGAGAAAACCCCATTGAACTTGATAATGGGAGTAATGTTGGATCAACATGAATACTTTAGGGATTATCGCTTGACTCATAAAGGGAAATTATTATGGGATCAAATTCATACGTTGCATTGGTATGCTTGGAATCTATGCTTGAGATATGATTATAATTGTTGCTCTGGGATGAAGGCTCCACGCCTTCCCTTTTCATGTGAATTCTTTGATAATGAAACCTTTGTATATTATGCTAAAGGTACATATGATTACTATGATATGGAACGAAAAGAAGAATTTGTTGCTTTTGAGGGTGCTTATGAAATTGAATCTCCATTTTTAAAGTATGAAGATTATGATGATGCTGGCTATAGACCTAAAAATTTCGCTATCCTTAAATATTGCTATGATACTTATAAATACAATTACGATATTGATGCATTTATTGAAAGAGTCTTCGCTGTCCAAGAAGAGACTAATATTTTGCAGGAGTCTATGGAAGAAGAAATTGATGATATTGTGAGCCCATTGGATGAAAAAGATGAGGAGGAGAGCGAAGAGCAAAGAGAGGAAGAGCGGATTGATCACCCGTGCCCACCTTCTAATGATATTAACTCTTTATCCCATATATTATTTAATTTCCCTTTGAGATTACCGAAGGATAAATGCTATGATGATTATACTGGTTCGGGCCACCGTTGTGGTGTAATACCCTAATCCAGTGTGGTGTGGTGGATTGCCTCGTAGGCTGAGGAAGTGTGGCTAGTCCTATTTATAGAGGCCCGGGTCCTCTTCCCAAATATTGAGCGGGAAGGGATCCCACAACGGCCAAATTTGAAGGGGGCAGCTAGTACAAGCTATCCTGACAAAAGGTGGTCTTCACCTGCCAAAGGCTCTGGTGGTGACACCACCGTGGGCTCCGCGATGACCTCCGCTCTGTCGTCCTGCTGGTCTTGGTCTTGTTGCACCGATATGGAAACCTTTGCCTGACGCCTCGGGACTCCTCGCATGCACCTGCTCCTTTAGCACCAACAAGGAAACTGGCACCCTGCGCCCGCTGGCGCCCGCCTGGCCTTGGTCGTCACTACTCACGTCATGAGGGCCTCGCGAGGTGCCCCTCGCCTTGATATATCCGCTCCTCAGGATCCATCCTGGTGAGGCCGCCCCAGGGGAGGTCTTGCGTCGTCCGCCTCGCGAGGCTCGGCCCCTTCCGAGGGTCTTGAGTGGTTGCTGAAGAGGTTGGGTCGTACCAGGCCGCCTGATGAGCCACGCCCTGGGCCGCACGCAGGCAAGTCTGGGTACCCCCATTCCCAGAACACCGACAGTAGCCCCCTGGCCCAAGGTGCACTCGGGCTTGGCTTCACGGCGAAGCCAAGGGTCAAGTGCGGAGCGCTGCAGGCCCTAAAAGCCTGCGGCCTTGACTGACGCGTGGCGATTGATTGAACGTGGGAGTCTGCACTTCCCCACACAGCCTCAGCGACTGCGTGACTTGACAAGTCCATGCATGCACAAAAGACCATCATTACATGCGATTATGGATGTCGGCGGTTGGCCTTCTCCTGCCTATAAATAAGGCGGCAGGTGGAGTCCTTGCTGGCCGTCTTCTCCCTCCATTCCTCTCGCTTCTTCTTCTTTGCCCCTCGCCTGTCAGAGCCGCTCATGGCGCCGATTCGGCGATTTTCTGCCACTGAGAAGGGGAAGACTCCTCGCGAGGAGCCTGAATTGCTCTCACTGAAGAAAAGACCATTCCGTCCTCATGGCGCCGCCACGAGGCCGGAAGTGACGAGGCCTTGGCACGAGCGGCCTGCCCCTGGCTACCCGCTGCACCTGTACGCGAGGGCACCAGGCCACGGAGGAGAAGCCACCGCCGCCCGTGCCCTAGCCATGTCGATTGCGCCGTCGTGGTGCACTCCGCTGCCCCACGAACGCACGTTGGAGGTTCCTCGCACGAGTTCGTGGTGTGGGCGGTGGTGCCTCCTAAATCTTGGCTATGCTTTCCGCCATTCTTCACCGTAGAGATGCCACCGAGGGGGCCGCTCGAGCTGTTGTTGCGGCACGCCGAGTGTCAGGCCTCGGCGACGAGGGCTGAGGTTGTGGTGGTCTCCGGAGGTAAGGTCTTCATGACCCGCGGATGGGGCGAGGTCACACGCGTCTGCTATGCGGAAGGCACCCTTGCCATCCACTTCGAGTACGATGGCGCCTCCGTGCTGCTCTTAAAGGCGTTTAACGAGGAAGGACACCGCATGGAGTGCTGCCCTGGAGGGGATCATCGGGACGGCGCATCGGCTAGTGCTGCGCAAGCCATTGACCCTGCCACCAGCTCGTCCAGCAGCAGTGATGGCCTATTGGAGTCCAGCAGCTCTCCTGACTCCAACGATTCTCCGGAGACGAGCGATGATAACTGCGTGCCCCCAAGCTCGCGGCGCGCTCGGAGCACGTCGGGCTCATGAGCACGTCGCCGGTGGTGATCCGCGCGAGGTTGGAGGTGGGCCATCATGGCCCACTGTTGATGATGGCGTCGACGATGGTGGCCGTAGTTAGGTCCTTCCGAAATCCTTTTGTAGCGTTCCCTACAAGGATTCCAAGCCAACTCCATGAGGGTATGTAAAGAACGTGTAGTGCTTTGGTTCCTATTTCATTATCCTTGCTAGTAGACCCTATTTGCGAGCCCCGTTTTGGCAATGCCGCTCCTTTTTTATCCTTTCGGTAGCATAGTGCTCTATGCCGGCAGGCCCCAGTCCCAAGGCAAGCTGCAGCCATCGCTGGTATGCCAGGTCGCGATGCTGTGGTCAAGGCCAGGAGGTGAGCGGCCCGAGGTCTGGTAAGAGCTCCTGAGGCGCGATGCTCAAGAGGTCCCCCTTGGCGTGCAAGCGGCTTCTGGAGGCTAAAAAGCGCGGTGGTGTTGCCGATGCGCGACTGCTGAATCCCGTTCTTCGAGTGAGGATGGGGCACTGAAAGAGTTCATGAGTTATCTTGATGAGCATGAGGTCATTCCTTAAGCAGCGCGCCTGGCTTGTTTCCGATGTCGTGTGGCTGAGTTTTCGTGATTTCCTCCCCGCTCGACCTAGAGTTCTGCGTCGGAAGAGCCCGGTCCTGCGCGTACCTCAGTCGTCGTTGGATCGTCCGAACCACCCGGACAGGACCAAGGGGTGAGGGGCTACATGAACAGTTAGGCTCCTGAGTCGCGATGCTCCGGAGTCCCCCTTGACGTACGAATAGCCTTCGGGAAGGGAATGCTGGACTTAAGCCTTGATGTTCTGCGTCGGCAGGGCCCGGCCCCACGCGTACCTCAGTCGCCATTGGCTTTGAGCGGATCAACAGGACAAGACCAGGGAGTGAGGGGCTACGGGACCAGTTAGGCCCTTGGGTCGCGATGCCCAAGGGTCCCCCTTGACGTATGAATAGGCCTGAGCTCTCTAAGCCGGCCTCCCCTTCTCCCATCCTTCTTGATGCTCTGCGTCCTCGGGTCCCGACCCTCGAGCGAAGCTCAGCCACCGTTGGTATGCCAGGTCGCGATGTCGTGGTCAAGGCCAAGGGGTGAGGGCTGAAGAGTTGGTAAGATCCCCTGAGACGCGATGCTCAGAGGTCCCCCCCTTTAACGCGCAAGTGAATTACGTGAGGAGGGGAGACCGGCGGACTGTCTGTCGCCGTGCTCCTGAGACTCCTACGGGTTAGCCTGTAGCAGCACAACTTAGGACCACGCCTACCACTGGGCTTCTGATAATATCCGCAGGAAGATGAGGGCACTAAGGACCTGGTGAGGTGACGCTTGCAGAGCGGGCCGTGGGTCAGAGCTCGGTCCCTCGGGTTTATTTAGCGTTGTAGGGACGGACCCGAGCACAAGCGATGTGCCAACATATGTAGCCCCCGTTGTGAGATGAGCAGAAGTCCATTAAGCAGCGAAGGAGACCAGGGGAGGTGATGAGTGAGTAGACGATGCTCGTAAGGCAAATTATAGGAGGAAACAGACTAAACCAAGTAACGCCATATGAGATGCATGCCACAAGGATGAACCAGTATGGCCTGGGGATGATGCAGTCCGAGGGGCGCCCCCAACAAGGTAAACTAAAGATGCAGAAGGGTACTGATACGTCCAAAACGTATCTATAATTTCTGCTTGCTCCATGCCTCTTTTGGGTGATATTGCTATGATATTTATACACTTCCATACACTTTTGATCATATTTGGACTAACCTATTAACTCAGTGCACCCCAGTGCCAGTTTCTGTTTTCGGCTGTTTTTGTATTTCAGGTTTTCCCATTACGAGAACTGCCAGAAAAATCCCGGAAAAATTATATAAAAAATCAGCGTTCCAGAAGCTACCAGGCACCCGAAGCACAGCCGGAGGGGGGCCACCAGGGCTCCAGGCGCCCTGGTGGCGCCCCCCCCCTGGCCGCACCGGGGGGGCGCCTGGGCCCCCCGAGCCTCGTCTAGTGCCCCCCTTTGGCATATATTTATACCGTCTCCCGAAACCCTCGAGACGGAAACCCTTTTTCGCGATCTCATCTCTGTTCTGCCGCCGCCGCCGCTTCCAAGATCGGGAGCACTAGGAGAACTCTTCCCGGCACCCTGCCGGAGGGGAGGATCACCACCGGGAGCTTCTCCACCACCATGGACGCCTCCCGGATGAGTTGTGAGTAGTCTCCCATGGACCATGGGTCCATGACCAGTAGCTATGTGATGTTCTCCTCCCGTTCTTGTGCTTCACTAATTAGTCCTCGTGAGCTTCCCTACATGATCGAGGCACATATGTAATTCTTATGCTGTTGCTATGATGAGTTTGCTGGGATCTGATGGATTATGAGATTATGTTCAGATTGTGTTTGAGTAATATATTTGATTCACCTCTTTTATATTTATGTTCGTAAGTAATTCTTGCATGTTCTCTGTTGTTATTTATTGCTTTGGCCAAGTAGTAGGTAGTGACTCCAAGAGGGAACGTTATTCTTGATTGTGGGTTCATGCCCCTCGATGACTAGCTTGAGTGACAGAAACATGAGTCTAGGGGATGTGCTGTTGCCACAAGGGGGAAGACAACGGTGCTTGTGCCCGCGGGTGCAAGGATTGTTTACTTTACGCAAAGTTCTTTTAATGCAGTTGTCTGTTGCTTTGGGTTTACACTATGGGTGGGACTCGCAACTTAATACCAGCGAGATGTTCTGGATAGATATCTCAAGGTGGATGATTAGTAGTAGATGCAGATGGATTTCGGTCTACTTACCTCGGCGTACCGCCCATGCTTTGAACCTCTACCTTTCTTGCAACTTAGTCAGCATTGGTTTGCGCACATGGTCCTGTCAATTGCCCAGCTGTAATTCGTTTACCTCACATAATTGTTTTATCGTCTTTTGGGAGAGAGACATCACTAGTGAACGTCATGAGACTCCGGTCCATATTACCATCATTGATCACATCCGCTATTTACTTTCCGCTTTTTACTTACTATTGCAATTATACCTATCACTATTATCACTTGCGTTTGATCCTTTGTAAACTACAAGGCCGGAGGGATTGACAACCTCTCTGTACTCGTTGGGAGCAAAGTTATTTGTATCTGTGTGCAGGTCCACGTTGATTGCTAATATCTGGCGCCGTTAGCAGTTGACACCTTCTTGTTGAAACTGGGAGTCTCAGGGAAATCGATCCTTGGTATTGCCAAGGGAAAACTTCCGCTACACTGCATCTCAAACCTTCCACTTGGGGTAACCAACGAGGGGTGAGAAGCCATCAAGCAAAGTTTTCTGGCGCCGTTGCCGGGGACTCCACTCTTCAGGATAGGGGAGTTGCACGCTATCTTTTACCTTTGCTTTTTAGTCTTGTTAGTTTACCTTTCAGTTTTTGCTTTAGTGTCTTTTATCGAAAATCACAAAAATAGTTATCTTACTTGCTTGCTGCTATGAGTTCCACCAAAAACACTAGATGGGAGGTGTACACCCCTTCTTCCATTATGCCAATCACCACTGTCGAGATCTACAAAAGTAATAAACCTTGTGATTATGTTAGTCTTGATGGAGAGTTATGCCCATGGCATGGTCTTCCAGGAAAAGAGTATGAGCCTCAGTTTAAAGTTGCTCCTATGCTTCCCCAAACTTGGGAAGACGTTCAAACTCTTATATTAGAGAGCAATTCAAACAAAGAAGATGACACTACAATTCTGCCCAATAATGATAAAATTAATTTTGATAATTGTAGTATCTCAGAAGTTGTCACCTTTCTACAAAGAATGGCTAAAGATCCCCACACTAGCACGCTTAATCTTGCCTTCACAGAGCATATCACTAATGCTCTCATCAAAGCTAGGGAGGAGAAACTTAGAGTAGAAGCCTCCATACCTAGAAAGCTAGAAGATGGTTGGGATCCTATGATTAAAATTAAGTTGAATAACTTCTCTTGCTATGCTTTATGTGATGTTGGTGCCAGTACCTCTGTTATGCCCAAAAGGATATATGATATGCTTAAATTGAAACCTTTTGATTCTTGTTCTTTTGGTGTTCGTCTCGTTGATTCTTCCATAAAGAAACCTTTGGGGAGGATCGACGATGTTCTTATCATTGTCAATGACAACTATGTTCCCGTTGATTTTACTATTATGGATATTGAATGTGAACCTTCGTGTCCAATTATTTTGGGACGTCCTTTTCTACGCATCGTTGGTGCCATCATTGACATGAAAGAGGGGAATATAAAATTCCAGTTTCCTCTCAAGAAAGGGATGGAACACTTCCCTCGAAAGAAGATTAAGTTACCTTTTGAGTCCGTTATACGGGCTAGCTATTCTTTTACTCTTGATAAGACTTGATCTCTATGCATTATGCCTAGCTTAAAGGCATAAAAGAAAGCGCTTTTGGGAGGCAGCCCAATGAATAAATTTTATTTTGTTTTTGTTGTGTCTTGATGTTGTTACTACTGTAGCATCATCATTGTATCTTTGCTTTTCAAATTTTGTGCCAAGTGTAGCCTCTGATTGCAAGAAAGTTCAAAAGTTGTGACGTGCTGTCCAGGAAACAGATTATGTCCTTGGATAGAAAAATTCGTATAAAATCACCAGATCAACTTTTTGGTCTGAATTTTTTTGACAGCGTGCTCTATATAATTGATTTTCGTGCATCTGTTCTGAGTTTTTTTATTAGAGTTGCAGAAGTGCTCCGGAAAAATCATTTACTACCTGTTGTTCTGTTTTTCACAGATTCTGTCCTGTTTTGCCTTTCCTTCGTTTTGCAAACCTAGAGCTTGCTTTTTCTTTGCAAAAACCATTTGGCAATCTTGAGAAACAGTAGACCTTCAAGAATATCTTTATTTCCAGCAAGGAACAATTATTTTATTATGGGTACTAACCTCGCTAATCAGATTATGATGAGTTATGTATGAAGGGAGTTTTCAAGTGTGCGAGGGAAGATGATAAAAAGATTCAGGAGTGTCAAACGCTCAAGCTTGGGGATGCCCCCATGCACCCCCAAGAAATATTCAAGGAGACTCAAGCGTCTAAGCTTGGGGATGCCCCCGTGCATCCCCTTCTCCATCAACATTATCAGTTCGTCTTTCGTTCCACTATATTTTAATCACTTCATGTGTTATGTGCTATGCTTGGAGCGTCTTGCTTTTAGTTTTCCTTTTTAGTTTTCTTTAGCTTTTCATAACGAGTTGGAACTCAGCTTTCTTTATGTGGGAGAGAAACACGCTCCACTTCTACCTAGAACATAACATAGAATTTTCATGTCTATCCTTGCTGTGTGTGTTCTTTGTCTTTTAATAGCTACTATCATGCTTAGCTCTTAGTATTCATGCTTATCTTTTTGAAGAGCTTTTGTTTAGTTGGTTGCTTGAACTCTCTTTAGTTATCATGTTTATCTTATTAAGAGAGTTTGCTTCCGTTGCATTGGTTGATATGTCTATGATAAAGATGCTACGTGCATAATGGCGCTTAGTAGTTCATGTTTTCTTATGGTTAGTCTCAAATAGCTGGGCGGTTCCCAATGTGTTATTGGAGTACCAACATGATTTGTTTGCCTATGATGTGGTATGGTTTAGTAATATCTTCCTTCAAAGAATTTATTTTGATTGACTTGGCGTATGCTCACGCATATTTAAGACTGTAAAGAAAGTCTGTCAAGCCTTGATGATCTTTTGTTTTTGAGTAGCGATATAACTTCCATGCCTGATTCAATGTTGCTTTGTCGCTCTGCATGATTATGACCGTCATTGCTCTCTTAGTTGGTCGCTCCCAGTCTTTCACTAACCTTCGCCTGTACTAAGCGGACTGACTACTTGTGCATCCAAATTCCTTTATACCAGTTATGCCATATGAGTCCACCATACCTTCCTACATGGTATTGACCTACCGTTCCTAACGGAGACTTGCATGTACCATCTCGAAATTATTCAAAGAAAAAGCATTCCTATTTTGTGCCTCTGTTTTAAGTTCATGAGGAAGTAGTAGTTAATTCATGATCTTTTTAAGTTGGACAAGCTTCACCCCGGGATTGCATGTATAATGTGCAAACCCATAATACGAGAAGGACCTGGCATTGAGTGCGCCCGGCTCAAAATTAATATAACAAACAAACCCTCCTTCACGCTTTGTTCATGAGAAATCAGAAAACTTTGGCAGTGATAAACAAAGGAGATTAAGAGGATGTGATCGTCCTCATTCGGGAGCCGTTCCTCGAAACTTGTCCATCTCAAGAAGTGATTGAGTTGTCTGCTAGCATTCGTTGACGGAACATGCATAATCAAAAAAATAATTATTACCTCTGTTTTTAAAATCAAGAGCTCTGGTACATGTTTTGTCTTTGTTTCCGACTACGGGTTTTCAACCTTGCCAACAAAAGCCACGGTTCGAGAGTCTCCACCTTCTTTTAAAAGCACCAACTACTGAGAGCATGATTGTCATTCTGAGTGTAATGTGCATTGTCCCAAAGTAGCATTGTCTTTTGCATGATTGTGATATCGTTTATTTTGAAATCATTGTATCTAGTCATCACTTAAACCTTGGAGGTGCCCCTTCATTTATGTTTTGCTTCACTAAAGGGGGCAAGCAAGATATCACTTTATCATATTTGCACACCATGTTCATTACAAATCTATTTGATGTTTCAGCATCATATTGTAAAACTTTCGGTTCTTTGTGATTTTCTCATGAGGCAACTTAATTACTATAGATTCATTGTCTCAGTAAGCTTTTGTCATGTGACTACAAAAAAGTCCTATATGGTTAATAGCATGTCACCATAAAAATTATTCTTGTTATCATTTACCTACTCGAGGACGAGCAGGAATTAAGCTTGGGGATGTTGATACGTCCAAAACGTATCTATAATTTCTGTTTGCTCCAAGCCTCTTTTGGGTGATATTGCTATGATATTTATACACTTCCATACACTTTTGATCATATTTGGACTAACCTATTAACTCAGTGCACCCCAGTGCCAGTTTCTGTTTTCGGCTGTTTTTGTATTTCAGGTTTTCCCATTACGAGAACTGCCAGAAAATTCCCGGAAAAATTATATAAAAAATCAGCGTTCCAGAAGCTACCAGGCACCCGAAGCACAGCCGGAGGGGGGCCACCAGGGCTCCAGGCGCCCTGGTGGCGCGGCCCCCCCTGGCCGTGCCAAGGGGGCGCCTGGGCCCCCCGAGCCTCGTCTGGTGCCCCCCTTTGGCATATATTTATAACGTCTCCCGAAACCCTCGAGACGGAAACCATTTTTCGCGATCTCATCTCTGTTCCACTGCCGCCACCGCTTCCAAGATCGGGAGCACCAGGAGAACTCTTCCCGGCACCCTGCCGGAGGGGAGGATCACCACCGGGAGCTTCTCCACCACCGTGGACGCCTCCCGGATGAGTTGTGAGTAGTCTCCCTTGGACCATGGGTCCATGACCAGTAGCTATGTGATGTTCTCCTCCCATTCTTGTGCTTCACTAATTATTCCTTGTGAGCTGCCCTACATGATCGAGGCACATATGTAATCCTTATGCTGTTGCTATGATGAGTTTGCTGGGATCCGATGGATTATGAGATTATGTTCAGATTGTGTTTGAGTAATATATTTGATTCACCTCTTTTATATTTATGTTGTTAAGTAATTCTTGCAGGTTCTCCGTTGTTATTTATTGCTTTGGCCAAGTAGTAGGTAGTGACTCCAAGAGGGAACGTTATGCTTGATTGTGGGTTCATGCCCCTCGATGACTAGCTTGAGTGACAGAAACATGAGTCTAGGGGATGTGTTGTTGCCACAAGGGGGAAAACAACGGTGCTTGTGCCCGCGGGTGCAAGGATTGTTTACTTTACGCAAAGTTCTTTTAATGCAGTTGTCTGTTGCTTTGAGTTTACACTATGGGTGGGACTCGCAACTTAATACCAGCGAGATGTTCTGGATAGATATCTCAAGGTGGATGATTAGTAGTAGATGCAGATGGATTTCGGTCTACTTACCTCGGCGTACCGCCCATGCTTTGAACCTCTACCTTTCTTGCAACTTAGTCAGCATTGGTTTGCGCACATGGTCCTGTCAATTGCCCAGCTGTAATTCGTTTACCTCACATAGCTATTTTATCGCCTTTTGGGAGAGAGACATCACTAGTGAACGTCATGAGACTCCAGTCTATATTACCATCATTGATCACATCCGCTATTTACTTTCCGCTTTTTACTTACTATTGCAATTATACCTATCACTATTATCACTTGCGTTTGATCCTTTGTAAACTACAAGGCCGGAGGGATTGACAACCTCTCTGTACTCGTTGGGAGCAAAGTTATTTGTATCTGTGTGCAGGTCCACGTTGATTGCTAATATCTGGCGCCGTTAGTAGTTGACACCTTCTTGTTGAAACTGGGAGTCTCAGGGAAATCGATCCTTGGTATTGCCAAGGGAAAACTTCCGCTACACTGCATCTCAAACCTTCCACTTGGGGTAACCAACGAGGGGCGAGAAGCCATCAGGTACACGCCGCAGGGGCAGGCCCGTGCGACCTTGGAATGATGTAGCCCGAGGGGCGCTCGTAGCAGAAAAAAACCAAAAAATGTCACCTGGCACAGTTGCTGAAGTAGTGTTGGTGTAGCTGAAGATGCTTGATGCACACGCCGCTCCTCACACGCCGTCTGGTGCCGGCGCCCCGCGAGGCCCCGGGGGTTCCCAGATCTCGTGGAGGACCGAGGCCAACTCCGCCTGGATCTCCTGATGCCTGGCCTCGCGAGTGGCTAGGACCTCCCGCATGTGGCGCTGGTGCGGGGTGGCTTGGTTCGGCGGGCGGAAAGACATGCGGACGTAGCTGTGAGGGGGACCCTCGCACTGACGCACCTGGGAAGGCCAATAGAGCTCCTGAGATGCGATCATGTTGAGTGCGGTGACTTTGACGCAGACGCGCAGCCCGTCGCCTGAGTCTGGGGCGACAGCTGCACTCCGAGGCGCCGGGCGGCGCTCGCCCCTTATTGCCATCGGCACCAGTAGGTCTTCAATGGTCTGGCTGATGAACTCCTGAGCGTTTGGTGCCTCACGCCTTGAGGCCTCCGGAAGGAAACGTGCGGTGATGCACTCCTCCACATGGTGCCCGAGCACTTCCCTCGTGACATTGGCTAAGTCAGAGGCCCTTGAGAGGAGAGCCCCCGAGCACAGCCTAAGGGGGGCGCCGGGTGCGCTTTCCTATGTGAGGGAGAGAGGTGGCCCCTCCCAAGGTGCAGGTCCTGAGGTGCTGCCGCTAGGTGCTGCAACCTCATGAGGCTCCAGGGTTAGCAGTTGCTTATTCTTCTAGGGGGTGGCCTTCGGAGGGTAGATGATGCTGCCATTGTCTGGATCCTCGACTGCTGCCGCCTGGTAAGCGCGCTCGAGTGAGCACACTGTATCCTTCTCTTCACAAGCGATGGTGATGACGCCGCCGCTCCCCGGCATCTTGAGGACATTGTAGCCGTGGTGAGTCACTGCCATGAACATGGCCAGGGCTGGGTACCCGAGGATGGCGTTGTAAGGGAGATGGATGTGGGCGACGTCGAAGTCGATGAGCTCAGTGTGGTAGTTGTCGCGTTTGCCGAAGGTGACAGGTAGGCGGACCTGCCCCACGAGGGTGGTGGTGCCATCAGTCACTCCAAAGATGGGCTTGGTAGGCAGTAATTAAACGTACGGTACTTGTAGGCTGTCGAATGTCTCGACGGACAGGACATTGAGCCATGCGCCGCCATCGATGAGAGTCTTGGTAACTTGGAAGTTGCTGATGACGGGCGAACAAAGCATTGGGAGGGCGCTGGCCGTAGCCACGCACTTGAGCTGGTCTGCTAAACTGAAGATGATGGGGCATCTGGACCACCTAAGTGCGCGAGTAGCCTCGAGCTTGGGGAGAGCTGCGTTTACTACTCGGGCGAACTGCTTGAAGAGGCAATGAGAGGCTGGGGCATGTGCTCCGCCCAAGATGCAGGCGATGGCGCGCGGCTCGTGGAAGCCCCCAGTCCCCTCGTCCTGATCGTCATTCCTCCTTGGTGGCAGCAGAGGTGGAAGGCCAGCCCTGCCCTGAGGGCGGTCCTCACGAGGCTGGTCCCTCCAGGCGCCCTCACGGGGCTGGTCCCTCCATGCATCCTCACGAGGCTGATCGCGCCAACGGTCCTCCCAGGTTAGTCACGCCACTCCTGACGGGGGGCGCGGTCGTCCCAGCGTCCTCCGGTCTGACTTCCCCCACGTCCGTAGCCACGGTTGCTGCGCTCGGGGTGTTGGCCGACACGTCCTTCGCGGAGGCCCTGAGCTCTTGACAGTCGTGGGTGTTGTGGTTGTGCACGTTGTGGAAGGCGCAAAACGCCCGACTACTCTTGGATGACTCTGGGTAGTCGTGGTCGCACTTCATCTCTGGCTCAGCCGCGAGCACTGCTGCTCCATTTCGCTTTACGTCCTTGCTCTTGGCCTTCTTGTCTTCAGGTTCGGCAGCGGGGAGCTCGATGAGGGAGAGGCGCCCCTCCTCAGCTCTAGCACACTTGGTCGCGAGGTTAAACTGTTCCAGGGACGTACACAAATCTTCGTGGATGGCGAGCTCCTCCTTCATCCTGACGTCGCGGACACCATCTGAGAATGATGAAATGATGGCCTTGTCCGTGACCTTGGGGATCATGACACGGACACTGTTGAAGCATTGGATGAACTTTTGTAGGGTTTCTCCTGGTTGTTGCTTGACACGTCGCAGGTCACCCGCGGCCAAGGGACGGTCTCGGGTGCCCAGGAAGTTGGCGATGAATCGCTCGCGCATCTCGCTCCAGGTGGAGATTGATCCCATGGGCAGGTTCGGGAGCCACGAGCGCGCGCCATCTTTGAGGGCCATGGGGAACCAGTTCGCCATGATCTTCTCGTTGCCGCCGGACGCTTCGATGCTCAGCTCATAGAGCTACAGGAACTCCGCGGGGTCGGGGGTGACGTCGTAGCGTGGAGGCAGTTCGGGCTTGAACTTCCCAGGCTAGTTAATGTTGCACAGCTCGGGGGCGAGAGCCTTGCAGCCTGTCGTCGACGCTGGAGCTGGTTGGGGAGGCGGAACTTGGTCTTGGTCTTCGTGTGCCACCGTGGCGGGGGGTGCGCAGTTTCGATGCGACCGTGGAGGGAGCGCTGGTGCTCCTCCGCGGGGCCGCTGGATCTCTTGGCGGCTTCCTTCTTCGTGCACTGGCACCGCGCGCGGGTGATCACGCCGCGGGGCCACGTGCCTTGGGTCTTGGGACATACCTTAACGCGGAGGTAGTAGGGGGGCTTCATGGGCCACATCGTTCGCACGGCGAGGTGGACGAGGTAGCGAGAGGGACGGCGCTGGAGAGCCCCCAACGGCGCTGATGAGCTCGGCGATGCGGTCGAGCCACTCTTCGTAGAAGTTGTCGACGGGACGGTAGCGCAGGAGCTCATGTGCCTTGAGCAACGCAGCCTGCGTCCGCGGGTCCACGACGAGCATGGGACGATGAGACCACAGGGGTCAGTGACGGGGTCGCGGTGCGTCCGTCCCACCGCACGGAGGGGTCTAGGGACGAGGCCTGATGTTCATGCCACACCGGGCCGGTGGCGGCGTTGGCGGCAGGCGATGGAGAATGGCGGGGCGGTCCGCCGGCAGGAGCTGTCTGAGCGACTCGGGCGGCAAGGGCAGCCCGCCGCTAAGCGCGGGCTCTGCGAGCATGGCCATGGAACCGGTGGGACGACGGAGCGCGGATCGACGGAAGGGAAGTTTCGGCAACCCCTACCTAGTGTGCCAAATGTCGCATCTTGGGTTCTGGCAAAACCCTTGTGGTTCGAACTCTGGGGTGCGCACGAAGATCTTTCCTTCTACCCTAGCTCATCTACTCATTGATCCGTAGGTCTAGCTCGTCAGATCCGAAGAACAAGGGACACAAGGTTTATACTGGTTTGGGCCACCGTTGTGGTGTAATACCCTAATCCAGTGTGGTGTGGTGGATTGCCTCGTAGGCTGAGGAAGAACTAGTACATGGGGAGAACAGCCTCCTGAGGAGAGGTGTTCTTGTGCTCGAGTGAGCTTGGGAGTGTGTGGCCTTCTCTCTGATCAACTCGAGACCAGATGAGCTCAACGGTGGTGGCTAGTCGTATTTATAGAGGCCTGGGTCCTCTTCCCAAATATTGAGTGGGAAGGGATCCCACAATGGCCAAATTTGAAGGGGGACAGCTAGTACAAGCTATCCTGACAAAAGGTGGTCTTCGCCTGCCAAATGCTCTGGTGGTGACGCCGCCGTGGGCTCTGCGATGACTTCCGCTCTGCTGTCCTGTTGGTCTTGGTATCATTGCATCGATATGGAAACCTTTGCCTGACGCCTCGGGACTCCTCGTCTGCACCTTCTCCTTTAGTACCAAAGAGGAAACTGGCACCCTGCGCCCGCTGGCGCCCGCCTGGCCTTGGTCGTCACTTCTCACATCACGAGGGCCTTGCGAGGTGCCCCTCGCCTTGATATCTCCGCTCCTCAGGAGCCAGCCTGGTGAGGTCGCCCCAGGGGAGGTCTTGCGTCGTCCGCCTCGCGAGGCTCGGCCCCTCGCAAGGGTCTTGAGTGGTTACTGAAGAGGCTAGGCCGTACCAGTCCTCCTGATGAGCCACGCCCTGGGCCGCACGCAGGCAAGTCTGGGTACCCCCGTTCCCAGTACGCCAACACTCTCCCTCATATAAAATTGCAAGAATGATTACCGGTCTAGTTACCAATTGCCTAGGGACAATTCCGCAAATCCTACCACTACTAATCCACACTCACTTTAATTGTTCTTTTATCTAAACAGCCCCTAGTTTTTATTCACGTGCTCTTTATTATCTTGCAAAACTATCCTACTACACCTACAAAGTACTTCTAGTTTTATTCTTGTTCTAGATAAAGCAAACGTTAAGTGTGCATTGAGTTGTATTGGTGGTCAATAGAACTTGAGGGAATATTTTTTCTACCTTTAGCTCCTCATTGGGTTCGACACTCTTACTTATCGTAAAAGGCTATAAACAATCCCCTACACTTGTGGGTTACCACCTAGGTGTGTGCATCGGCGGGGATTCCGTTACTCTCGAAGCCTTTTCTTCTTAGGGAATATCGTCTAGTGGACATGCTCCGCATGTACATCGTCATGTGCTCTCGAGGTGGATTTTCCGTCGTCACCTCTTGGGCGGCCATAGCGGAGGAGGTAGGACTCCAACTGGCTGCGGACGCGCCCATGAAGCTCATTTATTCTCAGTACCTCTTGCTTCTAGAGCAGAGCATCGACAACCACAAAATAGAAAGGCAAGGCGATGCCGCAGGGAGCAGCCATGATGTGTGCTGCCGCTCGAACACCAAGAAGGAAAAGTTCATATCGCCACGCAAGGACCAAGTAAGCACCCAATCATCCCATCTAAGTTGTAAGAGGTAGGTGGCCCGGCAGAGGATCAATTGGTCTCGCCTTGTGGCCAAGAGTCCCGTCGAACATAGGATTGTTTAGCAGAATCCTAGCAACCAATTCTCCTCGATGCGTATGTTTCATCGACCGGGGTTTACTAATATTGATTGCACCGAATTGGCCTATAGTCCATACTCTCTCATATCCCCCTCACTTTTACTCCAAACATATTGATACGTCTCCAACGTATCTATAATTTTTTATTGTTCCATGTTGTTATATTATCATTCTTGGATGTTTTACAATTATTTTATAGTCATTTTATATCATTTTGTGGTACTAACCTGTTGACATAGTGACAAGTGCCAGTTGTTGTTTTCTGCATGTTTTTCACATCGCAGGAAATCAATATCAAACGAAACCCAAACACCGCGAAACTTTTTTGAGAACTTTTATGGGCCAAAAGACATCTGATGGGCGAGAGCTGCACCTGGGCGGTGCCCCGAGGGGGGCACAACCCACCAGGGCGCGCCAGGCCCCCCTGGCATGCCCAAGTGGGTTGTGCCCACCTCGGTGGCCTCCCACACCGCCTCTTTGCTCTATAAATACCCCAATATTCTAGAAACCCTAGGGGAGCAGACGAAATTCTATTCCAGCCGCCGCAAAGTCCAGAACCACCAGATCCAATCTAGACACCATCACGGAGAGGTTCACTACCTCCATTGGTGCATCTTCGATGATGTGTGAGTAGTTCCTTGTAGACCTACAGGTCCGTAGTCAGTGGCTAGATGGCTTCATCTCTCTCTTTTGATTATCAATACAATGTTCTCTTGGAGATCCATATGATGTAACTCTTTTGCGGTGTGTTTGTTGGGATCCGATGAACTTTGAGTTTATGATCAGATCTTTCTTTTTATATCCATGAAAGTTATTTGAGTCTTCTTTTGATCTCTTATATGCATGACTGCTTATAGCCTTGCATTTCTTTTCCGATATTGGTTTTTTTCGACCAACTTGATCTCTTTATCTTGCCATGGGAAGAGGTGCTTGGTAGTGGGTTTGATCTTACGGTGCTTGATCCCAGTGACAGAAGGGGAACCGACACGTATGTATCATTGCTAGTAAGGATAAAATGGTGGGGTCTATTTCTACATAAATAGATCTTGTCTACAGCATGTCATCGTTCTTATTGCATTACTCCGTTTCTCCATGAACTTAATACACTAGATGCATGTTGGATAGCGGTCGATGTGTGGAGTAATAGTAGTAGATGCAGGCAATAGTCGGTCTACTAATCTTGGATGTGATGCCTATATAATGATCATTGCCTAGATATCGTCATGCTTATTTGAAGTTCTATCAATTGCCCAACATTAATTGTTTTCCCATCGTTTGCTATTTTCTCGAGAGAAGCCACTAGTGAAATCTACGGCCCCCGGGTCTCTTTCTCATACTATTTGCCTTTGCGATCTATTTTTCCTTTGATTTTGTTTCAGATCTATTAAACCAAAAACCTAAAAATACTTTGCTGCAATTTATCTTATTTACCGTTCAATCTTCCAATATTTATATATCTCTCACGTTCGTTACCCGAAAGGGATTGGCAACACCTTTTACACGTCGGGTTGCGAGTATTTGTTATTTGTGTGCAAGTGTTGTTTATGTTGTGTTGCTTAGTTCTCCTACTGGTTCGATAACCTTGGTTTCATTACGGAGGGAAATACCTACCGCTGCTATAATGCATCATCCCTTCCTCTTTGGGAAAAAAACTGACATAGCTTTAGCAGCCATCAAAAGGAATTTTCTGGCGTTGTTGTCGGGGAGCACCTTCAACATATACCAGGTTCGTAATCCTAAATCTCATCTCCTCGCAATTTACATTATTTTCCATTTGCCTCTCGTTTTCATCTCCCTCACTTCACCAACATTTGCCATTTTATTTCGCCTTCTTTTCCGTTCGCCATTTTTCTTCTAGATCTATTTTGAGTTCTTATCATCATGGCTAGTCCTCCCCTCATCATTTGCACCTCCGAGAACGAAGTTCTCAACTTTAAGAAAAAAGGAGTAGAATGCCTAAAAGATGCATTGTACCGAATTTTCAATGCTAATAATAGATCTATTCACAAGCTATCCACTATTGTTCTTCTTTGAAATTTTATGCGGGAATCACTACTTGGTTTAGATTTGTTCTTGATACCATTACCAGAGGAAATTCGTTAAATTGTCCCCCTCTTGATGCCTTGAATGCTAGGGGAAGTTTAATGGGATCTCCACTTATTATCGTTAGAAAAACAACCTTGCCTCTTGAGCATGTTATGAAAAGATTAGATGCTATTGAAAAGTGGATGCTTACTAAAGAACATATTGAAAATTTAGATAAAAAGATGCATGATCTTGCTAATAAATTTGGATCTAAGGCGGTGAGTTTTTAAAGTGCTAAAAGAGAAGGAACCCGTAATCAATGAAAGAATAGAAGAAACTCCCTCTCAGGTTGATAAATGGGAATAAATTCTTCGTAACTTGGGTACCGCTTTTTCTTCCATTAATACCATTGAGAAAACACCCGTAAAAAGATGCAATAATAAAGGGGCTTCTTAGAGTAACAACAAAGGGGATCTTGAAATTATTAGTATTCACCCAGATTTTATTGAAATAATAAAAAGACCTCTTTACAAAATCTAAATTCTTTGATCTTGTCCCTAGAAATATCTTTATCAAAGAATTATATGCTAAATCTTTGAAGAAATGTGTGATTAAGAAATTGGATAACAAGGATGACAACACTTGAGATCTTGGAATTATGCCTATCTAAGGGGGTAAAACGATAGCGCCTGTTGGGAGGCAACCCAACTTGTATCTTTTTGTTTTCTGATTTCCTTGCTGTTTTCAATAAAAAAACCTTTAATATCTCTGTTGAGATGTGTTTTTGTGGTTTGAATAAAGGTTTGTACCAAGCAAAGCCTTAGGAACACGTTGGGTGTTAGTACATTTGATCTTGCTGAAAAAACAGAAACTTTTGCGCTCACGACAACAATTCTCATTTTTAATAGAAAAGTGCTTTTTGGTTGATTCTTTTTACAGAAGATTAATATACAAATTGGCCTCGTGGCCCTATTTTTCAACATTTTTAGAGTTCCAGAAGTATTCGAAACTTCCATATTACTACACACTGTTCTGTTTTTGACAGATTATGTTTTCTTTGTGTTGTGTGCTTATTTTGATGATTCTGTGGTTTTTTATGATGAGTTTTTGCCATAGAAAAGTTGGAATACAATAGATATAATACAAATACAAAAGCGGATCTCACGGAAAAATTGTTGGAGTTTTGTGTGATTGAATTTTTCAAGTTTTGGGTTATCTTACGATGGATGAAGGAATAAGGAGTAAGGAAAAGCCTAAGCTTGGGGATGCCCCAGCATCCCAAGCTATTATCCAAAGAGAAGCAAGCAACTAAGCTTGGGGATGCCCCTGAGTGGCATCCCCTCTTTCTTCTAACGACCATTGGTATTTCACCTGAAACTATATTTGTATTCATCACATGATATGTGTTTTGCTTGGAGCGTCTTGTATGATATGAGTCTTTGCTTGTTTTGTTTTGTTTTTTAATTCATCAATCCTTGATGTACACATCTATTTGAGAGAGCCACATTTATGCCATGACTTGTTAGAATAGCTCTCTATGCTTCACTTAAATTTTTATGAGCTATGGATTTGCTCTAGTGCTTCACTTATATCTTTTTGAGCATGGTGTGCCTTCGTATTTTTGAAGAAATACTCTCTTGTTTCACTTAGATTTATTTGAGAGTTAGTCAACTTTTAGGAAGTTATTTCTTGCTTCACTTAAATTATTTTTAGAGAATGAAGAAAAATTATGTTCATGATCTTCACTTAAATTTGTTCGAGCTTATCAAAAGCAACACATGAAAATTAGTCCCAATGTGATAGATATCCAAGAAGGATATAATTAAAATTTTCATGAAGATCATTGGACAAAATAAACTTGATTCCTTGTAATAGTTTTGAGACATGATGAAATGATATGTGAGTCATGTTGATGAGTAATTATGCTTTAGTAAGAATGTTCGTGTTAAGGTTTGTGATTCCCTATGCAAGCACGAAAGTCAATAATTATGCAATGAAATTATATCCTACTTGTGGTGCATTATTCGGTGTTATTTATGCTCCATGTTCGCTTATGAGATTATTCGTTTCATGGCTGGTCGCTTCGTAGTCTTTTGCTAGCCTTCATTTTGCACAAAGTATGATCACTACTTGTGCATCCAAAATCCTTTATCCCGGTTTTGCCACATGAGTCCACCATACCTACCTATATGCGGTATTCCCTTGTCATTCAAAGCAAATTTGTATGTGCCATCTCTAATTTTCAAAATAAATTTCCCTTTTGTGTGCCCGTACCGCTCGCGAGGCGGTGAGGGGTGGCCAATATTTTCCATGCTAGATGTGTTATTCTCACGATGAGTTTTTATTCACTTTTCATTGCACGAGAGTAAGGTAAAGGTATTAAGGATGCCGAGTCCCAAAATGAAAAACAAATTTACTTTATGTTGTCAAATAATAAATTCCTTGGAAAGTGTAGGTATGGAAGGCAACTGTGGATTCGGCTAGCCATGGCTTGTGAAAGTTTGGTGGAAAAGGAATAAACTTTATTTTCTGTTTGGGAACCCCCTATGATATATCTAGCTTGGAAAGACTTGGGAACCTCAAGTCGTTCTCATTGGTGGGAAAAGTATACGTCCCAAAGAATTATAACTCTCAATTTAAGCTTTGAGCTCTGGCACCTCTACAAATCCCTACTTCCCTCTGCGAAGGGCCTTTCTTTTACTTATGCAATTTTTATTTTTGAATTTGAGTCTCCATATTCTCTTACAAGCACCAACTAGGAAACACTATGATCATACTTGAGCATTGGGTGTAACTAATATGCGAGTGTGTTTCATGAATGGATCAATGGTTGAGCATGATGGGCTAGGGATAACTGATTTTAGCATTGATATTCTGAAAGACATGATTGCTTGTTGATATGCTTGAGTATTTAAATCTCATGTCAAAACTAGACTATTGCTTTGAACCATATAAAATTCCAAATGTCCATGCTATAAAGAAAATAATATGATATGACATGATAGGCAGCATTCCACATCAAAAAATTTGTTTTTATCACTTACCTACTCGGAGACGAGCACGAGTTAAGCTTGGGGATGCTGATACGTCTCCAACATATCTATAATTTTTTATTGTTCCATACTGTTATATTATCATTCTTGGATGTTTTAAATCATTTCATAGTCATTTCATATCATATTTTGGTACTAACCTATTGACATAGTGACAAGTGCCCGTTGTTGCTTTCTACATGTTTTTTACATCGCAGGAAATCAATATCAAACGGAGACCAAACACGGCGGAACTTTTTGGAGAATTTATATGGGCCAGAAGACACCTGACGGGCTAGAGCTGCACCTAGGGGGTGTCCCGAGGGGGGCACAACCCACCAGGGCGCGCCAGGCCCCCCTGGCGTGCCCAGGTGGGTAGTGCCCACCTCAGTGGCCTCCCGCACTGCCTCTTTGCTCTATAAATACCCCCAATATTCCAGAAACCCTAGGGGAGCAGAAGAAATTCTGTTCCAGCCGCGCAAAGTCCAGAACCACCCGATTCAATCTAGACACCATCACGGAGAGGTTCACCACCTCCATTGGTGCCTCTCCGATGATGTGTGAGTAGTTCCTTCTAGACCTACGGGTCCGTAGTCAGTAGCTTGATGGCTTCATCTCTCACTTTTGTTATCAATACAATGGTCTCTTGCAGACCCATATGATGTAACTCTTTTGCGGTATGTTTGTTGGGATCCGATAAACTTTGAGTTTATGACCAGATCTATCTTTTAATATCCATGAAATTATTTGAGTCTTCTTTTGATCTCTTATATGCATGATTGCTTATAGCCTCGTATTTCTTCTCTGATATTGGATTTTGTTTGGCCAACTTGATCTCTTTATCTTGCCATGGGAAGAGGTGCTCGGTAGTGGGTTCGTTCTTATGGTGCTTGACCCCAGTGACAGAAGGGGAACCGACACGTATGTATCGTTGCTACTAAGGATAAAATGATGGGGTATATTTCTACATAAATAGATCTTGTCTACATCATGTCATCGTTCTTATTGCATGACTCTGTTACTCCATGAACTTAATACACTAGATGCATGCTGGATAGCGGTCGATGTGTGGAGTAATAGTAGTAGATGCAGGAAGGAGTCGGTCTACAAATCTTGGATGTGATGCCTATATAATGATCATTGCCTGGATATCGTCATGATTATTTGAAGTTCTACCAATTGCCCAACATAAGAAAATTCCCACCGTTTGCTATTTTCTTGAGAGAAGCCACCAGTGAAATCTACGGCCCCCGTGTCTCTTTCTCATACTATTTGCCTTTGCGATCTATTTTTCCTTTGCTTTTATTTCAGATATATTAAACCAAAAACCCAAAAATACATTGCTGCAATTTATCTTATTTACCGTTCAATTTTACAATATTTATATCTCTCTCATGTTCGTTACCCGAAAGGGATTGACAACCCTTTTTACACGTCGGGTTGCGAGTATTTGTTATTTGTGTGCAGGTGTTGTTTACGTTGTGTTGCTTGGTTCTCCCACTGGTTCGATAACCTTGGGTTCATTACTGAGGGAAATACATACCGCTGCTATATTGCATCATCCCTTCCTCTTTGGGTAAAAACCCGACGTAGCTTTAGCAGCCATCACATATTGCCCTAGAGAGCTAGACCTACCATGGCGGCAACAGAGTGGATAAGCCCATAGTCAAGCCTAGCCGTGAAAGTGCAACTAATCCCCGGGTGGTTTTGGTAATTAATAACAACATATATATCATTGAACTAATATTCTCTTGAGAATCTTTTCAGAAAAGTTCGATGATGTGGGTATGGAAATGTCTGAAGAAGTGGACCCCTCAAAATGCTAAGACAAGCATTGGCAAAAGCTCAAGACTCCATTTTTGGTTTAGTGATCAAAGATCACATTGAGTCCATAGGAAAAGCCAATACTATTAAAAGGGGATGAGGTTGTGTTAATGTTCTTGTTGCTCAAGTGCTTGGTGATCTAACTCCCTCAACTATCAGCACTATTCACTACTTAACACACACCCATAAGTAATCTCGGTCAAACCAACTCAGTCCCACCGAGATGAAGTTATTTCCACAAACCCTAACATCTCGGTCACACCGATTTCTCCAACTCAGTCCCACCGAGATGAACCACTTCAGTGTTTCTCCAAACCCTAGCTTCTCGGTCAAACCGATTCTGAGTTTCGGTCCCACCGAAAAAGGGCTGCCAACCTTCTGTGGTCAGTTGACATAAATTCGGAATATCCGAGTTTATATTTTCGGTCTCACCGAGATGGCAAACCCTAACCTTTGACTCACTTCGGTCTCACCGAGATGGTATTTTCGGTCCCACCGAAAATCCCAACGTTCACTATATTTGAACTTTCGGTCTAACCGAGTTTTCACTTCGGTCTGACCGAGATTGGTCAAATGTGTGTGTAACGGTTGGATTTTGTATGGAGGCTATATATACCCCTCCACCCCCTCCTCATTCGTGAGGAGAGCCATCAGAAAGTACCACCACTTCTACCATACACTTTCTGAGAAGTGAACCACCTACCCTTGTGTTGAGATCAAGCCATTCCATTCCTACCATATGAAACTTGATCTCTAGCCTTCCCAAGTTGCTTTCCACTCAAATCTTTCTTCCACCACAGCCATATCAGTGAGGAGAGTTGAGTGTTGGGGAGTTTATCATCTGAAGCACAAGAGCAAGGAGTTCATCATCATCAACACCGTCTATTACCTTTTGGGGGGTGGTGCCTCCTAGATTGGTTAGGTGTCGCTTGGGAGCCTCCGTCTTGATGATGTGGAGTTGAACCAAGAAGTTTGTAAGGGCAAGGAGATCGCCTACTTCGTGAAGATCTACCCCGAGTAAGGCTAGTACTCCGTGGGCGTAGGCCGTGATGGAATAGACAAGGTTGCTTCTTCGTGGACCCTTCGTGGGTGGAGCCCTCCGTGGACTCGCGCAGCCGTTACCCTCCGTGGATTGAAGTCTCCATCAACGTGGATGTACGATAGCACCACCTATCGGAACCACGACAAAAATCTCCGTGTCACCAAACTGCGTTTGATCTTCTCCATCTCCTTTTTACATGTGCAATTTACTTTCCGCTGCATATACTCTAGAATTGCATGTGTAGGGTGTTACTTGATTTGATCTTGTTTGTGAAACTGCCAAAAACTTTGCATGATCTAAAGGCAGATTTTTTATATTGTCAAGTAGTCTAATCACCCCCCCTCTAGACCTACTTTCGATCCTACAAGTGGTATCAGAGCTTTGGTCTCCATTGCCTTGGTTTCCATTGCATTGGACTCCATAAGCTTGGTTTCACAACCTAGGAGAGTATGGCGTCTAGTGAGGGTAATTATCGTAGAGGTCCTTACTTTGATGGTACAAATTTTGCTAGTTGGAAGCATAAAATGAAAATGCATATTCTTGGTCATAACCCAGCCGCATGGGGCATTATTTGTGTTGGCATGCAAGGTGACTTCTTTGAAGAAGGAAAAGTTCCGGATCGCGAAGCTACACCCGAAGAACTGAAGATGTTGCAAAACAATGCTCAAGCTTGTGACATTCTCTTCAATGCTTTGTGTCCCGAAGAGTTCAACAAAATCAGCCGTCTTGAGAACGCTAAAGAGATTTGGGATACTTTGGTTGAAATGCACGAAGGTACTGAATCTGTGAAGGAATCAAAGCTAGATATTCTTCAAGGTCAACTTGACAAGTTCAAGATGAAGGATGGTGAAGGAGTCGCTGAAATGTACTCTAGGCTTGCTCTCATCACAAATGAGATTGCTGGCTTAGGAAGCGAAGAAATGACCGACCGATTCATCATTAAGAAGATTCTCAGAGCTTTGGATGGAAAGTATGACACCGTGTGCACTTTGATCCAAATGATGCCAAACTACAAGACTCTCAAGCCAACTGAAGTCATTGGAAGGATTGTTGCTCATGAGATGACACTTAAGGATAAGGAAGAGCTTCACAACAAGTCAAGTGGTGCTTACAAAGCTACAAGTGATGCTCCTACTACCTCAAGTGACAAGCAAATTTCCAATGAAGACATAAGCCTAATGGTCAAGAACTTCAACAAGTTCTACAAGAATAGAGGCAAAGAAAGAAGCTCAAAGTCTAGATCATATGATGGAAAGAGATATTCTAGTCGTGATCGAAACTGCTACAATTGTGGACGACCCGGACACTTCTCAAATGAGTGTACGGCTCCCCACAAGAGAAGAGAAGAATCTCCAAGAAGAAGAGCAAGAGATGAGTCACCTCGGAGAGAGAGAAGGAGTAGAGATGATCGTTATGAACGAAGACCTTCTCGGAGAAGCAAGGATTCGGAGAGGAAAGACAAGTCATCAAGGAGCTACACAAGAAGAAGACATCAAGCTCATGTTGGTGAATGGGTCTCCGGCTCCGACTCTGACAGTCAATCCGATGGAAGCTATCACTCCGACTCCGACTATAGTCAAGATGAAGGTGTTGCCGGACTTGCACTCGTATCCTCCAACTCCAACTCCTACGACTTATTTGATTCACCAAATGTGGGAATTGGAAGATGCTTCATGGCTAAAGGCCCCAAGGTAACACACCCTGAATTCATTGACTTTGATAGTGATGAGGATGACTTACTTGGTGAAGATGAGCTCTTGCATGATAAATCTAGTGAGCTTAGTAATGATGAAAATGCTAGTAGTCTTTATAGTCGAGAAGAGTCGAATGACAATGCTATGAAGGAGATTGAGCGTCTAACTAAAGAACTAAACACTCTTAAGTTAGCTCATGAAACAACTCAAGAAGATCATAGAGAGCTCCTAAGATCTCATGAGAAGCTACGCTTCGAGAAGCTCACTCTAGAGCAAGAACATGAGTTTCTAAAAGCGATCAATGACGATCTTCGAAAGAAGAGTTCTTCATATCTTGCCAAACGACTTCTCTTGTCTAATTTCTTGCCACCTATTAAGACTAAGCATGACAAGCATAAGAAAAATTCTTCCTCTAGTAGTAACAATAACAATGTTAAATCCAATATTGTTGCTTCTAGTAGTTCTCTTGATTCCACTAACAATGTTTCAAGCCAAGTTACACTTGAGCAAGAAAATAGCCTATTGAAGGAAATCATAGAGAAAGGTGTCTACAAGAGTCTTGCTTGAAGCAAGAACTTTGAGGAGATTGTTCGCAAACAAGGAAGACACCGGAAGGATCAAGGGATTGGTTTTGAGCGAAAGTTCAACGCCAAAGGTGTTGAGTGGGAAGAAGGTCAATACCCTACTCCACAGTTTGTTTCACAAAAGGAGAAGTATGATCCTACTTCTTCCAATGTGGAACAAGCTCAAGATGACCTTTCACCACAAGACCACAAGCTAAAGGCCAAGGACAAGCTTCAAGAGGAGATTGATGCATTCATTGAAGCACCTCAAGCCATGGTCAAGTGGGTTCCCAAGGACACATCAAGTTCTACTTCGTCAAGCTCAACTACAACACCAAGGATTCCCATCAAGATGATGTGGATCCCAAAGAAGAAGAACTAGTAGGTTCTTGAGGGTGACTCCGCCAACAAACTTCACTCATATTCATTTTGGCAAGAACTTGTGCAATCAACTTCCACATCATGCAATTGTTCATGGAGTCACAAACCCTCTTGTTGGTAAGTCAAGGGACAAGGTAATCATTGCTTTCATGGACATCATCTTTTGTGTACTTCACTCTATGTCTATGGATATTCTTGTTTGTTCCTTGTGGGACTAACCCATGTAGGTATTGAAAGTGCCCTAATTCAAAGGATTGCTCCTAACTCATGATGATCTACATCAACATTGAGCATCCACGTCTTCAACATCTACATGAAGTCTTCTACGACAACCCAAGGTTAGTTTGACCCTTTAAAAGGGGTTCTCACATCTAGGGGGAGCTTTGCTATAAAAAAAATGAGCTAAAGCATCTTCTAATGATGTGAACACATAAATGCTTTATGTAAAAGTGGTAACCCCACTTGTGCTTAAACGATGAGTATGACCTATGATCAAATGTTCTCATTTGACTCCTAAGTCAACATACTCATATATAGATGACCTAGTCATCGACAAATTGTGTGCTAGTAGCTAGAGTGATTGGTTGTGCATGTTTGACACATATTTCATTTGCTATCTTATTGTGTGAGCATGTTGAATGCATGATTTTATCCATTCAAGGACATCCATTTGTGGTTTTGATTGTTTTGGTTTCTTCTTCTGGCCAAATGGATGGACAAGAATGCCTAAGCACCTTCCCTAGCTATCTATGCTTTCTTGTCTCAAAAATTCTTTTCATGCTCATATCACAACTTTGAACAAGTCTTTTTCGGACAGTCCGAGTGAGGAGCACTCGGAACCACCGATTCGTCTAAGGCTGACTTCCAAAACCTTCTAAGTCCATTTCGGTCTGACCGGTTTCTCAATCTCGGTCCAACCGAAACACTTAGATTGATCTAGGTTTCATCTCGGTGAAACCGAGTTCAAAATCTCGGTCTGACCGATATGCGTAACTGCACTGCAATTATGCATCTCGGTGACACCGAGTTTTTCAACTCAGTCCCACCGACAGCACGGGGTTATATATACTGAGGGCTGCGCGCGATCTATTCCTTTCAAACCGTTCGCCCTCCAAGACCCCTGCTGCCGTCGCCCTGATCTAAGGATCGTCGCCTTCGTCGCCTGTGCGCCCTCGCCGCAGGTCTCTGCCGCCGTCAACGGTAATCTTCTCCGCCGTTGCCGCCGTAGAGGGACACCACCAAGTTAGGGTGTGTCCCGATCCCTTTCATGCTCCACTTCTGATTCTTGCATGATAGGACTGCCCTGATTCAATCCACGTTTGATATGATCCCAATACATTGTTCAGATCGTTTAGTTTCGAGGAAAATTCTTAGGTTTAGGTTTCCACGGAATGCATCTCGGTGAAGCCGATTCCTGAAACTCGGACTGACCGATTTGGTCTCTGACCATTGCACTACATAGTTCGGTCTGACCGAGTTGTGAAAATCGGAATGTCCGAATTAAAGTTTCTGTGAAACCCTAAATTTTCGGTAGGACCGAAACCCATTTCGGTCTGACCGAAAGTGGTGTGTAGGTTCTGTTGAACACTTCGGTTACACCGAAACTTGAAATCGGTTTGACCGAAATACATTCTGTGAAAACTCAAAACTAAGTTTTTGAACTCATTTTTTTTGCAAAAACTTCTGCAGTTGTGATAACTCTTCTACTCTGCCTACACCTTATCTATTCACAGGTCTTTCAGCCATGTCAGATGTCAGTGACAGCCAGAACAGGTCCGAATCACCGTTTGCTGAGATTCCAGAGGCAGGTACAAGTCCTGAGGCTAGCAGCTCTAGTGATGATGGTGAGAGGAGTACCCCCAGTGGTCTGCCTCCTGCTGCTACGAGAACCAGGAAGAAGAGAACGTCTGATGATGAGGATTCCGACTTTGTTGCTGAGGAAGTTACCTCCAAGCCAAAGAGGCAAGTGGTTGCCAAAGAGCTCCAAGGGCAACAGCCAAAGAAAGGCACAAGCAAAGTGAAGCAGTCTGCAGTTGCTAAGAAGCTCAACTTGGAAGAGCCAGCTCCAAGCAAGGTGAAGAAGACTTCCAAAAGGAAGAGAGTTGTATATGCTGAACCTCAAGTTGATGCTGAAGAAGAAGAAGAAGAAGATGCACCCCAGCCTCCTCCTCAGAAAGCTAAGTTCATGGGTGATGCTATTCGGGCTCAAGCCTCCTCCAAGCCCAAGAAGCCTGCTCTAGCTAAGGCAGCTCCAGAGAAGCCCAAGAGAACAACCAGAAGCATTCCAGCTTCTGAGAAGAACAAAGGTGAGATGCCACCTTCTGAGTCAGATGAAGAGCATGTGTTGCTCAAGCTCCGTCCCAAGTTGCCACTCCACAATGATGCTCATCCTCAAGCTGAGGATATGAAGGCAAGGAAGGACAAAGGTCTCAGGCTATGGAGACAATCTGATCCATATGCCGTAAGAAGAAGGACTGCTGTGGACCCCAGATTCCACACCAGAGAGCAGCAGGATTTCTATGAGACCGTGCTAATGGATAAGAAGCCCATTGTTGCTGACACCAGGTATGTCGACTGGAAGTATATTGACAGCAGAGAGCATCGGGACTTCTTTCCCCATGTGCATGAGAGCTTTACTGCATGTGGAGTTGCTGACTTTGTGGGTCAAGAACTGACAGCCTGGAATGACGAGATGATCATGCAGTTCTATGCCACAGCCCATTTCTATCCTGATGGCAAGATCACCTGGATGACTGAAGGTCAAAGGTTTTCTTCAACTGTTGCAGAATGGGCAGAACTTCTGAACGCTCCAGTGCAGAGAGAGGATGACATTGATGTCTATGGGATTCCTAAGAAGAGTCATGATTCCATGAAGAATATGTACAAGGAGATCCCAGCTGCTGATTTGGAGGGATGGAAACTCGGCTCAGTGTATTATCTCCAGGCAGGTCTGACCACCACTAACACTATCCTGAGGCATACTTTGATGCCTAAGTCAGGTGACCACCGGATGATACGAGGCTATTCTATCAACATGCTGCACATTCTCGATGAGAAGGCACCTTTTAAGGTGATGGACTTGATGGTAGAAACCATTAAGAGGACTGCAGCTGACCAGAAGAGGTCGTGTGGGTTTGCACCGCAGATACAGATGCTTATCAACGCCAAGTTTGGCACGGGCAAATTCATGTTGGATAGGAAGCACTTGCCACTGCAGCCAGAGCATGAGGACAACGTAGTTGTGATGGATGAAGAGGATCCTACCTCAGTTGAAGGGCAAGCCAAGATTGAAGCTGCGAAGAAAGCCAAAGCTGACAAAGAGGCAGCAGCAGCAGCAGCTAAGCCAAAGAGCTTCGGAGATCAGATTCTTGAAGCAACCCGGAGAATTGAACAACGCCTGGCCAGCATTGAGCAATCTCAGGAGAGCCTTGAGAGGATTGTCGAGGACAAGATCCACGCTCTGGACGTGAAGCTGACTGAGATTCAGGTGTCTGTCAACAAGCTTGAGGCAGACATGGAGGAGACTAGGCAGGAGAGAGCAGAGCTTATGCAGGATGATCTAGTCCAGGACTCTCATCGCCAGACTGCTCCGGTTCCCAGAGGATCCAGGTCTGCAGCTATCCCAGTGACAGACTCCAGGGCTACCGCTTCAGCACCAGCTATAGCTCCAGCAGTTCCTTCAGCTCCAGCATCCACTCCTCCAGCGCAGACATCAGCAGAAGTCTTCGCAGATGCAGCCATCTCTACACCGATATCGACCCAGACGGGAGCCGCCAGCCGAGCCCGCAGTGACGTTTAGCTCTATACCTTTTCGAACTTTTTGGTAACTTGTTGCCAAAGGGGGAGAAATTGTTATAGATCATAGGGCTTCGAGAGAGAGAGTGCTCTTTCGTTTTTTCGTTCTTTTGCCGGTTTTCCTTGAGATACATTGGTTTCTTTTGGTTCCAGATACTTTAAGTGTGCTTGCTACTACGTTTGATGCTATCTTAATGAGTGCTTAGTCATACTATGCTTTAATGTGTGCTTATTGCTTATCATGTGCTATTCCTTATTGTATGGCTATTTACTTTTGTCTTGGTGATTAAGTGCATGTTATTCATTCTTATCATTTTGTGCGCTCCACCAAGATGTATGTGACATGGAAGAGTGACCCATAATCCTAATCGATTGTGCATTTGCATTCAAACGCAAATTTTAAATAATGCACAAATTTAGGGGGAGCTCTTGTTTATCACATACTTCTCAAAGCGACGATATTATTCATTGATTATATCTTTTGTCGAAGCTTTGATCTATATGTTGTCATCAATTACCAAAAAGGGGGAGATTGAAAGTGCAACTAATCCCCGGGTGGTTTTGGTAATTAATAACAACATATATATCATTGAACTAATATTCTCTTGAGAATCATTTCAGAAAAGTTCGATGATGTGGGTATGGAAATGTCTGAAGAAGTGGACACCTCAAAATGCTTGTCTAGCATTGGCAAAAGCTCAAGACTATATTTGTGGTTTAGTGATCAAAGATCACATTGAGTCCATAGGAAAAGCCAATACTATTAAAAGGGGATGAGGTTGTGTTAATGTTCTTGTTGCTCAAGTGCTTGGTGATCTAACTCCCTCAACTATCAGCACTATTCACTACTTAACACACACCCATAAGTAATCTCGGTCAATCCAACTCAGTCCCACCGAGATGAAGTTATTTCTACAAACCCTAACATCTCGGTCACACCGATTTCTCCAACTCAGTCCCACCGAGATGAACCACTTCAGTTGTTTCTCCAAACCCTAGCTTCTCGGTCAAACCGATTCTGAGTTTCGGTCCCACCGAAAAAGGGCTGCCAACCTTCTGTGGTCAGTTGACATAAATTCGGAATATCCGAGTTTATATTTTCGGTCTCACCGAGATGGCAAACCCTAACCTTTGACTCACTTCGGTCTCACCGAGATGGTATTTTCGGTCCCACCGAAAATCCCAACGTTCACTATATTTGAACTTTCGGTCTAACCGAGTTTTCACTTCGGTCTGACCGAGATTGGTCAAATGTGTGTGTAACGGTTGGATTTTGTGTGGAGGCTATATATACCCCTCCAGCCCCTCCTCATTCGTGAGGAGAGCCATCAGAAAGTACCACCACTTCTACCATACACTTTCTGAGAAGTGAACCACCTACCCTTGTGTTGAGATCAAGCCATTCCATTCCTACCATATGAAACTTGATCTCTAGCCTTCCCAAGTTGCTTTCCACTCAAATCTTTCTTCCACCACAGCCATATCAGTGAGGAGAGTTGAGTGTTGGGGAGTTTATCATCTGAAGCACAAGAGCAAGGAGTTCATCATCATCAACACCGTCTATTACCTTTTGGGGGGTGGTGCCTCCTAGATTGGTTAGGTGTCGCTTGGGAGCCTCCGTCTTGATGATGTGGAGTTGAACCAAGAAGTTTGTAAGGGCAAGGAGATCGCCTACTTCGTGAAGATCTACCCCGAGTAAGGCTAGTCCTCCGTGGGCGTAGGCCGTGATGGAATAGACAAGGTTGCTTCTTCGTGGACCCTTCGTGGGTGGAGCCCTCCGTGGACTCGCGCAGCCGTTACCCTCCGTGGGTTGAAGTCTCCATCAACGTGGATGTACGATAGCACCACCTATCGGAACCACGACAAAAATCTCCGTGTCACCAAACTGCGTTTGATCTTCTCCACCTCTTTTTACATGTGCAATTTACTTTCCGCTGCATATACTCTAGAATTGCATGTGTAGGGTGTTACTTGAATTGATCTTGTTTGTGAAACTGCCAAAAACTTTGCATGATCTAAAGGCAGATTTTTTATATGATCAAGTAGTCTAATCACCCCCCCTCTAGACCTACTTCGATCCTACAAGTGGTATCAGAGCTTTGGTCTCCATTGCCTTGGTTTCCATTGCATTGGACTCCATAAGCTTGGTTTCACAACCTAGGAGAGTATGGCGTCTAGTGAGGGTAATTATCGTAGAGGTCCTTACTTTGATGGTACAAATTTTGCTAGTTGGAAGCATAAAATGAAAATGCATATTCTTGGTCATAACCCTGCCGCATGGGGCATTATTTGTGTTGGCATGCAAGGTGATTTCTTTGAAGAAGGAAAAGTTCCGGATCGCGAAGCTACACCCGAAGAGTTGCGGATGTTGCAAAACAATGCTCAAGCTTGTGACATTCTCTTCAATGCTTTGTGTCCCGAAGAGTTCAACAAAATCAGCCGTCTTGAGAATGCTAAAGAGATTTGGGATACTTTGGTTGAAATGCACGAAGGTACTGAATCTGTGAAGGAATCAAAGCTAGATATTCTTCAAGGTCAACTTGACAAGTTCAAGATGAAGGATGGTGAAGGAGTCGCTGAAATGTACTCTAGGCTTGCTCTCATCACAAATGAGATTGCTGGCTTAGGAAGCGAAGAAATGACCGACCGATTCATCATTAAGAAGATTCTCAGAGCTCTGGATGGAAAGTATGACACCGTGTGCACTTTGATCCAAATGATGCCAAACTACAAGACTCTCAAGCCAACTGAAGTCATTGGAAGAATTGTTGCTCATGAGATGACACTTAAGGACAAGGAAGAGCTTCACAACAAGTCAAGTGGTGCTTACAAAGCTACAAGTGATGCTCCTACTACCTCAAGTGACAAGCTAGTTTCCAATGAAGAGATAAGCCTAATGGTCAAGAACTTCAACAAGTTCTACAAGAATAGAGGCAAAGAAAGAAGCTCAAAGTCTAGATCATATGATGGAAAGAGATCTTCTAGTCGTGATCGAAACTGCTACAATTGTGGAAGACCCGGACACTTCTCAAATGAGTGTACGGCTCCCCACAAGAGAAGAGAAGAATCTCCAAGAAGAAGAGCAAGAGATGAGTCACCTCGGAGAGAGAGAAGGAGTAGAGATGATCGTTATGAACGAAGACCTTCTCGGAGAAGCAAGGATTCGGAGAGGAAAGACAAGTCATCAAGGAGCTACACAAGAAGAAGACATCAAGCTCATGTTGGTGAATGGGTCTCCGGCTCCGACTCTGACAGTCAATCCGATGGAAGCTATCACTCCGACTCCGACTATAGTCAAGATGAAGGTGTTGCCGGACTTGCACTCGTATCCTCCAACTCCTACTCCTACGACTTATTTGATTCACCAAATGAGGGAATTGGAAGATGCTTCATGGCTAAAGGCCCCAAGGTAACACACCCTGAATTCATTGACTTTGATAGTGATGAGGATGACTTACTTGGTGAAGATGAGCTCTTGCATGATAAATCTAGTGAGCTTAGTAATGATGAAAATGCTAGTAGTCTTTATAGTCGAGAAGAGTCGAATGACAATGCTATGAAGGAGATTGAGCGTCTAACTAAAGAACTAAACACTCTTAAGTTAGCTCATGAAACAACTCAAGAAGATCATAGAGAGCTCCTAAGATCTCATGAGAAGCTACGCTTCGAGAAGCTCACTCTAGAGCAAGAACATGAGTTTCTAAAAGCGATCAATGACGATCTTCGAAAGAAGAGTTCTTCATATCTTGCCAAACGACTTCTCTTGTCTAATTTCTTGCCACCTATTAAGACTAAGCATGACAAGCATAAGAAAAATTCTTCCTCTAGTAGTAACAATAACAATGTTAAATCCAATATTGTTGCTTCTAGTAGTTCTCTTGATTCCACTAACAATGTTTCAAGCCAAGTTACACTTGAGCAAGAAAATAGCTTATTGAAGGAAATCATAGAGAAAGGTGTCTACAAGAGTCTTGCCGGAAGCAAAAACTTTGAGGAGATTGTTCGCAAACAAGGAAGACACCGAAAGAATCAAGGGATTGGTTTTGAGCGAAAGTTCAACGCCGAAGGTGTTGAGTGGGAAGAAGGTCAATACCCTACTCCACAGTTTGTTTCACAAAAGGAGAAGTATGATCCTACTTCTTCCAATGTGGAACAAGCTCAAGATGACCTTCCACCACAAGACCACAAGCTAAAGGCCAAGGACAAGCTTCAAGAGGAGATTGATGCATTCATTGAAGCACCTCAAGCCATGGTCAAGTGGGTTCCCAAGGACACATCAAGTTCTACTTCGTCAAGCTCAACTACAACACCAAGGATTCCCATCAAGATGATGTGGATCCCAAAGAAGAAGAACTAGAAGGTTCTTGAGGGTGACTCCGCCAACATACTTCACTCATATTCATTTTGGCAAGAACTTGTGCAATCAACTTCCACATCATGCACTAGTTCATGGAGTCACAAACCCTCTTGTTGGTAAGTCAAGGGACAAGGTAATCATTGCTTTCATGGACATCATCTTTTGTGTACTTCACTCTATGTCTATGGATATTCTTGTTTGTTCCTTGTGGGACTAACCCATGTAGGTATTGAAAGTGCCCTAATTCAAAGGATTGCTCCTAACTCATGATGATCTACATCAACATTGAGCATCCACGTCTTCAACATCTACATGAAGTCTTCTACGACAACCCAAGGTTAGTTTGACCCCTTAAAAGGGGTTCTCACATCTAGGGGGAGCTTTGCTCTAAAAAATGAGCTAAAGCATCTTCTAATGATGTGAACACATAAATGCTTTATGTAAAAGTGGTAACCCCACTTGTGCTTAAACGATGAGTATGACCTATGATCAAATGTTCTCATTTGACTCCTAAGTCAACATACTCATATATAGATGACCTAGTCATCGACAAATTGTGTGCTAGTAGCTAGAGTGATTGGTTGTGCATGTTTGACACATATTTCATTTGCTATCTTATTGTGTGAGCATGTTGATTGCATGATTTTATCCATTCAAGGACATCCATTTGTGGTTTTGATTGTTTTGGTTTCTTCTTCTGGCCAAATGGATGGACAAGAATGCCTAAGCACCTTCCCTAGCTATCTATGCTTTCTTGTCTCAAAAATTCTTTTCATGCTCATATCACAACTTTGAACAAGTCTTTTTCGGACAGTCCGAGTGAGGAGCACTCGGAACCACCGATTCGTCTAAGGCTGACTTCCAAAACCTTCTAAGTCCATTTCGGTCTGACCGGTTTCTCAATCTCGGTCCAACCGAAACACTTAGATTGATCTAGGTTTCATCTCGGTGAAACCGAGTTCAACATCTCGGTCTGACCGACATGTGTAACTGCACTGCAATTATGCATCTCGGTGACACCGAGTTTTTCAACTCGGTCCCACCGACAGCACGGGGTTATATATACTGAGGGCTGCGCGCGATCTATTCCTTTCAAACCGTTCGCCCTCCAAGACCCCTGCTGCCGTCGCCCTGATCTAAGGATCGTCGCCTTCGTCGCCTGTGCGCCCTCGCCGCAGGTCTCCGCCGCCGTCAACGGTAATCTTCTCCGCCGTTGCCGCCGTAGAGGGACACCACCAAGTTAGGGTGTGTCCCGATCCCTTTCATGCTCCACTTCTGATTCTTGCATGATAGGACTGCCCTGATTCAATCCACGTTTGATATGATCCCAATACATTGTTCAGATCGTTTAGTTTCGAGGAAAATTCTTAGGTTTAGGTTTCCACGGAATGCATCTCGGTGAAGCCGATTCCTGAAACTCGGACTGACCGATTTGGTCTCTGACCATTGCACTACACAGTTCGGTCTGACCGAGTTGTGAAAATCGGAATGTCCGAATTAAAGTTTCTGTGAAACCCTAAGTTTTCGGTAGGACCGAAACCCATTTCGGTCTGACCGAAAGTGGTGTGTAGGTTCTGTTGAACACTTCGGTTACACCGAAACTTGAAATCGGTTTGACCGAAATACATTCTGTGAAAACTCAAAACTAAGTTTTTAACTCATTTTTTTTGCAAAAACTTCTGCAGTTGTGATAACTCTTCTACTCTGCCTATACCTTATCTATTCACAGGTTTTTCAGCCATGTCAGATGTCAGTGACAGCCAGAACAGGTCTGATTCACCGTTTGCTGAGATTCCAGAGGCAGGTACAAGTCCTGAGGCTAGCAGCTCCAGTGATGATGGTGAGAGGAGCACCCCTAGTGGTCTACCTCCTGCTGCTACGAGAACCAGGAAGAAGAGAACGTCTGATTCTGAGGATTCCGACTTTGTTGCGGAGGAAGTTACCTCCAAGCCAAAGAGGCAAGTGGTTGCCAAAGAGCTCCAAGGGCAGCAGCCAAGGAAAGGCACGAGCAAAGTGAAGCAGTCTGCAGTTGCCAAGAAGCTCAACTTGGAAGAGCCAGCTCCAAGCAAGGTGAAGAAGACTTCCAAAAGGAAGAGAGTTGTTTATGCTGAACCTCAAGTTGATGCTGCTGAAGAAGAAGAAGAAGATGCACCCCAGCCTCCTCCTCAGAAAGCTAAGTTCATGGGTGATGCTATTCGGGCTCAAGCCTCCTCCAAGCCCAAGAAGCCTGCTCAAGCTAAGGCAGCTCCAGCCAAGCCCAAGAGGACAACCAGAAGCATTCCAGCTTCTGAGAAGAACAAAGGTGAGATGCCACCGTCTGAATCTGATGAAGAGCATGTGTTGCTCAAGCTCCGTCCCAAGTTGCCACTCCACAATGATGCTCATCCTCAAGCTGAGGATATGAAGGCAAGAAAGGACAAAGGTCTCAGGCTATGGAGACAGTCTGATCCATATGCCGTAAGAAGAAGGACTGCTGTGGACCCCAGATTCCACACCAGAGAGCAGCAGGATTTCTATGAGACCGTGCTAATGGATAAGAAGCCCATCGTTGCTGACACCAGGTATGTTGACTGGAAGTACATTGACAGCAGAGAGCATCGGGACTTCTTTCCCCATGTGCATGAGAGCTTTACTGCATGTGGAGTTGCTGATTTCGTGGGTCAAGAACTGACAGCCTGGAATGACGAGATGATCATGCAGTTCTATGCCACAGCCCATTTCTACCCTGATGGCAAGATCACCTGGATGACTGAAGGTCAACGGTTTTCTTCAACTGTTGCAGAATGGGCAGAAATTCTGAACGCTCCAGAGCAGAGAGAGGACGACATTGATGTCTATGGGATTCCTAAGAAGAGTCATGATTCTATGAAGAATATGTACAAGGAGATCCCAGCTGCTGATTTAGAGGGATGGAAGCTCGGCTCAGTGTATTATCTCCAGGCAGGTCTGACCACCACCAACACTATTCTGAGGCATACTTTGATGCCTAAGTCAGGTGACCACTGGATGATACGAGGCTATTCTATCAACATGCTGCACATTCTCGATGAGAAGGCACCTTTTAAGGTGATGGACTTGATGGTTGAGACCATTAAGAGGACTGCAGCTGACCAGAAGAGGTCATGTGGGTTTGCACCGCAGATACAGATGCTTATCAACGCCAAGTTTGGCACGGGCAAATTCATGTTGGATAGGAAGCACTTGCCACTGCAGCCAGAGCATGAGGACAACGTAGTTGTGATGGATGAAGAGGATCCCACCTCAGTTGAAGGGCAAGCCAAGATCGAAGCTGCAAAGAAAGCCAAAGCTGACAGAGAGGCAGCAGCAGCAGCAGCTAAGCCAAAGAGCTTTGGAGAACAAATCCTTGAAGCAACCCAGAGAATTGAACAACGCCTGGCCAGCATTGAGCAATCTCAGGAGAGCCTTGAGAGGATTGTCGAGGACAAGATCCACGCTCTAGACGTGAAGCTGACTGAGATTCAGGTGTCTGTCAACAAGCTTGAGGCAGACATGGAGGAGACTAGGCAGGAGAGAGCAGAGCTTATGCAGGATGATATAGTCCAGGACTCTCATCGCCAGACTGCTCCGGTTCCCAGAGGATCCAGGTCTGCAGCTATCCCAGTTACTTCAGCTCCAGCCACAGCTCCAGCTCCAGCATCCACTCCTCCAGCGCAGACATCAGCAGAAGTCTTCGCCGACGCAGCTATCTCTACATCGACATCGACCCAGACGGGAGCAGCCAGCCGAGCCCGCAGTGACGCTTAGCTCTATACCTTTTCGAACTTTTTGGTAACTTGTTGCCAAAGGGGGAGAAATTGCTATAGATCATAGGGCTTCGAGAGAGAGAGTGCTCTTTCGTCTTTTCGTTCTTTTGCCGGTTTTCCCTGTGATACATTGGTTTCTTTTGGTTCCAGATACCTTATGTGTGCTTGCTACTACGTTTGATGCTACCTTAATGAGTGCTTAGTCATACTATGCCTTAATGTGTGCTTATTGCTTATCATATGCTATTTCTTATTGTATGGCTATTTACTCTTGTCTTGGTGATTGAGTGCATGTTATTCATTCTTATCATTTTTGTGCGCTCCACCAAGATGTATGTGACATGGAAGAGTGACCCATAATCCTAATCGATTGTGCATTTGCATTCAAACGCAAATTTTAAATAATGCACAAATTTAGGGGGAGCTCTTGTTTATCACATACTTCTCAAAGCGACGATATTATTCATTGATTATACCTTTTGTCGAAGCTTTGATCTATATGTTGTCATCAATTACCAAAAAGGGGGAGATTGAAAGTGCAACTAATCCCCGGGTGGTTTTGGTAATTAATAACAACATATATATCATTGAACTAATATTATCTTGAGAATCATTTCAGAAAAGTTCGATGATGTGGGTATGGAAATGTCTGAAGAAGTGGACCCCTCAAAATGCTAAGACAAGCATTGGCAAAAGCTCAAGACTCCTTTTTGGTTTAGTGATCAAAGATCACATTGAGTCCATAGGAAAGCCAATACTATTAAAAGGGGATGAGGTTGTGTTAATGTTCTTGTTGCTCAAGTGCTTGGTGATCTAACTCCCTCAACTATCAGCACTATTCACTACTTAACACACACCCATAAGTAATCTCGGTCACACCGATTTCTCCAACTCAGTCCCACCGAGATGAACCACTTCAGTTGTTTCTCCAAACCCTAGCTTCTCGGTCAAACCGATTCTGAGTTTCGGTCTCACCGAAAAAGGGCTGCCAACCTTCTGTGATCAGTTGACATCAATTCGGAATATCTGAGTTTATATTTTCGGTCTCACCGAAATGGCAAACCCTAACCTTTGACTCACTTCGGTCTCACCGAGATGGTATTTTCGGTCCCACCGAAAATCCCAACGTTCACTATATTTGAACTTTCGGTCTGACCGAGTTTTAACTTCGGTCTCACCGAGATTGGTCAAATGTGTGTGTAACGGTTGGATTTTGTGTGGAGGCTATATATACCCCTCCACCCCCTCCTCATTCGTGAGGAGAGCCATCAGAAAGTACCACCACTTCTACCATACACTTTCTGAGAAGTGAACCACCTACCCTTGTGTTGAGATCAAGCCATTCCATTCCTACCATATGAAACTTGATCTCTAGCCTTCCCAAGTTGCTTTCCACTCAAATCTTTCTTCCACCACAGCCATATCAGTGAGGAGAGTTGAGTGTTGGGGAGTTTATCATCTGAAGCACAAGAGCAAGGAGTTCATCATCATCAACACCGTCTATTACCTTTTGGGGGGTGGTGCCTCCTAGATTGGTTAGGTGTCGCTTGGGAGCCTCCGTCTTGACGATGTGGAGTTGAACCAAGAAGTTTGTAAGGGCAAGGAGATCGCCTACTTCGTGAAGATCTACCCCGAGTAAGGCTAGTCCTCCGTGGGCGTAGGCCGTGATGGAATAGACAAGGTTGCTTCTTCGTGGACCCTTCGTGGGTGGAGCCCTCCGTGGACTCGCGCAGCCGTTACCCTCCGTGGGTTGAAGTCTCCATCAACGTGGATGTACGATAGCACCACCTATCGGAACCACGACAAAAATCTCCGTGTCACCAAACTGCGTTTGATCTTCTCCACCTCTCTTTTACATGTGCAATTTACTTTCCGCTGCATATACTCTAGAATTGCATGTGTAGGGTGTTACTTGAATTGATCTTAATTGTGAAACTGCCAAAAACATTGCATGATCTAAAGGCAGATTTTTTATTTTGTCAAGTAGTCTAATCACCCCCCCTCTAGACTTACTTTCGATCCTACAAGCCGTATCTTTCTCTTACTTGCATAGGAATCACCAACCATGTTAGGTCCCCCACCATCAACCAACACTAACATGACGTCATGCTATATGACCTGCCTTCACTTCCCTGGATCGTCATATCCATCAACTCACCACCCCATATAAATTTGGTAGGAATCTAGACAAAGGTTTCCATTTGGATTTCCTCCACTTTTCAGCTTATATGCTTTGCATCCTAGGGATCTGGAAGTTTTTAATTTCTATAGAACTGTATTGTTTCAGACATTTAAGCTTCTCACAAAAATGGTTTACCCACTTTTACATAAAGATGATTTACACACATCTACAACAATCTCAATGAAGTTTAGAACTGACTACAAAATAAGCCTCAGGAGTGCGCCACCATGTTAGGTGAGATGACAAAGCTTGATGAAGCATATAATACAGGAATGCATCAAGTCACATACAACCCATCCTTCTTACAGCTCTTCGAGTAACATACACCTCAACACCATTCAAATGATCATCAAGTGCCATCCCAATTCTAATGACCTCATCTCAATGTTCCAAGCAACCAGATGCCCCCAACAAGTTTCTAGATATGATACAACACACTAGTACAGCGAGGTGCTATACAAACGGTTTTTAACCCCTTTCCGCAACGGCATTTGGAACCATCGCCTAGTGAGTGTGGGCGATAGGAGGATCATTCCCACATGACCTAGAAACCGTCGGGGATATGCCCTCCTGGCACACACGCTCGAGAAAATGAGGTTGTGTGCGCCCGACGAGCGACCAAATAAGGTTATATGTACAGTACTGCTAAATAAAATAAAATTATATAGGCGAAATCATTTCCGGTCGTCAGTACATCCCACACAGTCAGTCCCTGCTAAACGTTTCCGTTCGTATATACATCCCACACAATCGCTCCAAGGAAAATGTTTCTATTCGCAGGTACATCACATACAATTTTCCCCGTTAAATCGTTTGTGATAGTGTTTCCATTGCACACGGTATTAGCAATTTTATCGTTTGCATTATTGAATGCATCACACACTGTGCGTAGAAGAAACTGTGTGGCAAAGGTTGTCCATCACACACAGTTTTTATGTGGTAAATGTTTGCGCCAGGTGGCCTAACACAAACAGTTTTCAAGAGGATGTTGTGTGTGATTGTTCATTAATCTAACACGGTTTATTCCTAGAAACTGTGTGTGTTATTGAATGCATCACACGCGGTGTTTTCCCAATAACCGTTTGCAATAGGAAAACCCAATTAGCGGGCTAATTATCCTATTATTAATAATACATTTATTAATCTAATTGACATTTCATATTAAGCACACAATATATTTCATTTTTATAATTGAAATACATCAGAGTACAGCATCATATAGCTTCAGAACTCAGCTACCCCATTACATAACTGCACCAGGACCAGGTTTCACATGCAACATCTATAACCTTTCGAAATTAGTAACATAGACAGATGTATCTCATCTGGAAAACTGCTGAAGTAGAAGGCGAATATTGAGCCTTCATTGATGTTGAAGGTCTTTGTAACTTTAGGCCACACTACTAGGAAAAGGCCTCCTAATGGCGCACCTAATTTGGCCATTAATGGCGCATTAGTGGTGCGCCATTAGTGCCACGCCATTAGTATATTTTACTAATGGCGCACGCCATTAGTATACACAGCAGTGCGCCATTAGTATGCCTCCCAGGGGTCCATGTATACCCAGGTGCTTTGGCATACTAATGGCGCACGGCAACAAGATGCGCCATTAGTAACTTCGACATAGTAATGGCGCACTGTCTAATGATGCGCCATTAGTATCCTTTGGCATACTAATGGCGCACTGTGATGTGATGCGCCATTAGTATGAATATTAGGTTTTTATTTATTTTTTAGTTTTCTGTTTTTTGCACAGGTTACAAAATGTATAATTGGACAGAATATAGACAGCACACATCAACAACAGATTCATCGAAAAAAATAGAAGATTAGTCTCTGAATACAATTCATCATATTAGTCTCCGAATACAATTCATCATATTAGTCTCCGAATTGAAAAGACCGAACATTATATTACAACTCTCGAGACCGCGAGTAGCGAGTTTGTCTTCACATTACAAGTCGATATCGATCATCTAAACTACCATCACATAGAAGAGAGCTGCGGTCATCACGATGAAACTCGTCTTCATCCGATTCCTCCAACGCTCCCTCCCCTCTCCCGCTAGATAGCGGGCGTATCTAGATTCGGCCTCGGCCCTAGTGGTGTACCCTTTGTAACTGTTACCGCTGAATCGGTGAACCTGTCTCCGACACTCCTCCCAGTCGTCGTAGACTCCGGGAACCTTACCCTTGTACACGACATACGACGGCATCGCTATGCACTAGCCAAACGAAAAATTAGTACCAATTCACAGACAATACATAAGCAATATATAAGTATGCAACAGAACGATCGAAAGAGAAAACCAAGACATTAATAGCATCTATTACATCTAAGTTGAACGACTCTCAAAACCAAAGAGACATACTACAAGTTCATTAAAGTTTAATTACAACATGAACCAATCGATGTTTCAGAACTAGACACAGCATCACTGCTTTCGACTCGACTCAAGGGACCGGAGCGTGGATGAAGCCGCCGTCTATCGTGGGAGTCATGAAATCACGGGCGTTGTCCGCCTGCATTTGTAGCATTGTGTCGATGTCACTGTTGGACGGTTGATTTCTGAGGTAGAACTGCCCCGAGGTATGAAGGACATCTTGATGGATGATTTCCGCAAACTCCGACTGGATGCGAAAGAATTCTTGTCTGATGTCCGCGTCCTGGATTGCCGACACGCTCGCGGCCCAATCTTTGAGTTTACTCGGTAGCAGAAGTTGATGATGGTCCTGTACGATCGCCCGCATGTGATGGATGGCGTAGTAGGCACCCTTCTGACCGCCAGGCGGCTGCTTGACGCAGCAGAACGTCGTATTGTGGGAGAACATGTGCTTGCCGTACTTACGAATAGGCCTGGTGAAGGTGCCTCCAGATTTGGCGTAGCCGGGGAGAACATCATCAAGAACCTTCTTGACATTTGTGTAGTCTACGTTCGACTGACGGTCCGGGTCGAAATACGTGGCCACGGAATATTTGGGGCTTAGGAGGATGAGCGTGCAATGTGTGTCACTGCAGAAAACACGGAATGTTAAAAGAAAAACGATCGAAATCTAAGAATTCATATGTTACGGGGCGGTTGAGGCGGAGGACTTACTCGGGAAAGTAAGGCATGAGGAAGTTATCCTTATCTCGGTTTGCCAGAATGACGCCTTCGAGGTAAGAACTCGCGACTTGCCGGTCCCCAGCGCTGCCCAAGATCTTGGCACGCATGTAGAAGGGTCGACTATCACGATGTCCGGGGTCTTGTCGCGAATGATCCGCATCTCCATACTCAGCGAAAATAGCCGAACGAAGGTGTAGTGCAGCGGAAGAAGGTTCAACATAGCGTGGATGTCATCAAACCGCAGGACGATCGTACCCCCGATGGAGTTATCCACAAAGCCCTTGCCCTCTGGCACCTTGGCCGCGAAAACCGGGTATGCCACATTCTTCTCTCTGAGACGCCGCTTCTCCAAAGAAAGAACACTGTCATGCAGACTCCGCATAGCACCGGTTGCAGCATCGAGCATATTTGTCGGTAGCATTGGCCTACCCGCCACATGCACCCTCCTCATTACATCCTCTGGTGAAGGTGGCCCGTCCTGAGCACGGATCGTACTCGGTGCCGGCTGGCTCGCACCCTTGTTAGTCTTTCTTTTGTGTGCCTTCTTCTTCTCCTGTAATGGGACCGAGTTCTGCTCACAAACCACCTTCTTGAGTGTGTTGGGGCTAATAATATTTCGCGCCTCGCCTATCTGAGGCTCGGTGAAGTCGGCAGCTGGAGGCGTCTCCTGAGAGCTGAACGGCAGACGATGCCTGTTGCAACTTGGCTTCTCCGCGGTACCAGCTAGATCGCGCACGTCTTTTGTTGGGTTGGGTTCTTGAGAAGGAGGCCCCATGAAGTCGTCATCTGATGGCTTCTCGCCCCTCGTTGGTTACCCCAAGTGGAAGGTTTGAGATGCAGTGTAGCGGAAGTTTTCCCTTGGCAATACCAAGGATCGATTTCCCTGAGACTCCCAGTTTCAACAAGAAGGTGTCAACTGCTAACGGCGCCAGATATTAGCAATCAACGTGGACCTGCACACAGATACAAGTAACTTTGCTCCCAACGAGTACATAGAGGTTGTCAATCCCTCCGGCCTTGTAGTTTACAAAGGATCAAACGCAAGTGATAATAGTGATAGATATTGCTGCAATAGTACGTAAAAAGCGGAAAGTAAATAGTGGATGTGATCAATGATGGTGATATGGACCGGAGTCTCATGATGTTCACTAGTGATGTCTCTCTCCCAAAAGACGATAAAACAGCTATGTGAGGTAAACGAATTACAGCTGGGCAATTGACAGGACCATGTGCGCAAACCAATGCTGACTAAGTTGCAAGAAAGGTAGAGGTTCAAAGCATGGGCGGTACGCCAAGGCAAGTAGACCGAAATCCATCTGCATCTACTACTAATCATCCACCTTGAGATATCTATCCAGAACATCTCGCTGGTATTAAGTTGCGAGTCCCACCCATAGTGTAGACTCAAAGCAACAGACAACTGCATTAAAAGAACTTTGCGTAAATAAACAATCCTTGCACCCGCGGGCACAAGCAACGTTGTTTTCCCCCTTGTGGCAACAGCACATCCCCTAGACTCATGTTTCTGTCACTCAAGCTAGTCATCGAGGGGCATGAACCCACAATCAAGCATAACGTTCCCTCTTGGAGTCACTACCTACTACTTGGCCAAAGCAATAAATAACAACGGAGAACATGCAAGAATTACTTACGAACATAAATATAAAAGAGGTGAATCAAATATATTACTCAAACACAATCTGAACATAATCTCATAATCCATCGGATCCCAGCAAACTCATCATAGCAACAGCATAAGGATTACATATGTGCCTCGATCATGTAGGGCAGCTCACGAGGACTAATTAGTGAAGCACAAGAACGGGAGGAGAACATCACATAGCTACTGGTCATGGACCCATGGTCCAAGGGAGACTACTCACAACTCATCCGGGAGGCGTCCATGGTGGTGGAGAAGCTCCCGGTGGTGATCCTCCCCTCCGGCAGGGTGCCGGGAAGAGTTCTCCTGGTGCTCCCGATCTTGGAAGCGGCGGCGGCGGCGGAACAGAGATGAGATCGCGAAAAAGGGTTCCCGTCTCGAGGGTTTCGGGAGACGGTATAAATATATGCCAAAGAGGGGCACCAGACGAGGCTCGGGGGGCCCAGGCGCGCCCCCGGCGCGGCCAGGGGGCGCGCCACCAGGGCGCCTGGAGCCCTGGTGGCCCCCCTCCGGCTGTGCTTCGGGTGCCTGGTAGCTTCTGGAATGCTGATTTTTTATATAATTTTTCCGGGATTTTTCTGACAGTTCTCGTAATGGGAAAACCTGAAATACAAAAACAGCCGAAAACAGAAACTGGCACTGGGGTGCATTGAGTTAATAGGTTAGTCCAAATATGATCAAAAGTGTATGGAAGTGTATAAATATCATAGCAATATCACCCAAAAGAGGCATGGAGCAAGCAGAAATTATAGATACGTTTTGGACGTATAAACATCCCCAAGCTTAATTCCTGCTCGTCCTCGAGTAGGTAAATGATAACAAGAATAATTTCTGTGGTGACGTGCTATTAACCATATAGGACTTTTTTGTAGTCATATGACAAAAGCTTACTGAGACAATGAATCTGTAGTAATTAAGTTGCCTCATGAGAAAATCACAAAGAACTGAAAGTTTTACAATATGATATTGAAACATCAAATAGATTTGTAATGAACATGGTGTGCAAATATGATAAAGTGATATCTCGCTTGCCCCCTTTAGTGAAGCAAAACATAAATGCAGGGGCACCTCCAAGGTTTAAGTGATGACTAGATACGATGATTTCAGAATAAACGATATCACAATCATGCAAAAGACAATGCTACTTTGGGACAATGCACATTACACTCAGAATGACAATCATGCTCTCAGTAGTTGGTGCTTTTAAAAGAAGGTGGAGACTCTCGAACCGTGGCTTTTGTTGGCAAGGTTGAAAACCCGTAGTCGGAAACAAAGACAAAACATGTACCAGAGCTCTTGATTTTAAAAACAGAGGTAATAATTATTTTTTTGATTATGCATGTTCCGTCAACGAATGCTAGCAGACAACTCAATCACTTCTTGAGATGGACAAGTTTCGAGGAACGGCTCCCGAATGAGGACGATCACATCCTCTTAATCTCCTTTGTTTATCACTGCCAAAGTTTTCTGATTTCTCATGAACAAAGCGTGAAAGAGGGTTTGTTTGTTATATTAATTTTGAGCCGGGCGCACTCAATGCCAGTTCCTTCTCGTATTATGGTTTTGCACATTATACATGCAATCCCGGGGTGAAGCTTGTCCAACTTAAAAAGATCATGAATTAACTACTACTTCCTCATGAACTTAAAACAGAGGCACAAAATAGGAATGCTTTTTCTTTGAATAATTTTGAGATGGTACATGCAAGTCTCCGTTAGGAATGGCAGGTAAATACCATGTAGGAAGGTATGGTGGACTCATATGGCATAACTGGTATAAAAGAATTTGGATGCACAAGCAGTCAGTCCGCTTAGTACAGGCGAAGGTTAGCAAAAGACTGGGAGCGACCAACTAAGAGAGCAATGACGGTCATAATCATGCAGAGCGACAAAGCAACATTGAATCAGGCATGGAAGTTATATCGCTACTCAGAACAAAAGATCATCAAGGCTTGACAGACTTTCTTTCCAGTCTTAAATATGCGTGAGCATACGCCACGTCAATCAAAATAAATTCTTTGAAGGAAGATATTACTAAACCATACCACATCATAGGCAAACAAGTCATGTTGGTACTCCAATAACACATTGGGAACCCCCCAGCTATTTGAGACTAACCATAAGAAAACATGAACTACTAAGCGCCATTATGCATGTAGCATCTTTATCATAGACATATCAACCAATGCAACGGAAACAAACTCTCTTAATAAGATAAGCATGATAACTAAAGAGAGTTCAAGCAACCAACTAAACGAAAGCTCTTCAAAAAGATAAGCATAAATACTAAGAGCTAAGCATGATAGTAGCTATTAAAAGACAAAGAACACACACAGCAAGGATAGACATGAAAATTCTATGTTATGTTCTAGGTAGAAGTGGAGCGTGTTTCTCTCCCACATAAAGAAAGCTGAGTTCCGACTCGTTATGAAAAGCTAAAGAAAACTAAAAAGGAAAACTAAAAGCAAGACGCTCCAAGCATAGCACATAACACATGAAGTGATTAAAATATAGTGGAACGAAAGACGAACTGATAATGTTGATGGAGAAGGGGATGCACGGGGGCATCCCCAAGCTTAGACGCTTGAGTCTCCTTGAATATTTCTTGGGGGTGCATGGGGGCATCCCCAAGCTTGAGCGTTTGACACTCCTGAATCTTTTTATCATCTTCCCTCGCACACTTGAAAACTCCCTTCATACATAACTCATCATAATCTGATTAGCGAGGTTAGTACCCATAATAAAATAATTGTTCCTTGCTGGAAATAAAGATATTCTTGAAGGTCTACTGTTTCTCAATATTGCCAAAAGGTTTTTGCAAAGAAAAAGCAAGCTCTAGGTTTACAAAATGAAGGAAAGGCAAAACAGGACAGAATCTGTGAAAAACAGAACAGCAGGTAGTAAATGATTTTTCCGGGGAACTTCTGCAACTCTAATCAAAAAACTCAGAACAGACGCACGAAAGACAATTATATAGAGCACGCTGTCAAAAAAATTCAGATCAAAAAGTTGATCTGGTGATTTTATACGAATTTTTCTATCCAAGGACAGAATCTGTTTCCTGGACAGCACGTCACAACTTTTGAACTTTCTTGCAATCAGAGGCTACACTTGGCACAAAATTTGAAAAGCAAAGATACAATGATGATGCTACAGTAGTAACAACATCAAGACACAACAAAAACAAAATAAAATTTATTCATTGGGCTGCCTCCCAAAAGCGCTTTCTTTTATGTCTTTAAGCTAGGCATAATGCATAGAGATCAAGTCTTATCAAGAGTAAAAGAATAGCTAGCCCGTATAACGGACTCAAAAGGTAACTTAATCTTTGTCGGGGGAAACTGTCCGCCACGAACACCTATGGGACCGGAGCCCCTTGCTTGTGCGGTAAGAGGGCGGAGGGAGCACGAAGAGCAGATCGTGGAGATCACGCAGGCAGTTTACCCAGGTTCGGGCCGCGATGGACGCGTAAAACCCTACTCCTGCTTAGTTTGTATTGAGTTGGAGAGCTCGGGAGCTTGAAGAACTAGCTACACCGAGCGTATGAGCGATCTAGGTTCCGAACCCTTTCTACGTTGTGCATGGGCCTCCTTTTATAGTGCAAGGGGTCACCGACAGGTGTCAACGTAGGAGAAAGGGTAAAAATGTAAAAGAGGTGGTAGTTGTAACAGTGCGGGAATAGTGGAGCTACAGTGTATGAACAGTGGTCGCTACCTACTTTGACAGTGGGGGACAAGAGCATTTAATGTCCGTCGCCGTCGACCCCAAAAGCGCCCGCCCTTGCGTCTCCGTTTGCCACGGCGATGGCTTCACCACCGTGGAGTGCCACCGTGTCCCCCAGGCTGCACAGCCATCCGCCACGCGTCCCTGGAGTGGCCCCAGGGCGACGCGTGGTTCGATGAGCTGGAGCGCGGACACACAACGCAACCCTCCCCGGCAAGTACTTTGCCGGGGTCTTGACCTTGCCGGGCCCGGGAGCTTGCCGGGCTCTGAAGCTTGTCGCTTCCCGGGCCCTGCCGGGGCGCATATAGCGCCAAGGCATGTCTTCTGTAATGTAATCTTCTGATCTTCCTGGCAAGCTCCTCTTGCCAGGGTCTTGTGTTAGTGAGGTAATCTTGGGCCTGGGACGGCCTTCCCGGCAAGCTCCACTTGCCGGGGTCTCGATCTTCTGTCTTGTATACTTTGTTTTTGAATGGTTTCATATGGAGCAGGAAGGTCTCCGGCAAGCACGCGGTAGGCCCTGCCGCGGGAAGCTGCTACTGCCCGTGCACAAGTTGGGGTACTGAGGTACCCCTACCTTAGTACACCGACAGGAGCCCCCGGGCCTGGGCCACACACGGTGCCGAGCGCTGTTGGGCCAGGCCCAAAACAGTGCACGGGCACGCGCGGCCCACGGCACGCCGAATCCACTTCCGCATCCGCCGCGTCCCTCCGTAACAGCACGCATCGATTGCGGCGTCGTGGGATGGGACGTGGCCACATTCTTTTAATGGAAAGAGCGAAACGTCCCCCACTTCCCCATAAAAGCAGAGGAAGCAGGAGCGGTTCCCCTCCTACGCCTTCATTGCTTCTTCTTCCATCTCCAGAGATCCCCTTTGCGCTCCACCTCCACACCTCCTCCGCCGTCTTCCGCATCTGCGGCGCCGCCGAACTCTTCGTCCCCCTTCCCTCGCCGCCTCCGCCATGGCCCCGGAGACTGAGAAGGCGAAGGCGGAGAAGACCAAGAAGGAGAAATCGGAGCAAGCGGCGAGGCTCACCTTGTTGCGGAAGCGGAACGTCGTCTTCTCGCCGCGGCTCAGCGCGCGGGAACTCTGGAACAAGTACTACTTGTTCTGGGCCGGGGAGACCAAGGCGCACCCTCGGACCAGAGCCTACCCCGCCGCCGCCAAGGACAACTACCCCGGCGGGTACTTCTTCTTTGCAGCTTTCTTCCATTGCGGCCTTTGTCCCTTTTTCCGACTTTTTCTGTGACATCATGCACACCTACGGCCTCCACCTTCTTGACTTCACCCCCAACGCCATCCTCACGATGGCGGTTTTCGCACATATGTGCGAAAACTATATTGGGATATATCCGAACGTAACGCTGTTTAGGCACTTCTTTACCCCTAGAGCAGAGGCCGGCGCCCCCCTCTCCGGAGGAATATCTTGGGTCTTCCGCTTGAACAAGAAGGAGTCCTACTTGCCGGGGGAGCTCCGCGCAAGTGGGAGGAGTGGCATGCAGACTGGTGTTGGATAGTCGAGGACGAGCCGCAACCCTTCACCGCGCCGCGCACAACACCCATCGTGCGCGGCAGGGACTGGAGCGAGCTGGATTCGGACGACATCAAGCTCAACGTCGCCCTCGTCCGGATTCTTCGTCTTCGGGTAGCAAAGTTGTCTGTCGGAGAAGTAGGCACAGATTTCCTCCGCCGCCGCATTGCCCCTCTACAGGACAGGAAGAGGCCGGCATGGGAGTACGGCAACGCGGCGGATATTATGAGACTGCGCCCCGGGCTAAACTTCAACTTCACGGCGCTTGAGCTGAAGGGGATGGTCCGGGAGCTCTTTAAACATGATCCGGCCCACCCAGAATGGTTCAGGGCTCCCCGGGGAGTGGTGCCTCTCTGCAACAGCACAGCCCGGGATCCTCTTCGCGCCATGATGCCCGCGTGTGACTCGCACGGCGTGGACCGCACATGGATTCCGCCCAAGTCATCAGACATCATCAGCTTCTTCGACAACCTTGTGGAGGTGGCGAAGAACAAGGATGAAATCAAGGGGCTCACACGGGACACCACCGACCAAGAGATAGCGTATATAGCTTCTCGGGTTGAAGAGGCCGCTGCAGCCGCAGCGGCAGGAGAATTTGGCTATACACCTGATGAGGCAGAGGCTGCGGATGCGTCCTGCCAAGCGGAGGAGGCGGAGATCCGCAGACTGCTGCAGCTTCCTCCCGACGCGCTCGCCGGGGTCCCCTCTTTGAGGCACTCCGGGATCCCCGGAATCGTGACCGAGGCCGCGGCAAGAGGCGGCGCTGCCGGAGGGAACAGAGGCGCCGCAGGAAGCGGAGGCGCCGGAGGGGGCGGAGGCGCCGGAAAGAGCACGGCCGCGGGGCAAGGCGCTGGGTCCAGCAAGCCTGCCGGGGAGGAGGAGGAGGAGGAGGACGTCGGGGCCGCCGAGGACTCCGACGGGTCTCTGGGGCTCTACGCCGACGACGTCTCCTCGTCATCGGAGACCTCCCCGCCCCGGGCGAGTCCCAAGCGGTCTCCGCTGAAACGTCTCCGCAAGGCGACGACGGGGACGAGGGCGCAGGCGCCCCGACAACAACCAACTCGCCGGGCAGCGCGAGCTCCCCGGGGGAGTCAAGCTGCGACGGGGGCGCCCGGCGCACCAACCACGGCGGGGGCGACCCGCACACCGGCCACGGCGGAGGCGACCCGCACGACAGCGCCAAGCGGAGGAGGGTCTTCGCAGAGTGGAGCGGCTGCTCCGCCTGCTCCTCGGGCCTCGGCGTCCACAGGGGTCGGGTCCTCGCAGCCCCCAGCCCCGGGGACCGCCAAGCGCCCGAGGGAGTCTTCGCCTCCTGCTCCTCGCGCGGACGCGCCTCAAGTGGCGTTTGACTTCTCCGCCCTGAGCGACGACGACGACGAGGAGGAACAGGAGTAAGAACTTGAGGTCTTGCATCTTCTTTAACATTATCTTGATTCTTGTTGATGATGATCTTGCTTTTGTTTTGATCTCAGGACCCTGGCCCAGCGAGTGGCGAAGAAGGCCAAGGTGCCCGTGGTCGAGGTCGCGGACGACTCGCCCGTCGCGGCGACAGGGGACGTGCCGGAGACGAGCCTGCCGGACCCGAGTGCTGCTCCGAGGAGCAGCCCCCAGCGCAGCCCCCAGCGTAAGTCTGGGTTCCATACTTCCGCTTGTCGGGCGCGCTTGAGAATTTTGTCTTGTGCTAATATCTTGATGTTTTTGTCTTGTCTTGATTGTCTTGTGCAGAGGCGGAGCCACAACCGCAGGAGCATCCGGAGGTCGCTCCCGAGGAGCCGCAGGCCCCGCCGTCCCCGCCAAGGGCGAACTCTCCGGCAAGGGAGAGCACTCTGCCAAGGGCGGGTACTCCGCCAAGGGCGAGTAGCCCGGCGGGGGCGGCCACTCCGCCAAGGCAGAGCTCCCCGGCGAGGGAGCCCGCCGCCGACGACGTCCGTCAAGGTAAGTTCTGTAACTTTGTCTTCTTGCATTCGCCTCTTTTTGGATATTTGCTTGAACTTCTTTTACTTTTTTTTCTTCTTCTTCTAGATCCTCCTCCCCCCGAGCAGATGGAGACGGAAGTCATCGTCGTGGAGGAGGACGCGCAGGGCGACGGCGGCAACGCCCCTGTCGCTGAGGACACGGCGGGAGCCGCCGAGCCGGCTGCGGAGGAGACTGCTCCGACCGCAGACGCAGTGGCCGGGGAGGGGGACGGCGACCGCACTGCCGGCCCGGAGGCGGCAGGAGCATCAAGTGCTGCACCGGCCGCCGACCCCTCCGCCGAAAAGGAGCAGTCGGGCTATTATCTTGAAGCTCCCAACGGCGTCTTCATCCAGGTGCCGTGGGGTTCTTCATCGCGAGCTCCCGCGGAGGGCGGGGCCTTTGACGGAGAGGTCCTCGCCTCCGCGGGACTGAAGATCATCGAGGCGCCCGGCGGAAGCGACGGGCCCGAGGAGGAGAAGCTGCTTCATCAGCTCCTGGCCCTTTACCGGGCCAGGCAGGCGAAGCTAGCGTCTCGGGGGGCCCTTGCCGCCAAGGCCGCCGTCGAGATGGAGAAGCGCGCGGCGGAGCTCCGCGCCGCCAACCAGGCTGCCCTCCGCGACGTGGCGGAGGAGCTCGAGAGGCTCGCCGGGGAGTACCAGGAGTGGCTCCTGGAGAAAGCCGAAGCCGAAGAGCAGCAGTGACTCGCCGGGGAGGAGCTGTCCCGGCGAGAAGGAGAGCTCGCCCAACGGAAGGTCAACCTCGACTCCCACGAGGAAGACCTTGCCGCTCGGGAGCAGGCCCTTGGCGGAGAGCTGAAGGAGGCGAAAGCCACCGCGGCTGCCGCGGAGACCGCCAAGGAGGAGCTCGCGGCCAAGGTTGCGCAACTGGAGGAGTCGTTGAAGGCGAGCGTGGAGAGGGTCACCGCGCTCAACACAGAGCGCGAGAAGGACGCTCACACCAACTCCGAACTCCAGGTGCGCCTCTCCAAGCAGGGCGACGAGCTGAAGGCCGCCAAGGATTCTATTGAGGATCTGGAGCTGAAGGTTTCCACGTTGAAGGACTCGCTCGACGCCGTCCGGGACCGGGAAACCAAGCTGAAGGAAGAGCTCCGCAGGGAGCGAGGCTTGGTGGAGAGCGCCAATACTGCAGCTGAGAATTTCCGCCGGACCGTCGAGGTGTGGACCGACGACTTGGTGTCCTCTGCATCCAACATTGATCAGGAGCTGCTGGCGCTGAAGGTTGAGCATCTCATCTACTCTCCGGATCCAAACCTCCCTCACAGCGCCAAGCTCAGCCTCTTCTTCAGGGGGATCGCGCCGGCTCTTGCAGATCTTCGGAAGAAGTTCCCCGCGCAACTGGCCGAGGAGTCGCGCCAGCTCTGCGCGGGAACCTTGGAGCGCGTTCTGACGAAGATTGTATACCGCAACCCCGGTATAAACCTCACTAACGTTCTCCGCAGCTTGCCGGCCGACGCGAACACGGAGGCGCTGAAGGCGCAGGTCGCCCACATCATCGCCAAAGTGAACAAGATCTCCAGGATTGAGGGCGACCGCGTAGATTAGGCCTCCTTTTTCTTTATCTCTTTTATTGCTGCATAGGGTGTTATGAACTCATTAATTATTGCGACAAGTTATCCCTTGTAAGATATTTATCTTATTTTGATCAATCAGTGCAATGTTATCTTCCTTGTCTTGGTCATTTACTTTGTATGTTTTTCACCTTACGCTCCCGGGGAGCTTGCCGGCAAGGGGCCTTTGCCGCGAGCGCTGAGTGCTGGACTCTGAGCAGCCTGCTGGCCAAGGTCTTGCCGGCAAGCAACCTTGCCGCAGCCAGTCGCAACGCACTCGGCTTGTTGAGTGAGCTCGAAAACGAACCAAGGGCGCGACACTTGTCGCAGCTCACTTGAGTCGTTGAGCGTACTCGAAAACAAGATAAGGGTGCGGCTAGCTACGGGTAGGTTCCTCCGCGCACAGGTTTTCCATACAAAGTGTGATTGTTCAAGGAAGACAACTAAAAATTAAAAATTTGAACTGCTCAAATTTTAATAACTTAGCTTCCATATCTTGCTTCTCGGTAAGGCTTCTCTTTCTTGAACAGCACTTGGTTCTTCTTCCATCTCCTTCCCCCCCCCCCCGGCAAACTTGTGGGCGAGGAACGTTCCTTCTGCTTAAGAGGCAAGGAAAAAGAAGAGGGAAACAAGTATATGGCCTTCCGGCGTGCTAATGTTTACCGAATGTGTACGTTGCACAAGATGCCAAATAACACATGCAAATAGCGAAGAAAAGCATGTAAAAGGCAAATAGCGCAAAACACAAAAAACTTTACTGATGCACGGGGTCTGCGCCCGGCTTTGTACAAAGGGTTACATGCAACAGCGGCAAAGCTTGTACAAAAGGTGGTTGCCGGAGCGGATCACGGCAACCGCGCCTTATGGGTGAAACTTGCGAAGATGCTCTATGTTCCAGGAGTTGCTCACCGGTAAGCCTTCTTCGGTCTCAAGGCGGACAGCGCCGGGCCTCGTGACTTGTCTCACCCGATAAGGGCCTTCCCACTTCGGCGTCAACTTGTTGGAATTCTTGGCGGACTGAACACGCCGAAGAACAAGGTCGCCTTCCTCGAGACTCCTGGCCTTAACCTTGCGGCTATGATAGCGGCGCAAGGCTTGCTGGTATCGAGCAGCTCGTACAGCAGCCTGGAGACGTCCCTCCTCGAGGAGCAATGCATCATCTTGCCGCAGTTGCTCTTGCTCGAGCTCATCATAAGCGAGCACTCGAGGAGATCCGTATACGAGTTCCGTGGGGAGAACTGCCTCTGCTCCATAGACTAGAGCAAAGGGTGTCTGTCCGGTGGCTCGACTTGGTGTCGTTCTGATTGACCAAAGAGCCGCCGGTAGCTCCTCTATCCAGTTTCTTCCGCACTTGCGCAGCCTGTCAAAGGTCCTTGTCTTGAGTCCGCGCAGCACTTCAGCATTTGCCCTCTCCGCTTGACCGTTGCTCCTCGGGTGAGCAACAGAAGCGAAACAGACCTTGGCGCCAAGGTCTTGGACGTACTGCATGAAGGTGCGACTAGTAAATTGTGTACCGTTGTCGGTGATGATCCTGTTAGGGATTCCGAAACGGCAAACAATTGACCTGAAGAACCTGACCGTTGACTGTGCTGTCACCTTTCTCACTGGTTCCACTTCTGGCCACTTTGTGAACTTGTCGATTGCAACGTACAAGTACTCAAAGCCCCCGACGGCTCGGGGGAAGGGGCCGAGGATATCGAGCCCCCAGACCGAGAAGGGCCAGGACAAAGGAATTGTTTGGAGAGCTTGAGCTGGCTGATGAATTTGCTTCGCATGGAACTGGCACGCTTCACACTTGGTTACTAGTGCAGCTGCATCTTGGAGGGCTTCTTGCCAAAAGAACCCTTGCCGGAAAGCTTTCCCGGCAAGCGCCCTTGCGCCAATGTGGTGGCCGCATATGCCTCCGTGTATCTCTGCCAACAGCTTCTGTCCATCTTCCCTGGAGATGCACTTCAACCTGACACCATTGAGTCTTCTTCTGTACAGCTCGTTATCCACGAACTGGTACATACTTGACTGCCTGGTTATCTTCTCTATTTCTTCTGGGTCATCAGGAAGTTCTCCAGTTTGCAGAAAACGGACGATCTGCTGTGCCCATGCCGGAGCCCGAGGCTCAACGGCAAGGACTAAAGGCATGAGGGCCGCTGCGGGGACCTCAGCTTCTACGGCAAGAACCTCTGGTTCTGCCGGAGCTGATGGTCCCCCGGCAAGCTCGCCGGGGCGAGGCTTGTCGGGAACACTTGCTTCAACTGCACAGATCCTCGGATCTGCAGGAGCAGACTGTTCCTCAGCGTTCTGGTCGTTGATCTTGGGGACCTTGGCGGCGGTTTCAGGAAGATCCGCCGGCAAGTAGTCGCCGGAGACCAACTTTCTCTTCTTGGACTGCCCAATTGATGGTGTAACGGATGGTTGAGTCAGCTTGAGCAAGAAGGTCCCTGGTTCCACAGGTAACTTCATTGAAGCACACTTTGAAAGGCCATCTGCGATTTCGTTCTGAGCTCTCGGGACGTGCTCCATTTGCAGACCTTCAAAGTGCTCCTCAAGCTTCCTTACTTCATCTACATAAGCTTCCATCAAAGGGCTCTGGTAACTCTTGTTAACTTGCCGGACCACCAACTGAGAATCTCCCCGCACAGTCAGCTTTCTGATCCCAAGTTCGGCCGCAATCCTGAGGCCGGCGAGCAAACCTTCATATTCAGCAGTGTTGTTTGTCGCTTGCTCCCTGGGAAAGTGCATCTGGATAACATACTTGAGGTGCTCTCCAGTGGGCGCGATGAGTACCACGCCAGCACCGGCGCCTTGCAGCGAGAAAGCGCCATCAAAATACATTACCCATTCACTTGTCGCTTCTTGTACGGGTGCACTTGTTTCTTGGACTTCTTCATCGGGCGTCGGGGTCCACTCAGCTATGAATTCTGCCAAAGCTCGGCTCTGTATGGTTGAGGTACTTTCAAACTTGAGTCCAAAGCTCGACAGCTCCAGTGCCCACTCAACGATCCTGCCTGTTGCTTCTGGATTGTGCAATATCCTCTTCAGCGGAAAGCGAGTGACCACTGTTATCTCATGTGCCTGGAAGTAATGGCGCAGCTTTCTCGAGGCCATGAGGAGGCCGAAAAGCAACTTTTGCACCCCGGAATATCTTGATCTAGCCCCCTGCAAGAGGGAGCTCACAAAATACACCGGGCGCTGCACCATCTTCTTCCGCACTTCTTCCTGTTCCTGCGCAGAGTTGTCCTTGTCGGGGCCAGAGCTTGTCGGAGCAGCCCCCTGCTTGTCGTTGGATTCGCTTGCCGGTGGTGTAGACTCCTCGTCGGCCTCCCTCTCCGCTACTAACACAGCACTAACCACCTGGTTGGTTGCCGCTAGATATAGCAGCAACTTTTCCTGTGGTCTAGGTGCGACAAGTATTGGAGTGGAGGATAGGTACCGTTTCAAATCTTGCAGCGCTGCCTCCGCTTCCGGAGTCCACTTCATGGGACCTGCCTTCTTCAAGATTTTGAAGAAAGGTAGGGCGCGTTCCGCAGACTTCGAAATGAACCTACTGAGGCCAGCCACACAACCTGCAAGCCTTCTGACATCCTTGACGCGCTTCGGGGCCTCGATCTGCTCAATGGCTTTAATCTTGTCGGGGTTAGCCTCAATCCCCCTCTGTGACACAAAGAACCCGAGAAGCTTGCCGGAGGGGACTCCAAAGATGCACTTCTCGGGGTTCAACTTGAGCTGTATCTTGCGCAGGTTCTGAAACGTCTCTTCCAAATCTTGGACCAAGGTATCCTTGCTCTTTCTCTTCACCACGATGTCATCCATGTAAGCCTCTACATTTCTGTGGATCTGTGGCTCGAAAGCAGTGTGCACTACCCTTGCAAATGTTGATCCTGCATTCTTCAGCCCAAATGGCATGCGTATGAAGCAATAAGTGCCACATGGAGTGATAAATGCGGTCTTCTCTTCATCTTCTTTGGCCATAAAGATCTGGTGGTAGCCTGAATATGCATCAAGAAAAGAGAGTAGCTCGCATCCGGCAGTGGAGTCAACGATCTGGTCAATGCGCGGCAAAGGGAATGGATCCTTGGGACATGCTTTATTCACATCGGTGAAGTCGATACACAGTCTCCACTTCCCGTTGGCCTTGCGCACGACGACTGGGTTTGCTAACCATGTCGGATGGATCACACCTCTAACTAGGCCTGCTGCCTCTAGCTTCTTGATTTCTTCAGCAATGAATTCTTGGCGCTCCACGGCTTGCTTTCTGACCTTCTGCTTGACGGGCCGCGCATGAGGACAAACAGCAAGCTTGTGCTCAATTACCTTCCTGGGAACACCGGGGATGTCAGATGGTTGCCAGGCAAACACATCGACATTCGCCCGCAGGAAGGCAACGAGCGCGCTTTCCTATTTGCTGTCAAGCGTGGCACTGATGGTGAAGGTACCACCAGTGCCGTCCTCCTTGGCGGACACCTTCTTGGTTGCCGGAGGAGCGGCCATCCCCTTCTTACACTTGCCGGTGGAGCTCGATGGAACGTCCTCGACGGCAGCGCAGCACTCCGAAGAGGTGCGGTTGCCGGAGTGGGCCCCAGGGCACTTGCCGGACTTGGTCTTGGTCTTCTTCCCCCCGGGAGCTTCAGCGGCAAGTGTGTCCTTCTCTGCCGCAGCTGTTGCATCCCGGTAGATCTTGTCGGCGCAGACAAGCGCATCCTTCTTGTCGCCATGGATGGTGATGACGCTTATCGGCCCCGGCATCTTGAGTACGTTGTAGGCGTGGTGGGAAGCTGCCATGAACTTGGCGAGGGCGGGACGGCCGAGTATCCCATTGTATGGCAATGGGATATCGGCGACGTCGAATGTGATGCGCTCAGTCCTGAAGTTGAGCTCCCCGCCAAAGGTCACCGGCAGAGTTATCTTCCCCTTGGGCTTGCTCCTTCCCGGGTTGATTCCTTGGAAAGAACCGGTCTCTTCGAGCTCGCCATCTAGGATTTGGAGTTTCTTGATCACAGCAGAGGAGATCAAGTTCAGCCCGGCCCCGCCGTCAACCAACATTTTGGTGACCTTGAGGTTGCGGATGGTGGGTGAGACCAGCATCGGCAAGCACCCGACCGCAGTGGTGCGGTCAGGGTGATCCTCAAGATCAAAAATGATGGGCGTGCTGGACCATTTGAGGAGCCTGCGTGACTCCACGGGCGGCTCTGCTGCATTCACCTCGCGCACCCACTGCTTGAGCTGGCGGTGGGAGGTGTGCAGAGAGGCGCCACCGTCGACGCACAGGACCTCCGTGGCCTTCTGGAACTCCTGCTCGCTGTTATCCTCATCCTCCATGTCTTCGTCGTCGTCTTCTTCGTCCTTGTCGCGGCCCCGGGGAGGTCGGTCACCTTGCCGCTGCTTTGCCTTGCCGCGGCGTCCTCCCCGGCCATTGAATGGCCGCTTCTTGCTTGGTTCTCCTCCGCCACCTTGGGCCTTCTCTTTGTCGCGCCTCTCGTACTCAGCTTTCTGCTGCTCGACGAGGTACTCGACGCGTTTGCAGTTGGAGAGGTCGTGGCCCTTGGTGCAGTGGATTTTGCAGTATCGCTTGTCGGAGCCGTCCTGCTTGTCGGCTGCCGCCACAGGGGCAGGCTCCTTGCCGGACCCGCCAGCCTGTGTTTGCTTGGCGGGAGCCTCCTTGCCGGACTTCTCGACGGCAAGCACTTCCTTCTTGTTCTTCTTCCTGTTGTTCCGCCGCCGGCTCTTCTTTGCCGGGGCGGCATCGTCGCTGTCGCTTCCTCCTGCGCCAGCATCCTCCCCGGGGAGTCTCCTCCCCTCTTCAGCGCGTGCGCACTTATCAGCCAGAGCATAAAGCTCGCTGACATCCCGTATCTAGGTCATGGCCATTTCTTCACGCATGCGGCGGTTACGCACGTTCTGGTGGAACGCGCTGATAACCGCGGCAGGGTGGACGTCGGGGATGTTGTGCTGCACTCGACTGAAGCGTTGGATGTACTTGCGCAGGGATTCTCCTTCCTTCTGGGCCAGAATGTGGAGATCACTCTCCTGGCCGTGGGGTTTGTGGCCGCCCGTGAAGGCGCCAACAAACTGGTGGCAAAGATCTGCCCAAGAAGAAATGGAGCCTTCCGGCAAGTGCATAAGCCAGGAACGAACGTTCGGCTTTAGCACGAGCGGGAAGTAGTTCGCCAAAATCTTCTCGTCGCGCCCCCCGGCAGCCTGCACCGCGATGGTGTAAATGCTGAGGAATTCCGAGGGGTGCGTCTTGCCGTCGTACTTCTCCGGTACGTCGGGCTTGAAGTTCTTCATGCTGGGCCACTGGACGCGCCGCAGCTCGCGTGTAAACGCAGGGCAACCTGCCGCGTAAGGCAAGTCGCCTGGTTCACCGGGCGCGCGCGTGTCGACAGCGGCTCCAGCTCGCTGATCTGATTGTCGCCGAGCTTCTCGGCGGCGCTCGATTGTTGTTCGAGCGTCTTCTTGTCGCCGGTCGTCAAGGACCTGGCGCTGGTCCCGACGAGCCCGCGGATCCGACGACGCCGTGCAGCCGTCGTCGGCGTTGTTCCGGCGGGGCGGCGTTTTCTGCTTCTGCGGCGGGGAGTGCACGGTGGTTGCACCCCCGGCCGTCTTGTCGCCGTCGGCCTTCGTCTTCTCGACTTGCCGCGGCTGCGAGGTCGCCGGCTGCTGCGGCGTATCGTTGTTGGCGAAGGCGATCAGGCTCTGAATAGTTGCCCTCCAGTCTTCGGCCTTGTCTGCCGCTGGAGGGAAGTCGAGGAGCAGTTGCGCCCTTGCGAGCGCTTCTGCTGGAGTGGAGGGGAGCGGGGGCGAGCGGTGCGAGGAGCGGGATATGCTCGGACTCCTAACAGCGTTAGAAGGAGCAGGGTCCCGCCCCGGCGACCGCGCTTTGCTCGTGCCAGGACGATGGCCCAGAGCGTCCCGCGAGCCTCCGGTTTGCCCTTGGCCCAGCAAGCGGATGCCACCTCCTGTGGCATGGCGCTGCTGGGTTGTCGTTTGCTGAGATGGACGTGGCGCGTCCACGGAGACCGAGGCTCGATCGTCCGTCTTGTCCTTGGATTTGGTGGCGCCGCGAGTGTCCTCGCCGGCGACCACCCTCCCGATGGCGTCTCCCCCGCCCACCGTTGGTTCCGGTGGCGGCGGATGAGACGCAGACGGGCCTGCGACCTCCGAAGCCTTCTTCTTCGGGGCCATGTCGCTGTTGCTGATGAGGTTGCTGATGAAACAGGAGAAGTTGATGAAGAATGCGCCCGCGTGAACGCCGGATCAGGTTCGCACAACCTCGACGCCCCCTACCTAGCGCGCCAAAGATGTCGGGGGAAACTGTCCGCCACGAACACCTATGGGACCGGAGCCCCTTGCTTGTGCGGTAAGAGGGCGGAGGGAGCACGAAGAGCAGATCGTGGAGATCACGCAGGCAGTTTACCCAGGTTCGGGCCGCGATGGACGCGTAAAACCCTACTCCTGCTTAGTTTGTATTGAGTTGGAGAGCTCGGGAGCTTGAAGAACTAGCTACACCGAGCGTATGAGCGATCTAGGTTCCGAACCCTTTCTACGTTGTGCATGGGCCTCCTTTTATAGTGCAAGGGGTCACCGACAGGTGTCAACGTAGGAGAAAGGGTAAAAATGTAAAAGAGGTGGTAGTTGTAACTGTGCGGGAATAGTGGAGCTACAGTGTATGAACAGTGGTCGCTACCTACTTTGACAGTGGGGGACAAGAGCATTTAATTCCCGTCGCCGTCGACCCCAAAAGCGCCCGCCCTTGCGTCTCCGTTTGCCACGGCGATGGCTTCACCACCGTGGAGTGCCACCGTGTCCCCCAGGCTGCACAGCCATCCGCCACGCGTCCCTGGAGTGGCCCCAGGGCGACGCGTGGTTCGATGAGCTGGAGCGCGGACACACAACGCAACCCTCCCCGGCAAGTACTTTGCCGGGGTCTTGACCTTGCCGGGCCCGGGAGCTTGCCGGGCTCTGAAGCTTGTCGCTTCCCGGGCCCTGCCGGGGCGCATATAGCGCCGAGGCATGTCTTCTGTAATGTAATCTTCTGATCTTCGTGGCAAGCTCCTCTTGCCAGGGTCTTGTGTTAGTGAGGTAATCTTGGGCCTGGGACGGCCTTCCCGGCAAGCTCCACTTGCCGGGGTCTCGATGTTCTGTCTTGTATACTTTGTTTTTGAATGGTTTCATATGGAGCAGGAAGGTCTCCGGCAAGCACGCGGTAGGCCCTGCCGCGGGAAGCTGCTACTGCCCGTGCACAAGTTGGGGTACTGAGGTACCCCTACCTTAGTACACCGACAATCTTCTTTCGAGGGAAGTGTTCCATCCCTTTCTTGAGAGGAAACTGGAATTTTATATTCCCCTCTTTCATGTCAATGATAGCACCAACGATGCGTAGAAAAGGACGTCCCAAAATAATTGGACACGAAGGTTCACATTCAATATCCATAATAGTAAAATCAATGGGAACATAGTTGTCATTGACAATGATAAGAACATCGTCGATCCTCCCCAAAGGTTTCTTTATGGAAGAATCAACGAGACGAACACCAAAAGAACAAGAATCAAAAGGTTTCAATTTAAGCATATCATATATCCTTTTGGGCATAACAGAGGTACTAGCACCAACATCACATAAAGCATAGCAAGAGAAGTTATTCAACTTAATTTTAATCATAGGATCCCAACCATCTTCTAGCTTTCTAGGTATGGAGGTTTCTACTCTAAGTTTCTCCTCCCTAGCTTTGATAAGAGCATTAGTGATATGCTCTGTGAAGGCAAGGTTAAGCGTGCTAGTGCGGGGATCTCTAGACATCTTGTGAAGGAAATCAATAACTTCGGTAAGAGTGCAATTATCAAAATCAAGGTCACTACTATCAAGTAAGGTGGTAGTGGTGTCCTTTAGGTTCACTTGTTTGGTAGTTTCTATAGTCATAGCATCACCATTAATAGGTCCATCGGGACCAGGAGTGCATTGGGTGCTAAGAGTTTGGATATCCTCAACAACTTGGATAGTAGCAACAGTGTGGTGGGTAGGAAGGCTCTTAATTCTGTCTTCTTCCTCCCTTTCTCTAGCCCATCTCTCTTTAAGTTTAGCCATCATCCTAATATTTTCATTAATTTGCACTTGGATAGCATTCATAGGAGTGACCTTCCTCTCATCAAGAGGAGAAGTTCTAATTTTAAGCAATTCTACTTCATTGGCTAAATTGTCTACCTTCGAAGAGAGATCACCTAGTTTGTTTAGTTTTTCTTCTACACTATTATTAAAAGCTTTTTGGGTAGTGATGAAATCTTTAAGCATAATCTCTAGTTCAGTAGTGGAGCTCTTGGTGCTAGGATAAGCATTGTTGTTCCCATAAGAATTAGAGGGGAACGGTCTAGGATTGCTACCAAAATTACTCCTATAAGCATTGTTATTAAACTTGTTTCTAGAGATAAAGTTCACATATACTTGTTCTTGAGCAATCAAAGAATTTAAAGGAACATCACGAGGATCAATAGAAGATTGCTTCGAAAGTAGAGACATGATCAAGTCAACTTTTTCATTTAGGGAGGAAATCTCCTCAACAGAGTTTACCTTCCTACCTGTTGGAGCGCGTTCGATGTGCCATTGGGAATAGTTGGTCATCATCTCATCGAGAAGCTTTGTGGCAGCACCAAGTGTAGTTGACATAAAGGTTCCTCCCGCGGCCGAATCTAACAAGTTCCGCGAGGTAAAGTTTAAGCCTGCATAAAAAGTTTGGATAACCATCCAAGTAGTCAAACCATGAGTAGGGCAGTTCTTGATAAGAGATTTCATACGTTCCCAAGCTTGGGCAACATGTTCATTATCCAATTGTTTGAAATTCATTATGTTACTTCTTAGTTGGATAATTTTAGCAGGTGGATAGTATTTTCCAATAAAAGCATCTTTGCACTTGTCCCATGAATCTATGCTATTTCTAGGCAAAGACTGAAACCAAATTTTAGCTCCTCCTCTCAAAGAGAAAGGAAAAAAGCTTAAGCTTAACAATATTACCATCTATTTCTTGGTACTTTTGCATATCACAAAGTTCAACAAAATTGTTCAAGTGTAAAGCAGCATCATCTCCAGCACCGGAGAATTGATCTTTCATAACTAAGTTCAGTAAAGCAGGTTTAATTTCATACGAAGGTGCTGAAGTGGCAGGTGTAGTGATAGGTGTGCAGATAAAGTCATTGTTGTTGTGACTAGTGAAGTCACAGAACTTGGTGTTCTCGGTGGAACCCATAGTAGCAAGCAAGCAAGATAACTATTTTTGTGATTTTCGATAAAGGATACTAAAGCAAAACTGAAAGGTAAACTAACAAGACTAAAAATACAAAGGTAAAAGATAGCATGCAACTCCCCTATCCTGAAGAGTGGAGTCCCCGGCAACGGCGCCAGAAAACTTTGCTTGATGGCTTCTCGCCCCTCGTTGGTTACCCCAAGTGGAAGGTTTGAGATGCAGTGTAGCGGAAGTTTTCCCTTGGCAATACCAAGGATCGATTTCCCTGAGACTCCCAGTTTCAACAAGAAGGTGTCAACTGCTAACGGCGCCAGATATTAGCAATCAACATGGACCTGCACACAGATACAAATAACTTTGCTCCCAACGAGTACAGAGAGGTTGTCAATCCCTCCGGCCTTGTAGTTTACAAAGGATCAAACGCAAGTGATAATAGTGATAGATATTGCTGCAATACTAAGTAAAAAGCAGAAAGTAAATAGTGGATGTGATCAATGATGGTGATATGGACCGGAGTCTCATGATGTTCACTAGTGATGTCTCTCTCCCAAAAGACGATAAAACAGCTATGTGAGGTAAACGAGTTACAGCTGGGCAATTGACAGGACCATGTGCGCAAACCAATGCTGACTAAGTTGCAAGAAAGGTAGAGGTTCAAAGCATGGGCGGTACGCCAAGGCAAGTAGACCGAAATCCATCTGCATCTACTACTAATCATCCACCTTGAGATATCTATCCAGAACATCTCGCTGGTATTAAGTTGCGAGTCCCACCCATAGTGTAGACTCAAAGCAACAGACAACTGCATTAAAAGAACTTTGCGTAAAGTAAACAATCCTTGCACCCGCGGGCACAAGCACCGTTGTTTTCCCCCTTGTGGCAACAGCACATCCCCTAGACTCATGTTTCTGTCACTCAAGCTAGTCATCGAGGGGCATGAACCCACAATCAAGCATAACGTTCCCTCTTGGAGTCACTACCTACTACTTGGCCAAAGCAATAAATAACAACGGAGAACATGCAAGAATTACTTACGAACATAAATATAAAAGAGGTGAATCAAATATATTACTCAAACACAATCTGAACATAATCTCATAATCCATCGGATCCCAGCAAACTCATCATAGCAACAGCATAAGGATTACATATGTGCCTCGATCATGTAGGGCAGCTCACGAGGACTAATTAGTGAAGCACAAGAACGGGAGGAGAACATCACATAGCTACTGGTCATGGACCCATGGTCCAAGGGAGACTACTCACAACTCATCCGGGAGGCGTCCATGGTGGTGGAGAAGCTCCCGGTGGTGATCCTCCCCTCCGGCAGGGTGCCGGGAAGAGTTCTCCTGGTGCTCCCGATCTTGGAAGCGGCGGCTGCGGCGGAACAGATATGAGATCGCGAAAAATGGTTCCCGTCTCGAGGGTTTCGGGAGACGGTATAAATATATGCCAAAGGGGGGCACCAGACGAGGCTCGGGGGGGCCAGGCGCCCCCCCCC
>LR738710.1:62701801-62785923 GCA_902687465.1 Secale cereale
AGTAGGGGAGGGTGCGGGGGGTCGGCGGCGGCGGCCGGTGGAGCGGGGGGTGCTCGGCGGCGAGGGGGACCGGATCTGGCGAGGTGGGATAGCGATCGAGATGGAGGGGGATCGAGATCGAGTGTCCATGAAATTTAAAAACATTCAAGAGTTCAAAAAGTGCCCATGAAATACAATCGAGAAATGAAGGCTACGATTTAAATACAATCGATCTTAGCTAGCTATCTGTTCACAATCTTCTTGCCCTTCTTTTTTGCAAATGGAGTTCTTCTGTGGAACGGACGTCCTTTAGGTAGGGTGGTCCTGCTTCTTCTTGTGGTGTATGCTGCTACTTCATCATCGTCGTCATGTTCGATCCTCGGGTCGCCGTACTTGTCGAAGTCTTGCTCATTGGCTACTCCATCCATTCCGATGATCTACCTTTTGCCTCTCCTCACGACAACACGACTGGGCTTTCACGGGTCGGTAATGAAGAAGCATTGGTCAACTTGGGAAGCCAGTACCCATGGCTCATTTTTCGCGGTGACGTTTGCGCCCGCGGTCTTGGATTTGGCTTCAGGTATAACCATGGTGGTGAAATACCGGTCTTCTTTTAGGACGCTCTTGGCCCATCTGACACGGAACATCGGGACCTTCTCTCCAGCGTAGCTCAGCTCCCAGATCTCCTCGATCCTTCCGTAGTATCTGTCCTTTTCATTACCGGTGTAGGATTCCATCGTTACCCCGGAGTTCTGATAACCATCGCTCTTCATGTCCTTGGCCTCGGTGTAGAATGTGTAGCCGTTGATATCGTACGCCTCATAGGTCATCAGGTTGTGCTCGGCCCCTATGACAAGGTGAATATGAGTTGTTCTTCCATGGAAGAATCCTCATGTAAAGGGTACGACAGAAGCTTCTGCTTGAACCAACGCGTGAAACATGAGTTGTGCTCTTTGATTATATCTCCGTCCGTCCTCTGTTGGCCTCGGTCATTCTACGTCTTCTCAATAAAGGTTTTGTGCTCTACCACCCAAGGATCGACCACGTCTATGTGTTGTAGCGCGACTAGGTTTGCTCTTTCAAAGTCGGCGAGTCGACCCTCGAAGTCGACATGCATTTCGCGGCGACCATCACGGTGACCCCATCCAGCGAGCCTGCTGAGGTGCCTATTGACGGGCAGACCAACGGGGTTCTCGATGCCTAGATAATTTGTGCAGTAGGAGATGCACTATTCGGTCCGAAAGCCCCTGGCTATGCTTCCCTCTGGACGTGACATGTTGCGAACGTATCCTTTGATGACACCATTCATCCTTTCGAACGGCATCATGTCGTGCAGGAACGTCGGCCCGAGTTGGATGATATCGTCCACGATATGGACCAGCAGATGCACCATAACGTCGAAGAATGCGGGCGGGAAGTACATCTCAAGCTCGCATAGTATCACCACGATCTCTTCATGTAGCCTTCGGAGTTGCCTCACGCCAACAGACTTCCGAGAGATGACGTCGAAAAAGTTGCATAGGCCAAAATGGGTTTCACGGACGTGCGCATCCATGATCCCACGGGTTGCAACTGGAAGTATCTGCGTCATCAGCACGTGACAGTCGTGAGACTTCATCCCGCTGAACTTCAGCTTCGCTGGGTCTAGGTATCTGCTTATCTTCCCCGCGTAACCGTAAGTTTTACTCCTATGAGGCAGGTGAAAAACTGCTCGATCTCCTCCTGACTTAGAGTGAAGCATGCGGGAGGGTAGTCATTTCGGGTCTTCTTGGCCTTTTTGCCTTTGCGACAACTTTTCGTGTCCTGCTTCGCCTCATCATCATCATCATCATCATGATCATCATATATAGCGTGAAGCTCCTGCCTGATGCCCATTGATTTCAAGTCTGCCCTTGCTTTCGGCCCATCTTTGGTCCTCTCTGGCATGTTCAGCAGGGTACCAAGCAGACTCTCGCACACGTTCTTCGTGATATGCATTACATCAAGGCTGTGAGGCACACGGTGGATCTTCCAGTACGGCAAGTCCCAGAAAACAGACCTCGTTTTTCATACCTTCAGCAGCGGCTCTGGCGCCTTTCGCTTCTTTCCCGGCTCTAGCGCCTTTTGCTTCTTTCCCGGCAGTGGGCAATCTTTCCAATTTTTCAACAGCTCGTCTATTTCCTCGCCACTCCTCGTACGCGGGCGTCCTCGGGGTTCGGTTTCACCATCGAACAGATCCTTGCGTTTTCTCCACAGGTCATCGTCGCGAAGCCACCTTCGATGTCCCATGAACACGGTTTTCGAAGACCCGGGATCTCTATCTAGCTGGCGATACGTTGTGTCATCCATGCACCTGACGCATCCAGAAAATCCGTGGACCACCTGCCCCGCGACATATCCGTAACCGAGATAGTCGTGCACCGTCGTGAGCAGCGCGGCTCTCATAGGGAAATATTCTTTCTTTGCGGCGTCCCACGTATTGGCTGGCGTTTTCCACAGCGTGTCTAGCTCCTCTTTCAGCACCCCCAGATACAGATTGATGTCGTTCCCTGCTTGTTTCGGTCCTTCAATTAGCATACTCATGTGAATGTACTTCCTCTTCATGCACAACCAGGGGGGAAGGTTGTACATCCACACAAACACAGGCTAGGTGCTATGTGTGCTAATCTGGCTGCCAAACGGATTGACTCCATCGGTGCTCGCGCCCAGCACGATGTTCCTTGGATCATTCCCAAATTCTAGGTCTTCGAAGTTCAACGCTTGCCACTGGCTCGCATCCTTAGGGTGACTCAGCATCTTGTCTTTTTTATCTATCTCCGGATCATTTGCGTCTTCTTCTCGCTTCTTCTCCTCCCTATCCGCGTGCCAACGCAGGAGCTTTGCTACCTTAGGGTCCGCGAAATACCGCTGCAGACGAGGAGTGATCGAAAAGTACCACACCACTTTTCGAGGAGCTTTCTTCCTCTTCTTGTATCGAGTGACGCCGCACACCGTACATAGGGTAGACTCCGCGTGCTCGTCCCGATAAATGATGCAATTGTTCATGCACACATGGTATTTCACGAGCGGTAAATCCAGAGGACACACGATTTTCTTCGCCTCCTCCAAACTGGTGGGGCACTTGTTCCTCTTGGGAAGACATTCGTGCCAGAATGACATGTTCTCGTCGAAGCATTGATACGTCCAAAATGCATCACTATTTTATATCGTAATTCATCCTTATTCATTGATATATTTCACATTACGATGATGTTCTTATGTTGTTTTGGCCTATTTTACACAGTTTGCAACTTTCCGGTGCCGAAGCAGCAGACGTAGGATTCATCGGTAAAAAGTGGACGCTGAGTTGTTGAAGAAGAATACCTCCAAATTACCTGAAAATCGACGGAGGGTATTTTCCAGACGGATCACGAAGGCACGCAAAAGGGCAACCAGAGGGGGCCACAGGGCGCCCAGGCGGCCACCTGGCGCGGCCCCCTCCCTGGCCGCGCCAGGGGGGGCGCCTGGAGCCCCTGGCCCACTTCCGGCTGCCCCTTTTTGCCTATATACTCCTCGTCATCCGAAAACCCTAAAAAGAAGAGTTTTGACGGAGTTCCGCCGCCGCTCCATGGCGGAAACCTACAGAGAAGAAAAAGCCATCTCCGGCAGGCAGATTCCGCCGGGGAGATCACCTCCCGGAAGGGGAGATCATCACCATCGTCACGGGCATCATCGAGATCATCATCAACATCATCCCCAACATCAGCACCATCTCCATCTTCATCCAGATCTCATCTCACAATTGCAACTTGTGTTGTAACCCGTACTATCTATCCTCTCTACTCCATCGGTGTTGATTACTACTTTGTGGTGAATGCTATTGAGTTTTGTTGGAGAAATATCATTATGTCCAGATTGTTTATCATCCATTTATCTCCACTGATCATGATCTCTTTTATGTCTTGTGAGTAGTTACCTTAGTTCTTGAGGACATGGGAAAAGTCTTGTTGTTAGTAGTCATATGATGTTGAAGTAATATGTGTTGTTTGATACTTAAGTTGTGTTGTTATTCTACTAGTGGTGTTGTGTGAGTCGAACACTCAACACTTCGCCTTATTAAGGACCTAGGGGAATACATTGTGTACAAAGAATGCTTACGGTGGGTTGCTGGAGTGACAGAAACCTGAACCCCAGTTCGCACGCTTTTGCACAAGGGAACAAGGATCATCGATCGTATTGCTATGGTTAGGCTTTTGCCTTAAATACTATCTTGTATTTGCGGATGCTTGCAAGGTGTTTAATCATAAGAGTGCACTCATCTTAGTCTAGAGAGTGTACTAGCATAGATCCACCCATTCAACACTTATCAACACATAACATAATACCGATACGGAATATGGCGAAAGCACATGACTACCTCTCCCGTGTGTCCTCAAGAACACTTTAGCCTTTATAAGTTCAGTTGCTAGGCCTCTCCTTTGCTCAGAAAGGATTGGGCCACTTGTTACTCTTCAGTGCCTTTTACTTTGCTCGCTTTTACTTTCCTGTTGCTTATATCAAGAAAACCCCTAAAAAGTTATCATTCAGTGCTTGCAGTAATTCCTTGCTCAGAATCGCTTATCAATACCTTCTGCTCCTCGTTGGGTTCGACACTCTTACTTATCGAAAACGCTGCAATAGATCCCTTACGGTTGTGGGTCATCAAGTACCGTTCTCTGGCGTCGTTGCCGGGGTGTGTAGCGCTATTGGTAAAGTGAAACTGGTAAGGAAGTTTTTATATTTCTGTTTTTATTTTGCTGTTGCTGCTCTTTGTCCTTATGGACAACCTTGCTATTGGATCGTTGCTTGTGGGAAGACGCCCCACACCTGTGGTGGTTGCTCCTCCCCCTACTGAAATTGTGCCCTATAAAATACCAGCTGGTATTATCGATTATGTTTTGGCTAATCGTTATGCAGGAGACAGACATCCCGGTGAACACTTGCTATATCTGTCACAACTATGTTCATTATTTAAGCTTGCAGGTGTATCAATGGAGTTTGTCATGAGGAAATTGTTCTCCGTATCGCTTATAGATAAAGCTTCAGATTGGTATAAGCTTCTCGATAACTCGCACTTGCTTGATTGGCAAGAGCTTATGTCTCTCTTTTATACTAAGTTTTATCCTCTTCATGAAATTCATCGAGACAGGAACTATATCTATAACTTTAGGTCTCGTGACGGAGAAAGCATTACTCAAGCTTGGGGGAGATTGAAGTCCCTAATGCTCAAATGTCCTATTCATGAGCTCCCCAAGGAAATTATACTTACAATTTTTTATGCCAGGCTTTCTCGTCAGGATAAGGAGATGCTGGATGCCTCCTCTAGTGGGGTATTTCAGACGAAGAGTGTTGAAGAAAGTTGGGATCTCATTGAAAGGATCCAAAGGAATACCGAAGATTGGGAAATCGATAAAGGTATTGAACCCGCTATAAATTATGAGCATGATTACATTGAGAGCTATGTGAAAACTGATTACTTCAATACTTTTTGCTCTAAGATTGGTCTTGATTCCCATCTAATGATTGACTTCTGTAAGGATTTTGCCTCTCACGTTGATTCTTTTAAAAAGAAGAGAGACCAGCATCATGAACCTTTCAAAGAGCTACCTGTTGATATTCATGTTGCTGACCCTATTTTGCCTGCAGTTATATATGAAAAGCCTCCTTTTCCCGCAAGGATAAGGGAGCACTCTCTTGTGACAGGCGTAATAAATAAAAGTGAGAGAAGAATTGATGAGCCTGAGGACCAGATCAAGGTCGATCCTCAAGTTGCATTGGTTAAAGACCTTGTTACTAATGATGTTTTGGATTCCAATGTAAATTTTTGTGCTGTTTCCACTAACCTTGTCACAACCAAGAATAAAGGCCCAATTTCAGGTACTCCGGTAGTATCTGTTAAAATAGGAGATCACAATTATTATGGGCTATGCGATTTGGGATCGAGTGCTAGTGCTATCCCCTATTCACTTTATGAAGAGATCATCGGTGAGATTTCCCCTTGTGAACTTGAAGGAGTTGATGTTACCATTCATCTTGCAAACAGAACAACTATCTCTCCTATCAGAATTGTGAGGGACGTTGAAGTCCTATGTGGAAAGGTAAAATACCCTACCGACTTTCTAGTACTTGGTTCAGAGAGGGACAATTTTTGTCCTATTATTTTTGGTAGACCTTTTCTTAGAACCTGTGGAGCTATAATAGATTGCAAGAAAGGTAAAGTTTCTGTTGAATTCGATGGTGAGCCATATGAATTTAATTTTTCTAAGTTCTCTAAGCAGCCTCGTGGTACCGATTTATCTAGTGATGATAAAATTATTGAAAGTATTGCTTCTATTGCTATTCCCCCTAATGATCCTTTGCAGCAATATATGGAGGACCACGAGAATGATTTGCATATGCAGGAAAGAAATGAACTAGATGAAATATTCTTGAGACAACCTGCTATCCTGAAGCACAACCTTCCGGTTGAACCTTTGGGAATTTTATCAAAACCAAAAGAAGACCCGGTGTTCGATCTTAAACCTCTTCCCGATACGCTCAAGTATGCTTATTTAGATGAAAAGAAAGTATATCCTGTTATTATCAACTCTAACCTTTCAGGATATGAAGAAGAGCGACTATTGGAAGTACTTCGTAAACACCGAGGTGCAATTGGCTATACCCTTGATGACTTTAAGGGGATTAGTTCATCTATCTGTCAACATACTAGCAACCTTGAGCCTGATGCTAAACCAGTTGTTGATCATCAACGACGGTTGAACCCGAAGATGATGGATGTTGTAAGAACTGAGATTCTCAAGCTTATAGCCGCAGGTATTATCTACCCTATAGCTGATAGTAAGTGGGTAAGCCCGGTACATTGTGTTTCTAAGAAAGGAGGTACAACTGTGGTTCCTAATGATAAGAATTAACTAATACCTCAGAGAATTATTATTGGATATAGAATGTGTATTGATTACAGGAAGCTGAACAAGGCAACCAGGAAGGATCACTACCCGCTGCCGTTCATCGACCAAATGCTTGAAAGGTTATCCAAAAATACCCACTTTTGTTACCTCGATGGCTATTCTGGCTTCTCTCAAATTCATGTTAACACTGCTGATCAAGAGAAGACCACTTTTACTTGTCCCTTTGGTACTTATGCTTACAGGCGTATGCCTTTTGGTTTATGTAATGCCCCTGCTACTTTTCAAAGGTGTATGTCTGCTATCTTTCATGGTTTCTGTGAGGAGATTGTGGAAGTCTTCATGGACGATTTCTCCGTCTATGGAACTTCCTTTGACCATTGTCTCCACAACCTTAATAAAGTTTTGCAGAGATGTGAGGAGACAAATCTCGTACTCAACTGGGAGAAGTGCCACTTCATGGTTAACGAAGGAATTGTTCTTGGTCACAAGATTTCCGAAAGGGGAATTGAGGTGGACAAGGCCAAGATCGAAGCAATTGAGAGGATGCCCTATCCAAGGGACATCAAAGGTATTCGCTGTTTTCTTGGTCATGCTGGTTTCTATAGAAGATTTATTAAAGACTTTTCTAAGACTTCGAGGCCCCTCACTAATCTTCTCCAGAAGGACGTTCCTTTTGTATTTGATGAAGATTGTAAGGAAGCTTTTGAAGTTCTTAAGAAAGCTTTAATAACCGCTCCTACAGTACAACCACCTGACTGGAATTTACCTTTTGAGATTATGTGTGATGCTAGTGATTTTGCTGTTGGAGCTGTTTTAGGACAAAGAGTTGATAAGAAATTGAATGTTATACATTATGCTAGTAAAACCCTTGATAGTGCTCAAAAGAATTATGCTACTACTGAGAAAGAATTCTTAGCTGTAGTGTTTGCTTGTGATAAGATTAGGCAGTATATTGTTGACTCCAAAGTTATTATTCATACTGACCATGCTGCCATTAAGTACCTTATGACAAAGAAGGATGCCAAGCCAAGGCTTATTAGATGGGTACTCCTTCTTCAAGAATTTGATTTGCAGATTGTTGATAGGAAAGGAGAAGACAATCCGGTGGCGGACAATCTTTCAAGGATGGAAGATATACCGCATGATCCCATTCCAGTCAACGACAGTTTTCCAGACGAGCAACTTGCCGTTGTAAAAGTACAATCTCTTTCCGATCCTTGGTTTGCGGATTATGCTAATTTTATCGTTGCAATGTATTTGCCTCTAGGTTTAACATTTCAGCAAAGGAAGAAGTTCTTTCATGATTTGAGGCACTACTTTTGGGATGACCCACATCTTTTCAAAGAAGGTCCCGACGGGATCGTGAGAAGATGCATACCGGAACATGAGCAGAAGGACATTCTCAGACAGTGTCATGATAGTCCCTATGGAGGACATCATGCCGGTGAGAGGACCGCGCATAAGGTTCTTCAATCAGGTTTTTATTGGCCTACTCTCTTTAAGGATGCTAGAAATTATGTTTTAGCCTGTGATAAATGTCAGAGAGTTGGTAACATTAGTAGAAGGAATGAGATGCCTATGAATTACTCACTAGTGATTGAACCTTTTGATTGCTGGGGTTTTGATTTTATGGGTCATTTTCCTTCTTCGCACAAGTACACTCACATTTTAGTAGCTGTTGATTATGTGACCAAGTGGGTTGACGCAATCCCTACTGAAAGTGATGATCACAAGACATCTTTGAAAATGCTCAAAGATGTGATTTTTCCTAGGTTTGGTGTACCTAGGTATCTCATGACTGATGGAGGATCACACTTCATGCATGGAGCTTTTAGAAAAGCTTTAGCCAAGTACGATGTCAATCATAGAATTGCTTCACCGTACCATCCTCAAACTAGTGGGCAAGTTGAGCTCACCAATAGAGAGATTAAGTTGATCTTGCAGAAGATAGTAAACAGAAATAGAAAGGACTGGTCAAATAAGTTAGGAGATGCTTTGTGGGCGTATAGAACTGCTTACAAAAACTCCATGGGCATGTCCCCCTATAAGATGGTGTATGGCAAGGCTTGCCATTTGCAATTAGAGTTAGAGCACAAAGCTTTCTGGGCTGTTAGAGAGCTTAATGCTGACCCAAAGTTAGCTGGTGAGAAGCGTCTCATGAACTTGACTTCTCTAGATGAGTGGAGAAGTGAAGCTTACGAGAGCGCTAAAATGTTCAAGGAAAAGGTAAAGAAGTGGCATGATAGGAGGATTCTGAAACGTGAATTTAATGTTGGTGATAAAGTTTTGTTGTTTAGATCCCATTTCAGGTTTTCTCCAGGCAAACTACTTTCCAGGTGGGAAGGGCCATTTCATATTGAAGAAGTCTATCGGTCTGGAGCAATTAAGATTAACAATTTTGAAGGCACCAAACCTCAAGTTGTGAATGGGCAAAGACTTAAGCATTACATAGCAGGAGACCCTGTCAATGTTGATGTGAATACGATATACACAACAACTCACGAAGAACATGTTGCAGCCCTGTTTCAGACACCAGCAGAAGCAGAATAAGAAAAGGTATGTATTACGGTAAGGAAACATCGCGAACCGCCATAAAAGTTCCGTATTATGAGTTTTTGCAAAATTAGTAAAATTCTAAGCCTAAGTGGAGCCGGAGACAAGCTCCAGGGGGCCCAGGCGCCCCCCTGGCGCGCCCTACCTCCTGGCCGCGCCGGGAGGCCGCCTGGGCACCCGAGAGTCCGTCTCCGACCCCGCTTTAGCTTGTTACCTTCCTTTCTGTGCATAAATTTTTGCTATATATTTGCCCGGATTGTTCCGGCAACGTATCTCGCGATTTCGTGTGTTTTCTTTTCGATCTGTTTCTGCCAGGGAATCTTTCAGCTAGACCTAGGTGCCATGGCTTCTCCAAGTTCCCCCAAGGACAAGTTCGTCGTCAACGTCATCAACCCTTACCTCGCTGAGGTGAAGAAGCACCCTCAGGTTGTTCGGATGGAGGACGGTGTCCTCCATCAAGAAGATCTGAAGGGACCTATCAAGGAGGGAAGCATCCAGGCCAGGCTAGAAGAAGATGATCGAGCTTGGTGTTGAAGCTAACTTTGACATCATCAACGAGCTGAAGACCTACTTCCTGAAGGAGATGAAGGAGATGTGGAAAAGCATCACCGCATCTGAAGAAAGAATTAAAGAACTCCAAGGGCAAATTTATGATCTACATCACCAGAACTGTGAGTATGAACTAAGGTTTATGCGCATGGGTATGGGTGCTGCACGCAGGATTCAGGAGACAAACTTCTCATATGAGACTGGAGAACCCCTTCCATGGAAGCGCTTCACCGAGGACTACGTGATCAACGTCAACAAGAATGAGGAGTGAAATCTCCTTGGGTAATGGCATTCCCTTGGCTTGTTCCAAGCTTGGGGGAGTGCCCGATATCTTTATATTTATCTTTTGTCTTTTAGAGTCAAGTAGAGTCGTATCATGTCTAGGGAGGTTATTATATGAAATAGATGTGTGCATTGAGGTCTATCACTCCTTCGGTGGAGAGATTGTATCCGTGAGTGTGGAGTTGTCTATGATGGAATATTAATGAGAAGTCTATTGGTTCCTTTGCTGCACTCAGTATTCTCTTCACGCAATCGACCTTATATGATGATTCTTATGGGGAGTATTGACCTTATATCAGGTATGGCTGTGAAAACCTTATTTAATCTTGGCAAACATAGCTTTGGTCATAACAACAAACATGATTTTCTTAAAGTAGCGACATAACCAAAACCTATATGTTATTATGCTTGAAGTGTTATGCTGACAAGGAAGACAACTTAATGTGTTATGCTTATTTTAATGTTTATGCTTTATATTGCTTTGCATCTTAGTCATCATCAATTGTCTGTTCTCTCAAAGCCTTTGCTAACCTAAACTCTGTACTAAGCGGAATTCTGCTTGTGCATCCATACCCTTAAACCAATACCTTCCATATGAATCCACCATACCTTCCTATTTGTGGTATTCCACTACCACCTCCTAAAGTATAGAATTTATGTGTTATCCTTAAATGTTCAAAATCTTCTATTTTGTGCCCCTGTTTTAGCTCATGAGGAAGTAATAGTTAATTCATGATCTTTTTAAGTTGGACAAGTTTTACCCCGGGATTGCATGTCTAATCTACAAACCCCTAATACGAGAAGGAACTGGCATGAGTGCGCCCGGCTCATAAAAGATAATACAACAAACAAACCCTCCTTCACGCTTTGTTCATGAGAAATCAGAAAACTTTGGCAGCGATAAACAAAGGAGATTTAGGGGATGTGATCGTCCCTGTACGGGAGCCGTTCTTCGAAACTTGTCCAGCTCGAGAAGTAATTGAGTTATCTATTAGCATTCGTTGACAAATCATGCACCTCTCAAAACTTGTTTTCATTCTGTTTGATTTCAGGATAGCACATGAGTTTTCCCTACTTCCCTAGAGCGGGGCCTATCTCTTAGTTTTTAGGTTGAGTCAGTTATTCCTACTTCCTTCTATTCTTAAAGAGAGCAGACATTTGATGTTGACGAGGATTCATTCATATAAAGTTGCATTAAGATTTGTCATATCATATCCTTGTTGACATTATCATTTGATAAGTAAGTTGTTTGTCAAGCCCAGCTAAGACAAACATCTTCCTTTGTGTTAACACTTTCACTTCTTGCCTAATAACATGTTCTTTCAAAAGCTTCAATTAATCTCACCAAAACATAAAGAGAAAGAGAAAAAGTAAAAGCTATTAGTTGTTCTTTGACCAAAGGACATGTTTGCCATGATTTGATGAGTTTCCTTAGCCCTACTTCCGAATATAAGTGTTACCACTCTTTTATAAGGGCCTTATGAGTTGAAGCTTGCTGTTGAGAATATTTGAGTTGGTGAAGAAACGGTGATGCTTCTTGTCCGTATTCTATTTATCGACACTTCACTCTCTAAACTTGTGGACAGGTTTACCGAGCTCAGTATTCGCTTGGGGACAAGCGAGGTCTAAGCTTGGGGGTGTTGATACGTCCAAAATGCATCACTATTTTATATCGTAATTCATCCTTATTCATTGATATATTTCACATTACGATGATGTTCTTATGTTGTTTTGGCCTATTTTACACAGTTTGCAACTTTCCGGTGCCGAAGCAGCAGACGCAGGATTCAGCGGTAAAAAGTGGACGCTGAGTTGCTGAAGAAGAATACCTCCAAATTACCTGAAAATCGACGGAGGGTATTTTCCAGACGGATCACGAAGGCACGCAAAAGGGCAACCAGAGGGGGGCCACAGGGCGCCCAGGCGGCCACCTGGCGCGGCCCCCTCCCTGGCCGCGCCGGGGGGGCGCCTGGAGCCCCTGGCCCACTTCCGGCTGCCCCCTTTTGCCTATATACTCCTAGTCATCCGAAAACCCTAAAAAGAAGAGTTTTGACGGAGTTCCGCCGCCGCTCCGTGGCGGAAACCTACAGAGAATAAAAAGCCATCTCCGGCGAGCAGATTCCGTCGAGGAGATCACCTCCCGGAAGGGGAGATCATCACCATCGTCATCACCATCGTCACGGGCATCATCGAGATGATCATCAACATCATCCCCAACATCAGCACCATCTCCATCTTCATCCAAATCTCATCTCACAATTGCAACTTGTGTTGTAACCCGTACTATCTATCCTCTCTACTCCATCGGTGTTGATTACTACTTTGTGGTGAATGCTGTTGAGTTTTGTTGGAGAAATATCATTATGTCCAGATTGTTTATCATCCATTTATCTCCACTGATCATGATCTCTTTTATGTCTTGTGAGTAGTTACCTTAGTTCTTGAGGACATGGGAAAAGTCTTGTTGTTAGTAGTCATATGATGTTGAAGTAATATGTGTTGTTTGATACTTAAGTTGTGTTGTTATTCTACTAGTGGTGTTGTGTGAGTCGAACACTCAACACTTCGCCTTATTAAGGACCTAGGGGAATACATTGTGTACAAATAATGCTTACGGTGGGTTGCCGGAGTGACAGAAACCTGAACCCCAGTTCGCACGCTTTTGCACAAGGGAACAATGGATCATCGATCGTATTGCTATGGTTAGGCTTTTGCCTTAAATACTATCTTGTATTTGCGGATGCTTGCAAGGTGTTTAATCATAAGAGTGCACTCATCTTAGTCTAGAGAGTGTACTAGCATAGATCCACCCACTCAACACTTATCAACACATAACATAATACCGATACGGAATATGGCGAAAGCACATGACTACCTCTCCCGTGTGTCCTCAAGAACACTTTAGCCTTTATAAGTTCAGTTGCTAGGCCTCTCCTTTGCTCAGAAAGGATTGGGCCACTTGTTACTCTTTAGTGCCTTTTACTTTGCTCGCTTTTACTTTCCTGTTGCTTATATCAAGAAAACCCCTAAAAAGTTATCTTTCAGTGCTTGCAGTAATTCCTTGCTCAGAATCGCTTATCAATACCTTCTGCTCCTCGTTGGGTTCGACACTCTTACTTATCGAAAACGCTGCAATAGATCCCTTACGGTTGTGGGTCATCAAGCATGCGTCGGTCATTTTGTGTTTTACCTTCATCTCCAGAGCCATGAGCGTTACTTTCAGGCGGGTATCCTTGGGCCTGCATCCTTCATACAATGGAGTAACCGCGTCTAATTCAAGTTGATCCATCTTGGCTTTCTCTCGGGCGGCAGCTCTTGCATTATCGGTCTGCTTGAGAAGCAGCTCTTGAATATGAGGGTCCTGCACCCAGCCCATCGATGGTCCAGCGTCGTCTGCTCCGCCGGCATCATCATCTTCATGATCATTCCCGTCGTCTGCTCCGACATCTTCCTCATCATCATGTCCTGCATCTTCTACATGATGACTGTGTACAGCATCACCATCGTGATCATCTCCTGGGGATTCTTCGTCTTCTCGCCCGCCCGAGCCGCGGTGGTTGTCTTGCTGCCCTTCCTCATTTCTTGCCCGTCCCCCATGGACGACTTCGTAGTCATCTTCATCACCTTGCCACCGATAGCCATCCATGAAAAAACGCAAGAGCAGGTGGTCCCGCACCTGCCCGGAATCCGGGTCCGCAATAAGGCTCTTCAGCTTGCATCTTCGACACGGACATCTTATCTCCGTCTCGTTCTTTTGAAGCATCTCGGCCTTCGCGGAGCTCAAAAACCTATTCACGATGCCTTCGGTCATCGTGCGGACCATGGTTGCCTGCGGGGTAGAGCAAAACGATATTTTAGAACCAAGAAAAAATTTGGCATGACTTTCCCTAAAAATAGGACCAAAAAGAATGCTTAATGCCAAAATTCTCGCCGAAACGGAAATGAATCAACATTCCGGCAAAATATTGGCAACTATCGCATTTCAAATACCGGTACACCTCCAAACACAAACACATATGCAACACCACAAACATATGCAACACCACGAACATACATAGATCTAGCTAGGCCATAAAAAGTGCATGTGCACATTGTTGTATGGAGAACAACATAAATATAGCTTCCCCCCTTACTTACCTATCAAAACAAGGTAATTTAACCACTTAATTTGAATGAATCTATGGTGGAAATGAGGTGAAAAAGAGGAGGGACCCGAGACAAGGAGGAGGTGGAGAGAATGAAGTGGGGAGAAAGTGAGTGTGGGTAGGAGAGGCTGTCCAAAATATCTTGTTGTTGCCCACTTACTAATGGCGCACCCACTATAAATGCGCCATTAGTAATCAAGGTTACTAATGGCGCATCTTCAGTTAGTGCGCCATTACTAGTTTTGAAAAAAAATTACTAATGGCGCACTGTCCCACAGTGCGCCATTACTAGTTTAAACTAGTAATGGCGCACTGTGGAACAGTGCGCCATTAGTAGTTTTGCAAAAAAAGAATAAAAATATAATAAAAAAAGAACATTAATGGCGCACTTTACTGCTGGTGCGCCATTACTAGTTACAACTAGTAATGGCGCACTCTGTCTGGATGCGCCATTAGTATGTTTGGACAGGCGCACTAGTTCAAAAAAAACTTTTTGATACTAATGGCGCACCCTGGGCCAGGTGCGCTATTAGTAGTTTGAACTCTAATGGCGTATCAGAGGTTGGTGCGCCATCAGTATATACTAATGGCGCACTGCTTGTCTGGTGCGCCATTAGTATCAATTCCATCTATAGCCCTTTTCCTAGTAGTGCCAGTGCCTATGGATGATTGACCGTCCATCCTTCGTCCTCTTCAGGAACACTTCAATGTTGAACCATGGGTGTTGTATGAATACCTTCCTCGCCTCCTGACCATACAGGTGGTTTGAGAGGCAATCATCAGTGAACTGCTTTGGAAAGGCCTGAAAACAAAGATATGCATAAATATCTTCTCTATATTGGAAATGGGGCAAAGGAATAAAAAAGGCAAGGTATAATAGTTAGTATCATCCTGTAGTGAACTGATGTCGTCTTCATTGTGCAGACAAAGATCTTGTTGTTTTTTATCGCTAATTTATTTATCCTAACAATCTTTCTGAGTTTCTTGACTTGACTAATATTCATGGACAACTCATTTCCCCATATGCAAAAAGGGTCGAACTGTGGGTCAAAACCTCTGACAGCAGGACCTACATGTGCAAGACCAAATTGTTAAAAACCTAAATATTAAAATGGTTCTTGCAATTGCACAATAATGCGCTATTAGACAAAGGACCATGCACGTGCTAACCTCGATTGTAAACCTTAGTGCTTCCCATCGTTTCCCTGCAACATATATAAGGTAGTGAGTCATCGGGTTAAGTAAGGGTTCGCATGCTATCAGTACAATATGTTGATGAAAAATAAGCACATTGCAGATTCATCAGATTAATTCAAGCCACATGGAAAACCCATTTATCCAAACCAATCATGATTAAGAACTAGAAAATATAGCACTTGTATATGTTTCTCATGTATTAAGTGCAGCCAAATTCGATTTATTCCTCACATGCACAATAATACAAAATTCTACCCACGACAATTGGACATCGCATTGCAAAATTGACCAAGCAGTTAACAAAACACCACAACAAATGAACCAAATATTAATTGAGCACCACATTGCACAATATAACATACTCCTAATAGAAGATCAGACAGTTAACCAAACCAAGCATGCTTAACAACTTGGAAATATAGCAATTGTATTTGTTTCTCATGTATTTACTACAGCCAAATTTAATTTATTCCTCACATGGTATACAATAACAGAATGCACCCACAACTATTGAACATCGCATTGCAGAATTGAACCAAACGGCTAACTAAACACCACAACAAATGAACCAAACGTTAACTGAGCACCACATTGCACAATATAACCAGGGACGGAGTTGGCTCTTTGCCACTGGTGTCAATTGACACCAATGAAATTCAGCAAATCCTTTATAAATTACACGCCATAAGGGCCTAATCATAGAGGTGAACCCATGCTTTAACGAAGGTGACCCCATTGGACTTAATTCCTAGCTCCGTCCCTGAATATAACATACTCCTGATAGAAGATCAGACAGTTAACCAAACCAAGCATGCTTAACAACTTGGAAATATAGCAATTGTGTTTGTTTCTCATGTATTTAGTACATCCAAATCCGGTTTACTTCTCACATGGTATACAATAACAGAATGCACCCACAACTATTGAACATCGCATTGCAGAATTGAACCAAACAGTTAACTAAACACCACAACACAAATGAACCAAACGTTAACTGAGCACCACATTGCACAATGTATAACCAAACCAAGCATGCTTGACAACTTGAAAATATAGCAATTGTATTCGTTTCTCATGTATTTTGTAAAGATAAATTTGATTTATTTCTCACATGGAAGACAATACAAAATTGCAGCCTGAAGAATTGAACATCACATTTGTAGAATTGAACCAAACAGTTAACTGAAGATGACAACTAATTAACCAAACAGTTGATAATTGAGCACCGCACCGCACGACATATAGAACAAATACACTAGAGCAACAGATTGCATGGTAAAATTAGATAGCACAATTCACTAGAATTTGTTAAGGAAAGGCAGGAGCAGCACACGCAACGGGTAAACCGAGCATGCTTAACCGGCGTAGCTAGCAAATGGCAAGGTGCTCCTCCAAGATCTAGGGGTCAGCATGAATGGCAGCCATCGCGACCTCATCTCCGTGTGCGGCTGCGATTTGCTTCTCCGATGCCAAATGCTCCTTGAGATATTGGCTATACTGCGTGCACCATGGCTTAGGGCCGCGCGTATTTGGTGGAGGGTCGGTGATTTGGGTGGAAGGTATCGCGCTCGCGTCGATGGTCGGGGCATGTGGGATGTGGAAGGAGGAGGAGGAGGATGGGGGTCGGGTGTGGATTACCTGCCTGGATAGATGAGGCCGAGCAGCGTGAAGGAGGGCCGCCGGCGAGGAGGCGGTGCTACAAGCAAGGAGTGAATGTTTCAACTTGGAAAGGAAGGCGGAAACATGGGAAATGTGGCTTTTGGTAAGGGGGCGGGGAGGTAGATATTTCCGCGGAAGCCAAAAATTTGGAATCGCTTCAGCGAAAAAACTGGCGCGCAAAGTGCATTAGACACGGTCCCTTATTCAGAACTGTGTACGATATGTGAACATCACAAACAATTCAGATAGCTTAACCCGTGTGTGATGAGTTTGAACGCCAATTTTTTTTATCCACGTCCCCATCTGTCACAGGCGGCGATTGAATAATGATACTCCCTTCGTCTAGGTGTATAAGTCATCTTACGAAAATGAAATAATCCCAAAACACTAAGGCGCGAAAGAGTAGTACTAGTTGCATGCATATTAATTAGACCCCATCTATTAATTGGAGGACCAATGCATGCAATTTCTGCGGCACACTATTCGGGTTTGAAGAGGTCTTCTAGTTAATAGCACGCTTTTAATTGATAAAGAAATGATGTGATTGGCTTCATCCGTGATTCAATTTTTTTCCTTGTCCAGTCTCTTTGCGCCTAGGTTGCGATGCACCTTCTAAGAAGTCTAATTCACCTAGACGAAGGGAGTATGATATTTGAGGAGCGGGATAGTGTGCTTGACACTCCGACGGTGCTCCAAGATATTTTCTGCTTCATCTCACACGGTTGGTGATAATAAACTGTGTGTGATATATACTTGATTTTTCGTCTTGATTTGAATTACATAATGAGGTCACAGATGCAAACGATGGTGTTTGAATTGCTAGAACTTTTATCTGCAGAGAACATGCAACTATAGGTGTGTCATCAAAAAAAAGAATTATTCAGGGTTCGTTTGGACGTTTTTATACATTAACTTTGTTTTCTAGGCATTTCAGTTGCATAATTCAAATTTGAACTACATGCACATGCTCCAATGCATATAAACGGGTTGAAAATCAAATGTGTGTCCTTGGTTGCATGCTTAGGTCCCATGCAAGAAATGGGAATGAATGCCAAACTCCCTGCCACCGTCACTCGGTCGCAAACATTGAGATACCTGGTTTTTAAATTCTAGTAAATCCAAAACTGGTTTGAAATTCATGGAACTTGGCATGCTACCATGGAGCAGCATCAACATGCCGTAGTAAATTTTTTGTCTCATTTGGGGTAGGTTTGGGTATAAGCTTCTCACAAACCAGAGCTTCTCACAACAAGCGTGATGGTTTCCGTAGGGAACGTGCCACCTTTGGGAACGAAACGATATCCGTTGCCTCTTATTGCTTTCAAAAAATTACTAATGTCAACATAGAACAACAGGAATGTTGTGTTTAATTTTGGAATTTTTCTGGGTTTGTTTGGACATTTTTATACATGAACTGGGTTTTCTAGCCATTTTATGTGCATAATTCAAATTTGAACTACATGCACGTGCTCCAGTGCATATAAACGGGTTGAAAAATCAAATATGTGTCCTTCGGTGCATGCTTAGGTCCCATGCAAGAAATGAGAATTAATTTCAAACACCCTGCCACTATCACTCGGCCGCAAACATTGACATACCTGGTTTGTAAATTCTAGTAAATCCAAACTGGTCTGAATTCATGGAACTTGGCATGCTATCATGGAGCGGCATCAACATGTCGTGGTAATTTTTTTGTCCCATTTGGGGCAGGTTTGGGTATAAGCTTCTCACAAACCAGAGCTTCTCACAACAAGCGTGATGGTTTCGGTAGGGAACGTGCCACCTTTGGGATGAAACGATATTTGTTGCCTCTTATTGCTTTCAAAAAAAAATTAGTGTCAACATAGAACAGCAGGAGTGTTGTGAGTAATTTTGGAATTTTTTGGGGTTTGTTTTGACATTTTTATACATTAAGTGAATTTTCTAGGCATTTTATGTGCGTAATTCAAATTTGAATTACATGCACATGCTCCAGTGCATATAAATTTGTTGAAAAATCAAATGTGTCCTTCGGTGCATGCTTAGGTCACATGCAAGAAATGGGAATGAATTTCAAACACTAGGGCGCTATTGATTGCTGGCAAAACTTTGAGATACTTTGTTTTAAAATTCTAGTAAATCCAAAACTCGTTTGAAATTCATGAAACTTGGCATGTTATAATGGAATGGCACCCGACATGCTGTGGTATTTTTCGTGTCCATTTTGAGAGAAGGCGCACTCGAATTACAGCCAACAAAAGCATTTTGAAACAAATAGCTGCCACTATAACATCTCAAACGTTTCGTATAATTTAAACTGTGTGTGTTCTATTAACCATTCACGTGACGCCACGCCTCACTCTTTTGATGGCTAGGAGGTGTTGCGCGTGCGGACAAGTGCTTGAGTGCTTGACTAAACGGGAGGCGTGCGACAGTACTCCAATGCAGGATTTGTGTAGCTCTTGATCGCAAATATTTTAGTTAGAACACCCGTATGCAAACCGACGGCGTCCCCAGGAAGCCAAGAGAAAATGTGCCGAGCAGGATTTCTGCAGCTCTTGACCAAAAATGTTTTAGGTAGAACACCCATATGCAAAGTGAGAGCTAAGGTCTTCCCCCTTAAGTCGAGGGAAAATTCGCAGCGCGGGATTTGTGCATCCCTTCAACGCAAACGGTTGTTTTGGATGACCCGTGTGCAACCACGTACAAATAATTTGTCAATCCTTGTAACACTGCGATTTGTCAAAATATGTAGCTAAAAATCACTAGCACTATCTAATTTTTGCAACTAAAATTCAGTAATTAAGCATAGATTGCATTCATAGATTAAGCAGTCGTTCTTAATTTATACAAACAGTTCAACTCGACAGCTGAACCGACCAAACTTTTCCCCAATTATTGTCAACCACGTACTGAAATAGCTAGTTCAACTATATATACTAGCTAATTTTAAGTATGTTGTACAGTTCCACCACATCTATAGTGAGATGAACTGAACAAAATAGCCCCTAAATACTACTACTATGGAGGGGCTTTGTGCTACTTCCGGCAGTCTTTCCTCTGCCGAGCGCGCTCAGTAAGAGGCAGAGGAGGAGGAGGAGCCTACCAATGAGCTGGACAACTACAATAGTGCATGCGGTTGTTGCACGTTCATCGACGCTCGCCAGCTTGAACGCCCACTGCCGCTCCAGAAAACCCCTCTCGAAGCGGCCGGACTGCTCGTAGATCTCCTGATTCCTCACCTCTGCGTCGGCGTGTGCTGCGGCCATGGCCGCGGTAAGGCTCTATGCGTGCTCGACGAGGCGCTCCTCCTACTCCACAGGAACTCGACATAGCACACTGATAACCCACAAGTGTAGGGGATCGCAACAGTTTTCGAGGGTAAAGTATTCAACCCAAATTTATTGATTCGACACAAGGGGAGCCAAAGAATACTCTTAAGTATAAGCAGCTGAGTTGTCAATTCAACCACACCTGGAAACTTAGTATCTGCAGCAAGGTATTTTAGTAGCAAGGTAATATGGAAATAGTGGTAACAGCAATAAAAGTAACGGTAGTGTTTTTGTAGTGATTGTAACAGTAGCAGTGGAAAGGTAAATACGCACCAAGCAATATGTGAAAAGCTCGTAGGCATTGGATCGGTGATGGAGAGTTATGTCGGATGCGATTCCTCGTGTAATAGTTATAACCTAGGGTGACATAGAACTAGCTCCAGTTCCTCAATGCAATGTAGGCCTGTATTCCGAATGTAGTCATACGTGCTTATGGAAAAGAACTTGCATGCCATCTTTTGTCCTACCCTCCCGTGGTAGAGGGGTCCTAATCGAAACTAAGGGATATTAAGGCCTCCTTTTAATAGAGTACCGGACCAAAGCATTAACACATAGTGAATGCATGAACTCCTCAAACTATGGTCATCACCGGGAGTGGTCCCGATTGTTGTCACTTCGGGGTTGCCGGATCATAACACATAGTAGGTGAATATTGACTTGCAAGATAGGATCAAGAACACACATATATTCATGAAAACATAATAGTTTCAGATCTGAAATCATGGCACTCGGGCCCTAGTGACAAGCATTAAGCATGGCAAAGTCATAGCAACATCAATCTTAGAACATAGTGGATACTAGGGATCAAACCCTAACAAAACTAACTCGATTACAAGGTAAATCTCATCCAACCCATCACCGTCCAGCAAGCCTACGATGGGATTACTTACGCACGGTGGTGAGCATCATGGAATTGGTTATGGAGGAAGGTTGATGATGACGATGGCGACGATCTCCACTCTCTGGAGCCCCGAACGGACTCTAGATCAGCCCTCTCGAGAGAGATTAGGGCTTGGCGGTGGCTCCGTATCGTAAAACGCGATAATTCTTCCTCTCTGATTTTTTTCTCCCCGAAAGTGAATATATGGAGTCAGGGGATACGTCGGTGGAGCAACAGGGGGCCCACGAGGCAGGCGGCGTGCCCAGGGGGAGGAGGCGCCCCCCCCCCACCCTCGTGGACAGGGTGTGGGCCCCCTGGCTTGGTTCTTTCTGCAAATATTTTTTATATATTCCAAAATAATTCTCCATTGAATTTCATGTCATTCCGAGAACTTTTATTTTTGCACAAAAATAACACCATGGCAGTTCTGTTGAAAACAGCGTCAGTCCGGGTTAGTTCCATTCAAATCATGCAAGTTAGAGTCCAAAACAAGGGAAAAGTGTTTGGAAAAGTAGATACGTTGGAGACGTGTCACGCGCAAGGTCGCTGACACATGTGCGGGCCTCCACCTCCGCCTCCCTCCTTCGGGTGGCGGTGGCAGAGAGGGTGATGATCCCGGTGGTTGACGGTGGGATGGCAGCCACGGCGGCTGACGATGGGGTGGCGGCCACGACGGCCACCTCCCGCCTTCGGGCCACGGTGGCGGAGCCGGTGATGGCCGGCGGTGGGGTGGCGGCCACGACGGCCACCTCCCGCCTTCGGGCCGCAGCTGCGGAGCGGGTGATGGCCCTGGCTTTCGGCGGCGGTGTGGCGGCAACGGCGGTTGGCAACAGCTGCCGATGGGCAGCGGCGGCGGAGCGTGTGCTGGGTGTTCCACGCACACCCAACAGGGACACCACGTGCACTACACTACGCCGGGGACTGCGCTGTCGCCGTGGTGTACCCTCCCAGCTGGAGCTGTCCTCTGATGACGGCGGAGTGGATGAGCGATGACGATGGACTAGTGCCATTGGCGATTGTGGGAGAATCAGACGAGATAAGCTATAGGGAGGGAGGGGAAAATGCGACGCAGGACTCACCGACCGTGAGGGTTTATATAGCAGGCCGGTAAGCATTGGGATTTTGGGGGATTTCACCGAGTCAGGCGGGAAGCTTGCGTGGGAACCTGCGAGGTTGCGCGGGAACGGGCTCACTGATGATTCATTGGCGCCATCGTTTGGCCAAAAGACCCCCACCCCCCCCCCCGGCGTGCTGCGCAAGCTTGCGTTGTAAGTCGTCTGCGGCAGCGGGCTGACAAGACGTGCGAGAGGAGGACGAAAGGACATGTACACATATGGTTAATACAAAAAAACATTTGTGATTTAATTACCTACTATACCCCCGTCCTAGTTTATAAGTACGATTTAACTGATAAAATACGAATGCACATCGTTCGCACAGTTCGTCTTATTTTCCACGTATCACTTTGTCGGCCTCTGCTCGCGTCCCTCGGCAAGCTCTGTTCACCATTAAGCTCCGTGGCTCGCTCTGCTCGCGTCCATCGGCGCGTTCGGCTTGTGGAAAGCTTTTCCTTGCGTGTTCAACTGTTATATGCATATATATATATATATATAGGGTGGGTCTATTCTGATAACACCCCTTAAGAGTCTTATTTTGCTAACAATCTCTTATTCTGCTAACAGTACAGTACCGCTTAGGCCAAAAAACCGAACCGCACCCAAAAACAAAACAAAATGGCCACTCCCGCCTTCCTCATCCCCACCCAACTACCCAGACCCACGAACCCCACCTCCCTCCACCTTCCTCCCATGCCTGCAGCCCCTCGCAACCCTCGGCAACCTCACAACCCGAGCCACTGCCGCCTCCTCGATCCAAACACTCATGGGAGCCGGATCCAGTTCGACGCGATGCGTCACCGCTGGATCTGGGACGACACCGCCGCTCGTCGCTCGGCCACACGTCGTCCCCTGGACGGCCTTCTTATAGAGGCCCAATGACGCGCCGCCACAACAAGCCCTCCTCGCCACCTCCCTCCTCATATTCCTCAGCTAGACATCGCCATGGCGGGTGCTGCTCTGCTCTCCGCCCGCAGCCCCACCCCATCCCCACCGAATCGAGCCCTCTTGTGCAGTTCGTTTCATCCCACGGATCGGGATCGAGCCCCGCACCAACTATGGCCATCTGGTCGTGCGGTGGTGCCGGCGACGAACGCATCGGGGAGGCCCAGATCCACCACTGCCCAACCACCTTCAAGCTCCCATCTGTTTCCATCCCCTACCTCCTACATCAATAGCTAAATCCAGGGCGGGCGTCCACCTTCTGGCGAGCACCCGAGGCACCCTAGCGTGACCTGATCCAGAGACTTCGGCCTCCTTGCTGCACTAGCGCCAGATTGCTGGTCAGGCTCCATCGGGCCAAGGGGAAAAGGAGGCCGGGGAGCTCGAGCAACCGCCCCCGATGAGATCCATGGCGGTCGATCTGGGGGAGCTCGCTAGGCACGACAACGACGTTCCCCTCCCTCACCCTGTTGACTTCCTACCTTCTTTGTTCATGATGACCGGGCTCCCCCGGATGAGCGGATCCGGGACTGACGGGTTGCTAAATCCGGCAGCCGGCATCGCGGGTGACGGACGGTGGGCAGTGCGGACTACGATGCTGTGTAGTTCGCCATATGCCCATGCCACCACCACATCCCTCCCCTCCAGCTACCTCCCTCGTCGCCATGGCGTTCGCCGTGCTGGACACCACCCGTCTCACCACCACCAGCGCCTTCTTCCAACCTCGCTGCCAGGGATAGGAGGATGCGCCACCATAGCACCTAGGCTACCGCTTTGGATTCGCGCGGCAAGGCACCTCTCCCTGACGGATCAAACAACCATCACCTCCTGGTGCTCCATCGACCACCGAATTGAGGTCGGTGTGGCCTCTCTGCGGCTGTGGCCTCTCCGCGGCTGTGGCCTCTAGATCCTCTGGCGGTGCAGACGGCTCATGCATGCAGTGCGCTAGATGTGGATGTTCAGTGCGGGTGCGCAGTTCCGACACCAATTTTTTTTGTAATTTCTTTTTAGTTGGTTGGATGTATGTATTTGTGAAGTTCTATATTTTTTGAAGAGAGGTTCACTCTCCGACAAGGAGAAAAAATTTTGTGATTCATATTGTTCAGTGTATGTCTGAAGTTCACTATAGTATCTAGTGAACTTTTATATTTTCTGAAGAGAGGTTCGCTCTCTAAGAAGGTGAGAAAAGTATAGAAAAATCCCCGCATGCAGTTCTCTTCACTGAGTAAATAGAAAAAACAGAAACATCTCCAAAAGAAGGTAGCTTCTTATTAGATGAAGTTCACACCTCAGTTCCTGCGGTCCACTTGCCTGGAATACACGCCTAACAAAAGTATGAAAAAAGACAACAAAAACTCATAGGTTCACTTTTGGTAGTATTGCGGTTTACTTTCGGAAGTATTGTGGTCCACTCTCGTTAGAAAAAAAGTTGAAAAAAGACAACAAAAACTTGTGGGAGAAAGTTTATATCCGACAAAAAGAAATCATGAAGTTCACTTGACCGTCTGTTGCAATGCGATTTTCGACCGAAGCAGTGCGGTTTTCTGTCGGATGAAGTTCACTTGTCGATTAGGTGCCGCGAAAAACAAAGTTTCCGTATTTCGCTAATTTTGAAACTGCTCTTAAACCATAAGGAATTAGAGAGATTTGTTCTACATGAAAAAGTTGCGACTCGTCGATATCTTTCCAACGGCGTATCATTTGAATCATTTCGACAAGCGGCTTGTAAAAATTTCACGAAAAACGACCGCTGCCACTCGTCGTCCGGCGCACCATTTTCAAAATTAACTTAAACCCGTAAGGAATCTCAAAACCATTTCTACATATGAAAGTTGAGCCTTTTCCATAGCTTTCCAGCGACGTATTACACGCCTCATTTCGACAAATGGTTCAAACTTGAGAGAAAATTGTACTAAAAATTCCAAAAATTTCAAAATAACGTAATTCCGCGATTTAGTAAATTTGAAACAGCTCTTAAACCGTAACAAATTAGAGAAAATAATAGATATGAAAAAGATGCGCATTGACGATATATTTCCAACAGCGTATCATTTGCTTTATTCCGATGAGCGGTTTAGAAAAAATCACGAAAATACGCTTATTGTCACTCGTCGTCCACCACACCGTTTTTGAAATTGCTCTTAAACCGCAAGGAATCTCGAAAAGTGTTTAACATAACGAAGTTGCGCCTAATCCATAGCTTTCCAACAATATATTACATGCCTCATTCCGATAAATGGTTAAGAAACTAGAGTGAAAACAGTACGAGGAAAACACTGTGTGCAGTTTTTTCCGACACGAAGTTCACTAGTTTGTATTGAAGTGCCCTTGCTACAAAAAGTGCAGTGTTCTCGCGTTGAGCGTGTAGTGTGGAAGTGTTATCAGAATTGTTATTCTGCTAATGTTAGCATAATAGACCGGCTGTGCATATATATAGTTGCTCGCCGTTGAGCCGACCACATAGCGCTCTGCTTGTGTCCCTCCATCCGCGCTCTGCCCGCGGTTGGGCGTGCGCACAATCACGTCGGGGGCCCCATATACATGTGGTTGCGCCGCGCGCGTTGCCGCGCGATGCAGTTATGTGCGGCACGATGGAGTTACGCGCTGCAAATTAGAACTGCCATCAGGGCCTGCCGATATTCCTGGCCGTTCTGCTTCCCCCTTAATTCCGGTGGTCATTATAACCTTAGTCTCTTCAACCTTTCGATCGCGCCCCACAACACAACAAGCACACCCACAATGACACATAGAGAGGGGATGTCTAGCGGCGCTCCAATGGAGTTCGGGGAGCATAAAGTGGAGACCCACATGAGGGAGACGGATCTCTCGGTGGTGTACACCATCAACCCGGCCGTGGTGGACGACTACATCAACAACGTTGAGTAGTTGCTTGCTTGAGACAAGTACAAGGTGGTCGGCATTGACCTCCAGTACACCGTCGGTCGTCCCGACATAGATCAGAAGGTTGCCGACGCCCAGTTGTGCGTGGGCCATCATATCCTCATCTACCACTACTACATGGCCACAGAGCCTTGCGACCGTTTCAACAGGTTTGTCAACAGCACCGACTACAAGTTCGCCATGGTGGAAACCACCGACGATGTAAAAGAGCTCGGGGTTACGGGCTTGGCCTGCCAGAACCTTGTCGAAATCTGTGAGCACTACAGGGTCTGGGGCAGCACAAAGAAGGACTCCCTGGTTGAACTCACCTCGGCCATCATCGCCCCCTACTACGAAAAGATGAAGCAGGATGCCAAGAGAACAAGTCTCGTATCCTGGCAGGCTGACACAGGGCCTGGATGCGCCAACTGGATGAACCTCACCTTAGGTTCATGGCCAAGAGCGTGTACACATACTACGAGATGCACAGGCGGATCGTTGACATGAGGAAGTGACTTGTTACCCAAATCGACGAGCCCGGATCGAGCCACAAGCAGAGCAAGCGTCACAAGAAGTAGATGATGACCAGATGATCGTTTATTCTAGTTAATCATGCATGTAATATATATTTTACTTTATTGGTGTGTGGAAATGTCATGTGTGTAGTAGCCACTTATGTAATTATGCATGTAATAGTTTACTTTGGTGTGTGCAAATGTCATGGTTGTAGTAGCCACCTATGTAGGTGGATGTTTAATTTGGTTATGCAACCATGTCCTTATAAGTGTGTGTGTGTGTCTATATATATATATATATATGTTGTTCTGTATGGAATCCCACCGCACAACACACACGTCTTATTAGCAGCAACCGTCTGTCTTATTATCGGTCTTCGCACACATTTTTTATTACAGACCTGTTTGCCGCGTATCACACACATCTTCTTATATCGAACCGTTTATGTTCTCTTGTCTCAACACAAATAGTTCATCCGAGTGAACCGCATGTCGTATATCACACACACCTTGATCTGGCTGACTATTTCTTTTATGTTGCCTAATCACAAATAGTTCCTCCGAGTGAACCATATGATGTACATCACACACGCCTTCATCTGGCAGCCCGTTTCTTTTGTTCCTCCTCATCGCAAACAGTTAATTGAACTGGACCGCATGCCCATCATCGCACACGCAACCAAAATATGAACCGTGTTTGATGCATCCGTCATCGCAAACGTTTTGCTCCTTTTTTGACGGGGTTTTTACACCACTGTTTGCGATTATTGCATCGCACATAGTTTCGTCTAAGGGTCTCTAATCGCAGTGTCACATTAGCAGCATCCGGCAGTAGTGACAAGACAACGGTTCTAGGAGCTTAACATTGTCAAAGGATGAGTGGTTGTGAAGTTGGAGGCAGAGGTTGATGTGAAGTCAAAGGTTAGCTCCGAATCGGCAAGTGAAAGTAATAGAACCTTCTAATTGTGTACCTACCAGCAAACAAGTACTCCTTCCATTTAGATTTATCTGTTCATAGTCTTACATACTCAAGCCGCTTCCCTCACCCCCTAGGCTTAATTCGTATACATTCATTTCTATTTATCTGGAATTGTTTGGTTGTAGAGAACTAGATAGTTTCGTTTGGGTTTATCTCCAATGTGTAGTGTGTTGTTTTGAAGTTAGGTTGGACTGGGTGATCGACTTGAGTTCTCTCCGGTTACCAGACTAGCGTGGGTTTTCCATTTGGAATTTCGTACATTTTTCTGTTGATATGCTTTGCATCCTAGAAATCTAGAAATATCATATTGTTGTAGAACTGTGTAGTTTCAGACATCTAAACTAATTAGATTTTTTACACACTTTTGGTATAAAGATGGTTGTTCATGCCATGTACTAGGAGTGATCAAGCCTCACCTTGGGGAGTCAGAGAAAATTTATAGCACTACTGGTGTGAATTTCAAGCCCAACTTTGATGGCAAGTTTCAAACTGATGTGATTCTAAATATTAGTAGTTATGGCATTGCATGTGTTGGTACAACATCTACCCACCTTGTGTTTTGGAGATTGTTGATAGAAACAAGTATGGACTAATTTGTTTGCTAGTGCATATAGAGACAAAAGGTCCATACACAACCGAAGAGAATGTTGTCTCCGGTGTGAAGTTCGAGGAACTTCACTGAAGCATATCTGTGTTGCAGAGGAGAACGAGCTATATTTGTTGAAGACGTATAGTCGAGAAGATTGATGTGAAGAAATCGACCCCTCGAAAGTATACAGCTGAGGCGAAGCATTTGACTCGGTACAGTTGTCCGAAGAAATTGACTGCATCCCTAGAAGTCTGAAGACGTAGTATTCATTTCATTGTTCTTATTTCATTCTTTTGAGTCATAGGACATCCGTACTATGAGGAGGGGCATAGGTTCTCGATGCTTAGATACACTGTGATGCTTAGCCATAACCTATGGAAGCTGCGAGATAAACCTCTATGTGTTTCGAGCAAATACTTGCCACGAACTATGATCTTCTTTGCTGTGAGAGATTTGACTCAGACCGAGGAGTTAGCATTACTTGTTCCTCAAGTAATGTTACCGTTGCTCCAAACTCCGATCGTTTGAACGTGTCGGTTGGCCATTTGCTGGATCGCATGTCCAAAATGGTCATTTCCCTTCTGAGATGGTTGTGGCTATAAATAGCCACCCCGCTCCAACATTGTCCATTGGCTGCCCCGCTTAAGATTTCTGAGAAGATTGACTTGAGCAACCCCTCTCGAAATGATTTGAGTTTAAGATCCACCGAGAGAAAAATCAAGAGCCCAAACTTAGACAGTGGTTTAGCATATAGTAGTTCTCAGTGAGAGTTCTTGTACCTATTACTCTTGAGAGCTGAGCACTCTCTAGACAGACATGTTTTGGTTCAAGTGTTGAAGAGTCGTTGTCTTCACCAAACCAGATCTTCAGCAAGAGCAACCAAGAGTGATTGTGGTTCTAGAAGGTTGACCAAAGGTTTGGAGATCGCCGACAAGTATCTACCACGAGTGAAATCAACCTGAGCATGACCAGCTCTGCGTTGATGGAGAAAAGGATGAAGAGAGTTTATCTTCCGTGTTAAGTCACAACCCCTCCAACCAGACGTAGCCCTTTGGCAGAAGGGTGAAGTGGTCTACCAAATCTATATGTCGCAATCGAGCACCACTTGTTCTATTTTTTCACTGTATTACTTTCAGTAATCATTGTGTGCCCTCTGTGATGATAGTTATCTAATCAGTTCCCATCCGGTGTAAATCTCTCTAATTATATCTTACTCTGAGTTCTTTGTTCTTCTTAGCCTCTATTGTTGTTCTTCAGTATTTCTTTCATAGCTCTATACAAGTTCCTCTTCATGTTTCTTATTCTATTGGCATGTTGTATTACCATCGTCATAGTTAAGCATGTTGTTTACTATGCTTGAATCATTATTGATGCTTATCTTGAAGAATATATTCCTCAGTAGCATGCATGTTTGAATTATTTTTTATCGAACCTTATCTCCGTTGTTGTGTTTGGGACCAGTTCAGAACTTTTGAAAGAAAATTTGAATCTCCCATTCACCCCCTCTGGTTGATATACTCTCGGTCCCAACAACATGGTATACAATGGACTCATCCAATAATTCAATTAAACCGACACATCCAATAATTCAATTAAATATCATCATCAGTAGCCTATTGGCTTACATGGTTGAATTGCATGCCTTTTTAACAATGGCATTAGATACACTATGAGTTAACCTTGACGGGGCATTCATTTCATGACCAGTGGAGATGGTTGTTCCCCTCTTTTCCTCTGAAGTTCATTTCAACCAAACAATATATTCAAAAATAAACCAAAAGAATATTCATGAGACAATATTATCTTAGTTTCTTATATCTTGTTCAAAAATTATCTCGAAACATGAGGGCACAGGGCACTAAAAGACACAAATATGCTAATCAACTTTGCTTTCTAAGTGATTAACCTTCAAGCATTAATCCTCATGTCTTGTACCCGAAACACCTAATGCTTAGTTTATTTGTAGCGGGATAATGGATTGTTGGACCATACATATGATATTTATGATGACGAAATGAGATGCTCTCGAAGCATATAAGCACTGAAGTCAATAGTTGGTTGCCTGAGTTTGAGCAGGTCACTGCCTTCTAAACTGCAGTGGAAACAGTTCACACTTTTTAAAATTAATTTTTTGTTACATATAATTAGGTGCTTCATCGCTTTGATAATGCTGACAGCATTAAGACCAACTCTCCTTTGCTATTGGTTTCCTTCAGTTAGACTCCATTGTCCTAGAACATTTCTTGGAATCAACATTGTCATGTATAGAGTTCTAACTATTGCATGCATCAGATCTATTCAATTGGTGTTCTCTGTGTGAAGGGGAAGGGAAATTGTGTTTTTTGCACACTTAACTTCGATGACTTGATGTATTGAGCCCCCCCCCCATAAAACATGACATAAAATTGGTCCATGTGTTGTTTAAAACATCCCAACTAATTAGAAAATGGTTTACACACTTTTGATATAAATATGGTTTACACACTTTTCATATGTTTACACACATGTACAACTATCTGGGTAGAAAATAGTTTACAACTAACTCCAAAATAATCCTCATGTTTTAGTACTATACCCTGAAGGCATAGTGCATGGTAGTGCTTCAGAACGAACATCCAGGTAGTTCTATTCCAGTGCATATGCATGCGTGGGCACTAGTTTGTCAATATGTTGTCGGTCTAAATTTGTATGCATCTTCGAAGTCGTAGTCAATCTTTACCAACCTATTATGTGTCTACCTGGATTTGAATGAAATCATTCATCTATTTTTAGGTTTCGTCCTTATCATATCAATAGTTAATGCATTAGTGGCTTCTAATCATTATTGTACCATCGCTAGCTAGAATATAACAAAATACAAAGATCTCTACTACCAAGATAACACAAAGATCTTTGCAAATTCTTTGGCATTTTTTATATTTGTGGAACATAATATTTCCAGTTAATTTGTTGTTATCCACACAAATCTTGTCCTTTGAACCATACAAACCTTAGGGGCAACGTGACACCCAACGACCTACGAAGATTTACCTATAAGAAATTTCCAATGAACCATGCCAATGGAATGTGGCACGTGCATATGACAACATGAAAGGCAGTGTCTCGCCTCTTGGGATGAATCTAGTTATGTTTTATGATTAATCTACTAATGTTTTATGTTGGGTATTTTTGAAGCAATTATTTTGCAGTAGCAGATAAAGGAACTTTTAGGATCAGCTGTTTGCTTGAACGCCTCTTTTGATTCATTTTTGTTCATTCCTTTATGAAAGAATCTAGGCTCCAAGGATGAGATCAAGCTAGATCAGGGACCTATTAGAAGCATGAAGGTATTTTTTGCTAGTCCCCAACATCCTGTATATGTGTATTTGTGATGTTTCCTCATTCCAGTTGAAGATCCTAAGGAAGTGACTTCACTAATGGGCATCGTGGAGATGCGTGTGGTGAATTTTTTTCATGCATCAATCATATTTAGTCTTGAAATCAGAGTGATCAAGCCTCACCTTGGAGAATCAGAGATAATATATAGCTCTACTAGTGTGAATTTCAAGCCCAAATTTGAGGGCAAGTTTCAAACTGATGTGATTATAAATATTAGTAGTTATATCAATGCATGGCATAAAAATGACAAATCCAATACTTCTATGAAGCTAAAACATTGAATAATTCAATTAAATATCATTATCACTAGCCTTTTGCCTTACATGGTTGAACTTGCTGCCTTTTTTAATGGTATTAAATTCACTATGAGTTAACCCTGATGGGACATTTGTTTCAAGTACAATAGAGATGGTTGTTCCTCTGTTTTGCCTCAAAGTTCATTTCAACTAAACAATATATTGGAAAATGAACCAGAAGAACATTCAAGGGCAAAGGTTAGCTCAGTTTCTTATCTCTGTGTTGGAAAATTATCATGAAGCATGAGGGCAGAGGGCACTAAAAGTCACCCATCTACAAACAAACTTCACTCTCAAAGTGATTAGCCTTCAAGCATAGATCCTCATGTCTTGTCCATGAAAAACCTAATGCTTAGTTTATTTTTGCCAGGATAACAGATTTTTGGACCGTATAAATGATCTTTATGATGGTGAAATGAGATGCTCTTGAAGCATAAGCACTGAAGTCAATAGTTGGTTGTCTGAGTTTGAACATGTCAGTGCCTTCTAAACAACAGTCCCAAGTTGACACTTTTTCAAGTTATATTATTTTTTAAATAAAATTAGATGTGTGATCGCTTCTATAGTGCTGCCAACATTAAGACCTACTCTACTCTACTATTGGTTTCCTTTAGTCAGAGTCCATTGTCCTGGAACTTTTCTTGGAATCAACATTGTCAAGTATAGAGTTCCAACTATTACATGCGTCAGATCTATACAATTGGGTGTTCTCTGTATGAAGGGAAAGGGAAAGAGAAATCGTGTTCTACACACGCTTTACTTTAGTGAGTTGATGTATTGAGCCCAACAAAGAGAAGGGTTTTGGGCACCAATTTTTTCTGCCATAAAATATGATGTAAAATTGGTGCCAGTGTTGTTTTAGACATCCGAACTGATTTGAAAATGGTTTACCCACTTTTGATATAAAGATGGTGTACACACATGCGCAATTATCTGGTAGAAAATAGTTTATAGCTGACTAAAAAATAAGCCTCTTATTTTAGTACTAAACCATCGAAGCATAGTGCACAGTAGGGCTTTAGTACCCACATTTTGGTAGATACATTATAGTACATATGCATGCAAGGACGCTAGTTTGTCAATATGTTGTCATTCTAATTTCGTATGCATCTGCTAAGTCCTAGTCAATCTTAATCGATCTATCATGTATCTACCTAGATCATGATGAAATCATCCGTCAATTTTTAGGTCGTGTCCTTATCATATCAATAGTTAATGCCTTAATGGTTTCTAATATTTATTGTACTATCACTGGTTGTAATGTAACGAAATACAAAGATCTCTACCAACAACATTACACGTAGATCTATGCAAATTCTTTGGTGTTTTTTCTATTTGTGAAACAGACTCTTTCCAGTTAATTTGTCGTTATGCACATAAATCTTATCCATTGAACCATAAAAACGTTAGGGCAACATGGCACCCAACAACATGTGAAGATTGCCTATAAATAAACTTCCAATGAAGCATGACAATGGAATGGAGTGGGTGCATATGAAATTGTGTTCTAAGCATGCTTTACTTTAGTGACTTGATGTATTGGGCTCAACAAAGATAAGGTTTGTGGGCACCAAAGTTTTTCTTTCCATAAAATATGACGTAAAACTGGTGTCAGTGTTGTTTCAAACATCTGAAGTAATCAGAAAATGGTTTACTCACTTCTGATATAAAGATGGTTTACAGACATGAACAACTATATAGGTAGAAAAATGTGTATATATGACTCCAAAATAAGCCTCATGTTTTAGTACTATATCCCGAAGGCACGGTGGATAGTAGGGCGATCAGTACCAACATTCATGTAGTTCCGTTCGAGTGCATATGCATCCATGGATGCTAGCTAGTTTGTCAATATTTTGTTAGTCTAGTTTCGTATGCATCTTCTAAGTCGTAGTCAACCTTTATCAAGCTATTATTTATATACCTGGATCTGGATAAAATCATTCGTCAGTTTTTAGGTCGTGTCCTTATCATATCAATAGTATATGTCTTAATGGATTCTAATATTTATTGTGCTATCATTGGCTGGAATGAAATGAAATACAAAGATCTCTTCTAGCAACATTACACTAAGATCTATGTGAATTCCTTGTTTTTTCTAATTTTGAAACAGAATATTTCCTATTAATTCGGTGTTATCCACACAAATCTTGTGTGTTGAACCATACAAATGTTAGGGGCAACGTGACACCCAACAACCAGTGAACATTACCTATAAAGAAACTTCCAATGAACCATGCAATTGGAATGGAGCTGGTGCATATGACAGCATGCATGACGGTGTCTCGCCTCCTGGGGCGAATGTAGTCATGTTTTAAAATTAATCTACTCATGTATTAGGTTGAGTACTTTTTAAAGCAAATATTTTTACAGCAGCAGATAAAGGAACTTTTATGATCAACAGTTTGCCAGCAAGCCTCTTTTTATTCATTTGTGTCCGTTCTTTTATCAGGAATTCTAGGCTCTAAGGATGAGATCAAGCTAGATCAGGGACCTATTAGAAGCATGAAGGTAATTATCCCTCGTCCCCAATACCCACATATGTGTATTTGTGATGTTTCCTCATTCCAGTTGAACATACGTAGGGAAGCGACTTCATTAATGGGCATCATGGAGATGTTTGTGGTGAAAAATTTCATGCATCAATACTTTCTGGTCTTGAACTTAGAGTGAGCAAGCCTCACCTTGGAGAGTCAAAGCAAATTGATGGCTCTACTTGTGTGAATTTCAAGCCCAAATTTGACGGCAAGTGTCAAACTGATGTGATTCTAAATATTAGTACTTGTTGTAATGCGTGGCATAAAAATGCAAAACCAATAATTCAATTAAATTGACACATGCAACAATTCAATTAAATATGATCATTAGTAGCATGTTGGCTTATATGTTTGAAAAACATGCCTTTTTCAATGGGTTTAAATACACTATGAGTTAACCCTGATGGGACATTTATTTCAGGTCCAGTAGATATTGTTGTTCCCCTCTTTTGTCTCAAAGTTAATTTCAAGAAAACAATATATTAGGAAATGAATTAGAAGAATAATCTGGAGCAATGGTTAGCTTAGTTGCTTATATCTTTGTTTCAAAATGATCTTTAAACATGAGGGTAGAAGGCACTAAAATACACTCATCGGCTAACCAACTTCACTTTCTAAGTGGTTAGCCTTCAAGCATTGATCCTCATGTCTTGAACCTGAAACACCTAATACTTAGTTTATTTGTGCTAGGATAACGGATTGTTGGACCATATAGATGATCTTTATGACGATGAAATGAGATGCTCTCAAAGCAGAAGGACTAAAGTCAATAGTAGGTTGTCCGAGTTTGAATAAGTCGGTGCCTTCTAAAGAGCAATCCACAGTTGAAACCTTCTCAAGTTATATTCTTTTTTTTACATAAAATTAGATGTGTGACTGCTTTGATAATGTTGACAACATTAAGATCTACACTGCTTTACTATTGGTTTCCTTCAGTCAGAGTCCATTGTCCTAGAAATTTTCTTGGAATCAACACTTTCATGTATATAGTTCCGACTATTGCATCCATCGGATCTATACACTTGGTGTTCTCTATATGAAGGGAAAGGGAAATTATGTTCTATGCACGCTTACTTTAGTGACTTGATGTATTGAGTCAACAATATAAGGTTTTTGGGCATCAAAATTTTGATGCAAAAAATATGACGTAAAATTGGTGCATGTGTTGTTTCGGATATCTTTAAAAAATTATAAAATGGTTTACACACTTTTGATATGAAGATAGTTTACGCACATGAACAACTACCCGGGAAGAAACTAGTTTACAACTGACTCCAAAATAAGCCTCATGTTCTAGTACAAGACCCTGAAGGCACAATGCATGATATGGCTTCAGTATCAACATTCAGGCAGTTTCATTCCAGTGCATAAGCATGCATGGACGCTAGATTGTTAGTATGTTGCCAGTCTAGTTTCGTATGCATCTTATAAGTCATAGTCAATCATTAACAAGCTATTATGTAGCAATATGGATCTGGATGAAATCATCCATCAATTTTTATGTTGTGACCTTACCATATCAATAGTTAATTCCTTAACGGCTTCTAATCTTTATTGTACTGTCACTGGCTGGAATGTAACGAAATACAAAGATCTACAGTAGCCACATTATACAAAGATCTATGCAAAAAATTGATGTCTTTTTTTACTTTTGAAACACAATCTTTCCACTTAATTAATTATTATCAACACAATATCTTGTCTGTTGAACCATACAAACGTTAGGGGCAACGTGAAACCCGATAGCGTGTGAAGATTATCTATAAAGAAACTTCTAATTAACCATGCCAATGGAATGGAGGAGGTGCATATGATAGCATGAATGGTAGTGTCTCGCCTCCTAGGTTGAATCTAGTCATGTTTTAGGATTAATCAACTCATGCTTTAGGTTGAGTATTATTTTAAAGATTTTTTTGCAGGAGTAGATAAAGGAACATTCAGGATCAACAGTTTGGCTGAAAGCCTCTTTTGATTCATCGGTGTACGTTCCTTTGTCAACCATTTTATGCTCCAAGGATGAGATCAAGCTAGATCAGGGACCTATTAGAAGCATGAAGGATATTTCCCCTACTCCCCAATATACTTTATATGTGTATTTGTGATGTTTGCTCATTCCACTTGAGCATCCGTAGGCAAGTGACTTCACTAATGGGCATCATGGAGATCCTTGTGGTGAAAAAAATTGTGCATCAATCCTTTCTGGTCCTAAACTTAGAGTGATCAAGCCTCACCTTGGAGAGTCGGAGCAATTGATAGTGCTACTGGTGTGAATTCCAATCTCAAATTTGATGGCAAGTTTCAAGTTGATGTGAGTCTAAATATAAGTCATTATGTAAATGCATGGCATAAAAGTGACAAATCCAATAATTCAATTAAACTGACACATTAATTATCATCGTTAGTAGCCTGCTGGCTTACATGGTTGAAATGCATGCCTTTTTCAATGGGATTAAATACACTATGAGTTAACCATAACAGGACATTTGTTTCAGGTCCAGTAGAGATGGTTGTTCCCCTCGTTTGTCTTGAAGTTCATTTCAACCAAACAATATATTGGAAAATGAACCAAAATACTATTCAGGGGCAAAGGTTAGCTTAATTTCTTATCTCTGTGTTTGAAAATTATCTCAAAACATGAGGGCGGAGCGTACGAAAAGAAACCCATCTAACCAACTTCGCTTTCTAAGTGATTAGCCTTCAAGCATTGATCCTCATGTCTTGTGCCTAAAACACCTAATGCTCAGTTTATTTGCGCCAAGATAACGGATTATTGGGCCATATAGATAAACCTTATGATGACGAAATGAGATGTGTTGGAAGCATAAGCACTGAAGTCAATAGTTGGTTGTTTGAGTTTGAACAGGCCAGCGCCATCTAATCATCAGTTTGTAGTTGACTACTTTTAAATTTATATTATATTTTAAATTAAATTAAATGGGGTGACCGCTTTGATAATGTTGACATCATTAAAATCTACTCTCCTTCCATATTGGTTTCCTTCTATCAAAGTCCATTGCCCTAGAACTTTTCTTGGAATCAACATTGTCATGTATAGAGTTCCAATTGTTACACGCGTCAGATCTATGCAATTGGGTGTTCTCCGTCTGAAGGGAAAGAGAAATTGTGTTATGCACACGCTTTATTGTAGTGACTTGATGTATTGAGCCGAAAAAGAAGGTTTTTTTGGCACCAATCTTTTTTCTGCCATAAAATAAGACGTAAACTTGTGCGAGTGTTGTTTTAGACATCTGAACTAATTAGAAAATGGTTTACACACTTTTGATATAAAGATGGTTTACACACATGAACAATTAACTAGGTAGAAAATAGTTTAAAGTTGATTCCAAAATAAGCCTCATGTTTTAGTAGTAGACCCTGAAGTCACAGTGCATGGTAGGGCTTCAGTACCAACATTCATGTAGCTCCGTTCCAGTGCATATGCATGCATGGATTCTAACTAGTTGGCCAATATGTTGCGAGTCTAGTTTCGTATGCATCTTCTAAGTCGTAGTCAATCTTTACCAAGCTATTATGCATCTACCTGGATCTGGATGAAATCGTTCGTCAATTTTTAGATCACGTCCTTATCATATCAATATTTAATGCCTTAATGGCTTCTTTATTGTATCGTCGCTGGCTGGAATGTAACGAAATACAAAGATCTCTCTTAGCAACATTACCCAAAGATCTATGCAAATTCTTTGGTGTTTTTGTATTTGTGGAACATAATATTTCCACTTAATTTATTGTTATCCAATCTGTGAACATTACCAATACAGAAAATTCCAATGAACCATGCCAATGAAATGGAGCAGGTGCATACGACAACATGCATGTCGGTGTCTCACCTCCTGGGGAGAATCTAGTCATGTTTTATGATTAATCTACTCATGTTTTAGCTTGATTATATTTTAAAGCAATTATTTTTGCAGCACTAGATAAAGAAACCCTTAGGATCAATAGTTTTCCTGATAGCCTCTTTTGATTCGTTTGTGTACATTCCTTTAGCAGAGATTCTAGGCTCCGAGGATTAGATCAAGCTAGATCAAGGACCTATTAGAAGCATGAAGGTAATTTTCCATAGTCTCCAATATCCCATATATGTGTATTTGTGATGTTTCCTCATTCTAATTGAACATCCATAGGGAAGCGACTTCATTAATGGGCATCATAGAAATGCTTGAGGTGAAAATTTTCATGCATCAACCATTTCCGGCCCTGAACTTAGAGTGAGCAAGCCTCACCTTGGTGAGTCGTAGCAAACTGATAGCGCTATTGGTGTGAATTTTAAGCCCAAATTTCACGGCAGGTTTCAAACTGATGTGATTCTAAATATTAGTAGTTACGACAATGCATGGCATAAAAATGCAAATCCAATAATTCAATTAAACTCACACACCCAATAATTTAATTAAATACCAACATTAGTTGCTTGTTGGCTTACATGATTGAACGCATGCCTTTTTTTTCAATGGGATTAAATACACTGTGATATAACCCTGATATGACATTTGTTTCAGGTCTAGTAGAGATGATTGTTCCCCTCTTTTGCCTGAAAGTTCATTTCAACCAAACAATATATTGGAAAATGAACTAGAAGAATAACCAGGAGCAAAGGTTAGCTTAGTTGTTATCTATTTGTTTGAAAATTATCTTGAAACAAGAGTGCATAGGGCTCTATATGGAACTCATCTGCTAACCAATTTCACTTTATAAGTGATTAGCCTTCAAGCAGTGATCCTCATGTCTTGTGCCTAAAACACATAATGCTTAGTTTATTTGTGCTAGGATAATTGATTGTTGGACCATATAGATGATCTTTATGATGATGACATGAGATGCTCTCGAAGCATAAGCACCGAAGTCAATAGTTGGTTGTCTAAGTTTGAATAGGCCAGTGCCTTCTAAACAACATCCGCAGTTGACACCTTTTCAAATTATATATATATATATATATATATATATATATATATATATATATATATATATATATATATATATATATATATATATATATATATATATATATATATATATATATACATACATAAAATTAGATGTGTGATCGCTTTGATAATGTTGTCATCATTAAGATCCACTCTACTTTGCTATTGGTTTCCTTTTGTCAGAGTCCATTGTACTGTAAATTTTCTTGGAATCAACATTGTCATGTATAGAGTTCCAACTGTTGCATCCATCAGATCTATACAATTGGTGTTCTCTGTACTTTAGTGACTTGATGCATTGAGGCCAACAAATAGATGGTTTTTGGCACCAAATTTATTTTTGCCATAAAATATGATGTAAAACTGGTTTACATCTAAACTAATTTGAAAATGGTTTACACACTTTTGATATAAAGATGGTTTACACACTTTTGATATAAAGATGGTTTACACACATGAACAACTATCTAGGAAGAAAATAATTTACAACTGACTCCAGAATAAGCATTATGTTATAGTAATATACCCTGAAGGCACAATGCATGGTATGGCTTTAGTACCAACATTCAAGTAGTTTCGTTCAAGTGCATATGCTTGCATGGGTGCTAGTCTGTCAATATGTTGTCGGTCTAGTTTCGTATGCATCTTCGAAGTCGTAGTCATTCTTTACCAAGCTATCATGTAGCTATCTAGATCTGGACGAAAGTTTCATTAATTTTTAGGTTGTGTCCTTATAATATCAAAGGTTAATACCTTAATGGCTTCTAATCTTTATTGTACTATCCCTGGTTGGAATGTAATGAAATACTAAGATCTCTGCTAGCAACATTACACAATGATCCATGCGATCACGATAAAAAAAAAACAATGATCCATGCGAATTCTTTGGTGTTTTTTCTATTTGTGGAACATAATCTTTCCACTTAATTCATATTTATCCACACAACTCTTGTCCGTTGAACCATACAAACATTAGGGGTAATGTGGCACCCAATAGTTTGTGAATATTACCTATAAAGAAACTCCTAATGAACCATCCGAATGGGACGGAGCAGGTGCATATGACAACATGAATGGCAGTTTCTTGCCTCCTAGGATGAATCTAGCCATGTTTTAGGATTAATCAACTCATGTTTTAGGTTGAGTACTTTTTAAACAATTATTTTGCAGCAACAGATAAAGGAACTTTCAGGATCAACAATTTGCCCAAAAGCCTCTTTTGAGTCATTTGTGTTCATTCCTTTGTCAACAATTTTATGGTCCGAGGATGAGATCCAGGGACGTATTAGGAACATGAATGTTATTTTCTCAAGTCCCCAATATCCGATATATGTGTATTTGTGATGTTTCCCTCATTCTAGTTTAGCATATGTAGGCAAGTGACTTCATTAATGGGCAACATCGAGATGCTTGTGGTGAAAATTTTCATGCATCAATCCTTACTGGTCTTGAACTAAGAGTGATGAAGCCTCACCTTGGAGAGTCGGAGCAAATTGATAGGGCTACTGGTCTGAATTCCAAGCCCAAATTTGACGGCAAGTTTTGAACTGATGTGATTCTAAATATTAGTAGTTATGTCAATGCATGGCATAAAAATGACAAATCCAATAATTCAATTAATCTGACACATCCAATAATTCAATTAAATATCATCATCAGTAGCCCGTTGGATTACATAACTGCATGCCATTTTCAATAGGATTAAATACACTTTGAGTTTACCCTGACGGGACATTTGTTTCAGGTCCAATAGAGATGGCCATTCCTCTCTTTTGCCTCAAAGTTCATTTAAACAAAACAATATATTAGAAAATGAACTAGAAGATAATTAGGAGCAAATGTTAGCTTAGTTTGAACAGGTCAGTGCCTTATAAACAATAGTACACAGTTGACATTCAAGTTATATACCTTTTTACATAAAATTAGATGCATGATCACTTTGATAATGCTGGCATCATTATGATCTACTCTACTTTACTATTGGGTTCCGTTAGTCAGAGTCCATTATCCTGGAACTTTTCTTGGAATTAACATTGTCATGTATAGCGTTCCAACTCTTGCATGCAGATATATACAATTGGTGTTCTATGTACGAAGGGAAAGGAAATTGTGTTCTACACACGCTTTACTTTAGTGACTTGATGTATTGAGGCCAACAAAGACAAATGAAAGGTTTTTGGGCACCGGTTTTTTTTCTGCCATTAAATTTGACGTAAAACTTGTGCATGTGTTTTTAAGACATATAAACTAATTAGAAAACGGTTTACACACTTTTGATATAAAGATGGTTTACGCAGATGAACAACTATTTGGGAAGAAAATTGTTTAGAACCGACTCCAAAATAATCCTCATGTTTTAGTATGAGACCCAGAAGGCACACCTCAACGGGACAAATACTAAGATCGACATTGCACAATGCAAAAAACACATACCCGAGTGAAATTAGTATCTCAAACTTTTGCATAGGGGAAAAGGGGCTCAGAGGCTTAAAGGATCTAACCGGAATGAAAGCACGCACACGCACACACTAACACAAACAGTTGCACCGGCGCACGCCTCTTCCGAATTCGAGGCATACCAAGCAAGGAAATAGAGAGGGAGACAATAGAGATCATCCATCAAATAATCATATAAATCACGAAAACAAACTGGTGTTCCTGGAAGGAATTCACTTACTCGAGAAATAACTAAATATCTTCCGAGGGTTGCCTCTTTAGTCAATCAACAACCCACAATGCCCACTTCAGTAGCTAATAAATCCATACTACAAAAAACTTCTGCAGAAAACAAATAGTTAGATTAGATATCCATAAAACATGGCATGAAAGTATGAAACACGTATGTTTCTGTACGAGGCGATGTTGCCAAACGCCATATATCCAAACAAAATAACTACAACAGTCAATGGCTAGATTAAAAGTACCTAAGCACACACCCAAACTTTAAGGTACTGATTCGAAATCATTCATAATGATGATGGTTTCATGCATAATTTGCTAGTACCTAAGTAAGAGATAAGATATAAATGTGAATATGCAATCATACTTACCACCCGAGAATTGCCTGCTAATGAGAACTGACATCTTTTTCAACAGATTAAATAAAAAGATGCCACAACATCAGTCATCATATAGAAGAAGAAGACTCTAAACCTTGAAAAATAACCTTGAGGCTAAAAGATAACCCATTGTAGACATACTTTTTTTATCATCTCTAAATTGTGCATACAAAATTTAAGATAAAACAATCTTATCGACCATTGCACGTGCGGTTAATACACTAGGGATATTGCTGCCACCCCCGGCTCTCATGATCAAGCCTAATCTTCCATGGAGAATGGCTTTGCGCCACCCTTGGCATCGTGCCTTTGCACCCACTATGAGTGTGAGTGTGAGTGCGAGTGTGTGTGTGTGACGACATTTCATAGCGTTGCACCGAGTGTAGGCTACGCTTCCGCCGACCCACACGCGGGTCAGACTCTCCGGAGACAGGAACACGCGCCTGCGCTGCCGAGCCACCGCAATGGCGATGCCGCCGAAGCCCGGCGAGCCGCCCAAGCCCACGCCGGGGCGCGGCCCCAGCCTCAACCCCAACCCCAACCCCTGCCCGCTCCCGCCCATTCCCGGCGGCCCCCAGCCGGGCCAGCCCCCGGCGCCGCCGCGGTCCCACCACCGCCGCGCCAGATCTGAGGTGCCCTTCCGCTTCCCGGACGCCGACGGCGGGGGCTTCGACGAGATCGGCTCCGAGGACGACCTCTTCTCCACGTTCATGGACATGGACAAGATCCGCGACCGCGCCGCGGAGACGTCCTCCTCGCCGCCGCGCCCCACCAAGCACCGCCACAGCGCGTCCTTCGACGGGTTCGCCATGGGCTGCGGCGGGCCCGGGAGGCAGGATGGCGGCGGCGGGGTGTTCGCCGACGTGCTGGAGGCTAAGAAGGCCATGTCCTCCGAGCAGCTGTCTGAGCTCGCCTCCGTCGACCCCAAGCGTGCCAAGAGGTGACCCGTCGCATCCTGAGGCTCCCTTGGATTTTGAGTTGGTTGTTGGTCGGTAGGATGCTAGGGTTACAAGTAGCTCTTACTTTTGATAAACAACTGACGGAGCGACTGGAAGGACTAGCAAGAATTGTGGTCTAGGTTGTTGTGACTCGTAGAGATTCTGCAAGCAAAGATATGTGGCAGAAAAAGTGCACATCCTAGCAGACTATTACACAATCCAATCACGGCACATTTTTTGGTGTTAGTGGTCTTGAATCCGGATAGTGACAGGCAGATCCTAGGACAGGATTTGCTGCCCAGCTTAATTAGGTACCACAGGGCTTCCTTCTGACGTTTCTGGCTTAATTAGGTATCACAGGACAAGCACCCATAGAAGTGTTTCAAATGCTAATTTTATTGCTCTCTAAGTTGCTGTCATTGTTCGAAAAGCGGCTCATGGCATTTAGTTCTTAAATAAGCGAAGGGCATGGGATGAAAGGGGCGGGAGATGGCAACGAATGCCGCATGTCGCCTTCTTATGGTATTTTCTCTCCATCGGCTATGGCTTCTTTGTTATCATTTTCTATGGGTCTCCAACTTATTCAATGAAGCTTGCGTGGCATATCTTTGAGTTCATAGTTCTTCTGTTTCAGATTAACCATTTCCTACTTTAGCTTACATCAAGTTTGGTTATACATTGGTTAATTTCTCTCCCAATCTTTTTACTGTGATCTATCCATGCAATACCTAGTCATGTGTATTTGTGATATATTTCTACCTGTACCAGTTGGTTACATTGTTTCCACGTCTAATTATAAATATTTTATTTTTTCCACAAGTTTCTGTAATACGGAGTGTCAAATAATTATTTAATGTGTTTTATTTTGTATGTTATCATCTTAGTCCAAAAATCTTCTTATTGCCATGTAGTTATTTAATAAGCTCTTAAATACACAAAGCACGTGGAGTGAAAGAGGCAGAAGATGGCGATTTATTGCATGTTGCTTAGGTCTGCACTGTTTTACGGTGTCGCCCATTTTCAAGGCCTTTTTTATTTTATGCGCTAATGATCTGCAAGATGTTCAATGAAGTTACCGTGATCTACTTTTTAATTTGTTCTTTATTTTGGAATAACTAGCTTAAATTTAAATATATCCCTGTTTCGTGTAAATTAAACAGCATTGCATATGCTTTCTTTGAGCAAATATTTGTACTGCAATCAAGTTATATAAATACCTATATTTCTCGTGTAGGTTTCATTCGCACAGATTTCTAGTATCAGGCGATCTTGATTGCAATAGATCAATTATACTGGTTATGAACTACTTTTTTCTGCTTAGCCTATCAAATTTGTCCCAGCTGTGGAAAGCTGATGCATCAGAACTTCACATAGGATATGATTCCTTCCATCTCCAAAAGAGAATATGTTTTTCTAAGGCTATGCTGTATTGGCCATCATTCTGCCCATGTGAACGTTTTTATCCAGCACACTGTTATCTGGCTGCATTGAATGATGGCAATTTAATTCCTGAGCTCTCTTTGTTTCAGAATTCTAGCGAACAGACAATCTGCAGCTCGGTCAAAGGAAAGAAAGGCTCGATATATAACAGAATTAGAGCGGAAGGTTCATACTCTTCAGACGGAGGCTACTACTCTTTCGGCACAACTGACGCTATTTCAGGTAAAATTTCATCCATCTGTTTGCCTCATGGATTGCAGTATTATCATTATTTTATTAGTTCATGCGTTGTCAGCAGGGCCATCTCCAGAAATTTGGGGCTCCGGTGCGACATGCAATGTGTCTTTTTTTTTGCATAATTAAACTAATACAACTAAGTGTACTCTCATTTCATTATATAACTTAATTATGTGTTATTTCGTATAATATTTTAGAATTAGAAATTAGATTTCAGGTAGTGTGCCACATGAATCCTATAATAAGAGGGATTGCATTCCAAACAACCAGGAAGATAAAGATTGTATAAAAAAGAAATAACCTAATGTAGTGTTTTCGTTATCTATTTTAATTACGGGCTTATGGCTTACCTTGGAATGTATCTGGGGGTGACCGTATAGCTGTTGTAGTTGCGAATCCGGAGGACGACGGCCGGACACATGTCCGACTCACAGTGGGCGACCGTAATCTATCGCCGTCTCACTGAAGCAGGCAAGGCGGCGCCTCACTATTCTCGCTTGTGAAGTTGCGGAGGAACGCACACTCGACCAGTCGGCAATAGCGAGCAGGCCCAGTAGCGCCCGCCTTATTTTCCTATTTGATCTTTTACCAACAGGCCCGAAGGAGTGAGGCACCATACTGGGCCGACTGGGGGCCTGCTGGCTGGGTATCATACATGTCGGTGCCTCACCATAACATGTGTCCGCATCTGGCTCGTCCTGCTACAGTTTTCTCTCGGATAGAATCGTACGACCCAGGCAAAAAAAACCCAGCCAGCCAGCACAGGAACTGGCTGGTTTTTCATGATTTTTTCCTCCGGTTGGGCCCCTACGATTTTGGAGGCCCTATGCGATTGCACAGGCCGCACATCCTCGTCGTCTGGCCTAGTGGCCTGGTTCTCAGTACACAAAAGAGAACACATTGCATGGTAATTCTGCCTTTTAAACTGCACTGAGAAGCCAGCTGAATCCAATACATGGAAATCGGAGTCAACCAAACTGCATCTGCTCTGCACCTAGTGAATCACTAGTCGCCATTATATTTTCTTTGAGCTGATGCACATGCCATCAAAGCATATGAAGTGGTAGTGCCCTAAAATGCACGGACACGGGGACGGAAAGACGAGGATACACATACAGGGATACGGGATACGGGGATATGGCGAGTATATATAAAATAAAATAAAAATATGCCATGTAGTATAGATTTAAGACAGAAAATTAAAAGAGATCAGAATAGAGGATACTGCCCCCCATTTGGTGTCTCTTTTATCAAGTGCTTGGTTGATCCTCATCCCCCCATGTCATGTTGTCATTGCAAGCTGCATCCATCTTGCAAAACACATCAAACACAAACAGCATAAGCAGCAGCTGCGCAAGCAAGAGCATAAACAGCAGCAGCACAAGAATAAGTATTGAATCAGCAGCAGCACAAGCACAAGTGCACAACTATTCAAGCAGAAGCAAATAGTAGCAGCCTAGCAGGCTAGCAGCACAAGCATGTAAACAACTAGAGAATCACAACATGTAGTAGCAGCACAAGCAAGCAGCAAGCCAGCAAGCAACATCCAGCAGCACAAGCAAATCTGAAGAATAAAAGAGGAAGAGGTTGTGGAAAGAGGAGACGCTGCTGGGTTACCTGCGAGGCTAAGGGTAGCGCCAGGGTCGCCGGTCGAATCCAGACGACCTGGGACACTGGGAGTGAGTACCTCGTCCTTAAGACGAGAGCGTGCGGGAGTTCCTGCAAAATAGGTTAGGTACTGAGTTGGGCCGAGGCTGCTTGGCCAGGCCGTGTCCCAAACTTATCCCGCATGTGTCCCGGCGTATCCCTGTATTCTTTTTAAAATTGAAATTCGGGGATACTGCAAAATTCGCGTATCCCGGTGTATCCCCGTATCTGAACGGCAGTTCGGCACTTCCAGGCATGTCCGTGCTTTTTAGGTAGTGCCAAACCACCTGAAGTGATTTTTGTATGTGGTTATATTAACAATATGGAGGGCTGAAGGGTGATACCCTGCAGCTTGAGGCAATAAAATGCTGTGACTCTGTTTACCAGAAATCCAGAACTGTTCGGTTCTGATATCCACCATGTTTGTAATGTTGTATGCATTAAGTTCCGACCAGGACTGTGGGTTTTACATTTTAGCATGTTCTTTTGTATAAAAAATGTTGTTTGCATAAAGTTGCTGGATATCATTTAAGGAACAATATCTTGGTGGCAGAGAGACACAACAGGACTTTCCGCTGAAAATACAGAGCTCAAGATTAGGTTGCAGGCCATGGAACAGCAAGCTCAACTGCGTGATGGTGAGATTTTTATCACCTTAACTAGTATAATCATGGCAACTCTTGATTTCCATTGTTTCAGACTATTTTGTACAGGAAGGTCCCTCATTGTTGCTCTGTAGATTGACATAGAACAAATAACTTCGTATCCAAACAGATAGATAACTTGTGTTGTCTTACAGAGATAATATTCAAAAAAAAAAAAGTCTTAACAGATATAGCATATGTTTGCAGCTCTGAATAATACACTCAAGCAGGAAGTGGAGAGGCTTAAGATTGCTACGGGTGAGATGACAAAGCCTGATGAAGCATATAATACGGGAATGCATCATGTCCCATACAACCCGCCTTTCTTCCAGCTTTCTGAGCAACATGCACCTCAGCACCATTCAAGTATTCACCAGCTGCCATCTCAGTTCCAACCACCTCATCCCAATGTCCCAAGCCACCAGATGCTATCCCACCCAAACACGTTCCCAGATATGATGAATCAAGACTCGCTTGGGCGGTTCCAAGGGCTGGACATTGGCAAAGGATCAGTGGCTGTGAAGTTGGAGGCAGAGGCTGCCGCGAAGTCAGAGGGTAGCTCCGTATCTGCAGGTGAAAGTAATAGCACCTTCTAATTATGGGCCTACCTGCAAACAAGCACTCCTTTCATTTAGATTTATTTGTTCATAGTCTTACATCCTCAAACTGCTTTCCTTGTCCCGCTAGGCATATTTTTTGTCCAATTCGTTCTATTTATGAGGGGTTGTTTGGTTGTAGGAATCTAGGTAGTTTTGTTTGGGTTCATTTCCCATGTGTTGTGTGTTGTTTCAAAGTTAGGAGGACTGGGTGATCAGTCTGTTTTCTTTGGTTACCATGTGGACAATCAATCATGAGTTTTCCATTTGAAATTTACATTTTCTGTTGATATGCTTTGCATCCTGGGAATCTAGAAGTATCAAATTGTTGTAGAACTGTGGTGTATCAGAAATCTGAACTTCTTAGTAAATGGTATGCACACTTTTGATATAAAGACAATTTACACACGTCTACTATCTTTTACCGGCTCAAGTACCGGTTGCTCATGGTTGATTAGTCCTATGACGTTTATTTGCAGAAAAGAAGTCCTATCCTATGATGTAATGTGTACTTGAAACACTCGGAACCTTGCTGATCCAATGCTATCGCAGTCCGCTGTCCCATGATCCCCACATATAGCTGCACACACGCACTATATCCAGTCCTGTTTTAGTACCACTAGAAGAATCCTCAAGGCATAGTTCATGGTACGGCTTCAGAGCTAATATTCAGGTAGTGGTCTGTGTCTGTCTGGGCTGGTCTTTCCTTCCTGCATGTGTGTGGGTTCACCGCGTTTCAGAGTGAATGTTCCACCACATGCTTGCAAGTTGCAATCTCCCTGCATGCTGCGGCTAGTGTCCGTCTAAGTGGGTTTATATGGAACGAGATTCCATATTTTTGCTTTCCTATGTGTTGTATTTACCTTTTAATATCATTCACATGTGCTGCATCTACCTTCTAATATTATAAGAGAACTTCAGGATATCCGTATTTAGCATGAATTGGGGAGTACATTATTGGTGTTTCCTCGAACGGAGTGTACACACCACATCATATATAGATCTGGAAATGTGGCCCTTCCCTGTTGTTTTTAAGCTGTACACACCACATGATTTGGAGCGCACAAACCCAATTACTAATGCCTTTGCTTCCTTGGCCTTGTCAACAACTGTTCCAGGTCCTTTTATGTGCTATATATATATATATGCTGGTATTGTTATACCCTTTTGAATTGCTTGCTATTATTACGCGTGTCCTCTTATATATAGGGACAGAAACATGGCATGTACTCAGTTTGATATGTTATAAACACCATTGATTGGTAGGTTACAGACTCAGTTTGTGTCATCTAGTTAATCTCACCACCTCAGAACAAAGATACCTCAATCCATCTCTTCTGGCAACACTGTCTTCAAATCAGACGTGACATGTTGCACCGGATAATTTTGTCTCCTGTTTGACTTTGTCTTCTTAGCGTTGCACCAGGTGTTAGGCTACATTCACAGTCTAGCAAACCGAGTAGATCAGTACAATATTCCTCCACTAGAAGCCTTTGTGTCCCGACCCACATGCGGTCAAAGCCTTGGAGACAGGAACACACGCCTGCGCTGCCACTGCAATGCCGATGCCGTCAAAGCCTCGCCGGGGTGCAGCCTCAACCTCAACCCGAAGCCATGCCCTCTCCCGTCCATCCCCGGTGGGCCCCAGCCAGGCCAGCCCCCACGGTCGCGCCACCGAAGAGGCGAAGTCCCACCATCGCCATGCCATATCTGAGGTGGCCTTCTGCTTCCCGGACGCTGTGGGGGCCTTGACGAGATCGACTCCAAGGACAACCTCTTCTCCGCGTTCATGGACACGGCGAAGATCGCCGGCGCTGCGGAAACGTCCTCCTCGCTGCAAAAATACCATATGTTTGCATCTCTGAATGATGCACTCAAGCAGGAAGTGGAGAAGCTTAATATGGCTACAGGTGAGATGACAAACCCTGATGAAGCATATAATACGGGAATGCATCATGTCCCATACAACCCGTCTTTCTTCCAGCTCTCCGTGCAACACACACCTGAGCAGTGAGCACCATTTCAAGTGTTCATCACGTGCCACCCCAGTTCCAACCACCTCATACTAATGTCCCGAGCAGTGGCTATCCCACCCCAACATATTCCCAGACTAGTAGGCTTGCACGTGCAACGCACGTCTATGCATTTAGAATGCCATGAAATAATTATTAAAACAATAATGTTACACACATAATATGTATCTTAACGATGTAAATTTAATTAAAACATACATTTATTTTGTCAAGCTCATGTTTTGGGATATCATTCCAAGACACAAAGAAAAAAACCATTGGTACATCTAGCACAAAGAAAAGACCAGGACATGAAATAACAAATCAACCACGTGTTTCCATTTGAGCTGACCGTTACCATTTGAGCTGACCGTTAGCTGCCTTTCCCATGAGGTACATGTTTTCTGTTCAAATGACTTATAGATCAACAGAGAGCATAAAAGCTGTTAGTGCATTAGAAAGTGTGAGAGAGGTGGGAGATACAAATAGAAACTTACTTCAAGTTTAAAAAATAATATAGGTTATGCTCGCCATTAGCCACACACAGTTACCTGAATGTGAAATAGAAGAACAACATGTAACATTTTTGAAGAGCACAATATGTTCATTGCTGATGTACAATCTATTTTGGCCTTAAATGAAGAAGCAAGCATGCACTTTGTAATCATGGAAGATCTAGTAATCTACTCCCTCCGTTCGGAATTACTTGTCGCAGAAATGGATGTATCTAGACGTATTTTAGTTCTAGATACATCCATTTTCGAGACAAGTAATTCCGAACTGAGGGAGTAGTTGCTTACTTGGCAGTTTGGTGCTACCTGTGGAAGCCCTATTGTCCCATGAAAGCTGCACCAGGTTCCATAATATCACTGGGTTATAAATATGAAGGAGACACAAATTATCCATAGTGACTTTTGCACCCTGTGTTAAGTTGAGATAAAGATACTACAAATGGAGAGGTGTTTTGTTCCTAATAATGAAGCAGTGTATTTGCGCATTACCTGGTCCAAGTTGAGCCGAAAATACATAGATCCATACTATCATTATATACCACCCCTAAAATAGAAGTAAAACCTTGTCATACTACTATACCCTATAAACAGGCCAAAATCAAATCCATTAGTCATAATAAGCAACTTAGGTATATGAACATAACAAATATCGTATCGTTGTTCTAGCTTGGGCATACTACATTTTTCCCAATTGTCGATGAGTTTTTTTAGGTCCTTACACGGAACAGATGCCCATCTACATTCTGGAAGTAAAAAAATGTTACCAGCCTTTAACATACGCTAAACAAAACAATGAAGGAGCAAAAGCCCTGATTTCCCATTATTTATAGGAACATTGACCAGAGGAAAGAGCGTCAACATTGGGTTTAATTTCAGAATAAATTATAATTTGAACTCGGGTCATGGCATGTATATTAGCTGAGAATTGCAAAAGAGGGTGAACTAAATAATGGATCTTCATGCTCATGCTACTTGCTAAGTGTTGAAGTGTGTAACAGATCCATGCATATATAGTTAATCTCGAGATGGCAAACAATGGACCTTCATACAAATGCTACTTTCTAAATAATGGAACCAAATAAGACATCTTCATACTTATACACAAATCAATACCATGGTTCATTATTCTGCATATTACCGAGCTAGGAAATGTGTAGGCTATGTTTGTTTTTCAGTCCAGTCAAGTTTTTATTGCAAATCCAATATTTATTCGCTCAATAGTTCATCTTCATTATTAGCAAGCTATACAATTTGCCTTGTCCATCCTATAAATCTCTGCTATTTGGTGAAGTACAAAGTCACTACATTAAGTTTCACAATGATTAAGTAGGTTTAATTCCCCCTTTATCTACTGCAACAACATACTTCTTTAGTCTGAAAATTGATGCATTTATCACATTGTAATATGTAATTCAGTGAGATCAGCTAAACTGAAAAAGTTGATTGAAGAGTGGAAGCATCAGCCTATTACCTTCGGTTCGTGACGAACATACGGTTGCTCGCAACCTTGCTCTAGTGCGGCTGCTGGGCTTAGGTCAGCCGAGTCGCTCCGGTCGATCAGGTCACATTACTTCTACAAGGAATATTTTGGACATTAGTATCGAACAAATTATTATCTGAAGCCGAAGACCAAACAAACAAGGTCTACATGTCCAAGCTAATAATTGGCGCCTCTGTTTTACTTTCCTTATCATCAAAAGTTACACTATAAATTTTCTTTTATCTTTATATATCCAAGCTAGTGTATATCTAACTTAGGATCATCCTCTAATATTTAAAAATGCGCTCCTACAAATACAAAGGCTGATGCCAAGAACATGAATCACTCACTTGAAATCAAACAAACAATGTGTGGTTTATTTTGTCTGTCCCTTCGATACTTGAATTGTTACCTTTATTACTTGCATAAAGAAGTTGTTTAGATACCAAGACAACATAAGAAAATAATATTATAGCAAAGAAAAGCAAACATTTCCCAATGTTATTGGCTATGGGGGTGATACCAGGTTTGAGATGCCAAGGAGGTGCTTGATGACCACCACTGGTCGTTATCTTTGCCTCTGGCACCGTCCCAATGTTCTTGATTCCAGTCATGATCCAATCTTGCTATGGTCACCCTGCTGGACAAGTAAACAGGATAAGAGAAAAATGTGCAACCACTAATACATCGAAGAAAGCACAAGGAAGAAAGCAAGGACTGAAGATTGTCACCGATAGAATCAAGTTTTCCCCTTGGCATCGGCATCCAACTCATTAGGCATAGATTAATTACCGATAAATGCAAGTCAAAAAGCTTTCAAAGAACCTGAGAACCGAACCACAAAGACTAACGACATCAGTGGTAGCAGATGAAAAAAATTAAAGCGGGGTGGACTCAAGTTTTCGCCTTGCCATCGGCATCCAACTCATTAGGCATAGATTAATTACCGATAAATGCAAGTCAAAAAGCTTTCAAAGAACCTGAGAACTGAGCCACGAAGACTAACATCGTCAGTGGTAGAGGATGATTTTTTTAAGGCGGGGCGTACTCTAAACTCTAGTTCACAAAAAAGTTTGATGCAAAGCAAAAACAAAGAACTTAGACGTCTGGCTCGATGACCCCTGGCTCCCGGCATCACCACCGTGCAAGCCATGCCAGTTGATTTTTGCCAACAGGCAAACAAGTAGCATGTACACATGCAAGTATAGAAACCATGACGTACCTCTCAGAACTGAAAGCGACCTCACATGAAGGGACACACCATGTCTTCCACACAGTCTTCTCTTTTCCAGCCAACGACACAGACTTGCCGGCCAGGCATGAGAGAAAGCAACAAACAATTTCACATACAGGCGCACAACACAACCATTCTGTGTGCTCCTACCGGACAGGCAGCTGAAACACATCATGAAGCACAATCTTTCACAGATATACATACTTATATGTTCGTATTATCAAATCACACAAAGATAAAAAATAATACTTGTCTAGAAGAAAAATTGGTCGCTCGCAAGCTTATATGCAACCAAATTCAGATCAAAGAACATGTATACCTTATTAATGGAGGACTCGAAGGAAGAAAATCCTTCAAGTAATTCGAGCGATCTGGCCTCTGGGCGACGCCTGCTGTCTTGACTTCGTCGAATGGAGGCGTCACCAAGGAAGGGCGCGTTGGGGCGCGCTGCCGGTGCCATGGCGGCGGGGGCGCTAGAGAGGGGCACCGCAGTGGGACGCGTTGGGCGGCATGGGGGCTGGGGCGCCATGGAGGGAGGTCGCGCTCGAGCACGACGGTCGGCACAGAGTCGGGGACGTCATCACCGAGGGAGGGCGCGAGGAGCAACGGCAGAGCGGGCGTCCGAGAGAGGGCCCGGCGGCCGGCGGCGGGGGCACCAGCGAGGGGCGCCGCCGTGGGATGCGTTGGGCGGATGGGGGCTTGGGCGGCATGGGGGCTGGGGCGCCATGGAGGGAAGCCGCGCTCGAGCGCGATGGTCGGCACAGAGTCGGGGGCGGCGTCCCCGAGGGAGTCCGCGAGGAGCAGCGGCGGAGCGGGCGTCCGAGAGAGGGCCCGGCGGCGGGGCGGCGGACGGGGGTCGAGCGGGAGCACAAGTTGTTTCCGTGAGTCGTGCGTGGAAGGTGGACGCTAATTTTGTTTTCGTTGACCACAAATAGGATGCGCGAATGGCAGAGTTTCGTCCGCCCCTGTAAATTGCTAAACGTACACACGTAATGATTACTTTCCATGTAGATGGTTAGATCTAATCAGGTGGATTGGATCGTGTGGTGGTATTTTGTCTGGGCTGTTTTGCGTACATGTGGCTGTGTGCGTTTAGGAATGAATATGTTTGCTTGTTTAATAGTAGTAGAGAAGTAGAGATGATGCAGCAAGACGCGTGAGCAGTTCCAGTGGCTGGACATTGACAAAGGATCAGTGACTGAAGTTGAAGGCAGAGGCTGCCAGTGAAGTCAGAGGGTAGCTCCGTATTCAAGGTGGGTAGCTCCGTATTCGAGGTGAAAGTAATAACACCTTCTAATAGTGGACCTACCAGCAAACAAGTACTTCCATTTAGATTTATTTGTTCATAGTCGTACTGCTTTTTATCCAATTCTTATATATCTGACATTGTTTGGTTGTAGAGACCTAGATAGTTTTTTTTTGAAACGCGGTCTTTACGACTTGATTCATTAAAAAATGTCGAAGAGAGTTGCCCAGTTAATTAGCGGAAAACCGGGCGAAAATCGTCGCATCATGCCCGAAAAACAAGGCACACATGGTGACCTGGCAACCCACACAAGAACGCACACACGCCGCTGAAGAGAAAAGCGTCGCCGAGGTTGTACCCTGGCGTCATCGTCATCACAACGCCCCGAGGGCGACTTCGACTCCACCATCGACAACCACCGAAGAAACCCTCACCGCAAACAAACGTCAAGGCCTACGCCGGTCGATGCCAAACAGTAGCCACACGCGCTGGCGACCAGGCAGTTCCGATTCTGTCGACGAGCATTGCAGGAGAAAAGCATTGGTCTTGCACCGAGCTAGCGCTAGAACTGACCACCTGTCTCATGTTATCGTCACCGCAAGGGCCCCACCTCAGCAGCTCCGACTCCAGGAAGACAAAGTGAAGTGCGGCGACCCCTCGAACACGCCGGAAGAGACTGACTACCAAGACCCATCAGCAAGCCAACTCCACCCGAAGCCGTCATCGTTGCCACACAAGAAGCCGCGCAACATCCACATCGCCGGACCGACACCAGCCGACCTAGATAGTTTTGTTGTGTGTTTTTTCGAAATTAGGTTGGATTGGGTGATCGACCTGTGTTCTTTCTAATTACCTCGTAGAGTATCGTGGGTATTCCATTTGGAATTTCATACCTTTTTCTGTTGATATGCTTTGCATCCTGGAAATCTAGAAGTATCAGATTGTTGTAGAATCGTTGGCTTGTTTCGTGGGGGCCGGCGGGGCCATGGGCTAGCCGGCGGGGCCTGTGTTCCGTATCAACGGCCGAGAAGCTGTAAGATGTAGGCTCGTGGTCAAGGCAATGGGAAAATTGAGTGAGGAGAGGGGGAGGAGCACCGGAGATTAGGGGAAGGAAGCCATTGTCGGGGCTCCCCTGCGTCTGCTCCACGTGTGACATGTGACTATGGGAGGGGGAAGATTTGACGTGCTCCGCGTGTGACATGTGACTATGTGAGGGGGAAGAGTTAACGTGCGCCACCGGATGATGGGGCCGGTTTCCACCCACACTTCATACTTCACTCGTGCTCTACGGATGGCCAAGTGCTGCCAGCATGATTCAACTTGGTTTATCTTCTAGCGTTACACTATTTTGTGAGCATCCAAATCAAATATGGGAACATGTTATCTCTCAAGAAGAATAAAGATGCAACTTTAGGTGTGACTATGTGAGGGGGAATAGTTGACGTGCGCCACCGGATGATGGGGTCAGTTTCCACCCCACACTTCATACCCACTCATGCTCTACGGGTGGCCAGGTGCTTCCAGCAGGATTCAACTAGGTTTCTTCTAGCATTACATTATTTTGTCAGCATGCAAATCAAATAGCGGAAGATGTTCTCTCTCTTAAGAAGAATATAGATGCAACTTTAGGTGTAACCGTGTACGTGTGACATGTCACTATGTGAGGGGGAAGAGTTGACGTGCGCCACCGGGATGATGGGGTCAGTTTGTGAGGGGGAAGAGTTGACGTGCGCCACATGATGACAGGGTCAGTTTCCACCCCACACTTCATACCTCACTCGTGCTCTACGGGTGGCCAGGCGCTGCCAGCAAGATTCAACTCGATTTCTTCTAGCATTACACTATTTTGTCAGCATGCAAATCAAATAGCGGAAGATGTTCTGTGTAACTATGTATGTGTGGTATCTCTCCAGCTCGAGCTTCAGGTCGACAGAGGTGATGGCCTGTTGTTTCAACACCTGAACTTCTTAGAAAATGGTCTACACACTTCTAAGAAAATGGTCTACACACTTTTGACATAAAGATGGTTTACACTTTACACACATGCCATCCTTTTGGGAGCAAATATTACTCGGTTGGCTAAATAACTTATCCTGGTGAACTGGGGAGTGATTTTCATGTGACATAAGGCCAACTTATCTAACATAATAGCCCAACACAAATAAGCAGCGACCGCAAAGAGAAGTGACAACAAAAAAATATCACAACAAAATCAATGGTGAAATAACTTACCTAGCAGACCAGGTAGATAAGTTATATTGCACAACTTAACAACAAATCAAGAATGAAGGTCAAGTAAAGAAATATTTTTCTCATTTAATCCATGGAAACAGAGGTGACAAGTAGACCTAGCAAGACTGACCAGCGTGCAAAAGTAAATGTTCCAGTGAGTGATTCGGTAAAAAGATGCTTGTGAAGAAGTAAATATTTATACAGGAAGTAATGAACCAAGCATGCGAACTTCACAACTACTATCACATCACGTAGGGGGAATAATGTATATCACAAATGTATCTACATGCCTAACATCTCCGAGGCATCATCAATATTAATAACATGGGAGAACTCATGATAACAGAGTCTACTTACTTTGACAAATAGAAAATGGTCCGAAGGAGCTGAACTAGCTGCACACGAACAAGTGAAATAAGGCATCAACAATATTATAGCATGGGAGGACTCATGATAACAGAGTCTACTTACTTTGGCAAAAAGGAAATGGCCTGCTACACACGAACAAGTGATAAGTCATCTAGCAATGATAAATTTTAGAAACACATGAAAGATTGGCACACCAGGTAGATAAGTTATATTTCACAACTTTACAGCAAATGAAGAATGAATGGCACATAAAGAAATTGGGTTTTCATTAAATATATGGAAACATAGGTGACAAGTAGACCTAGCAAGACTAACCATGCATGCAAAAGTAAATATTATAGTGAGTGATTCGGTAAAAAGATGCTCATAGAAAAGTAAATATTTATACAGAAGGTAATGAACCAAGCATGCAAACTTCACAACTACTATTACATCACATAGGGGAAAAATAATGTATATCACAAACGTAACTACACGCCTAACTTCTCTCAGGCATCAACAATATTAATAACTCATGATAAGATAGTCTATTTACTTTGGCAAACTGAAAATGGTCTGAAGGAGTTGAACTGCTGAACTAATCTACTACACATGAACAAGTGAAATAAGTCATCTACCAATGATAAAGTGTAGGAATTCCGGAAGGATTATCACTCTTAAGTAGATAAGTTAGTTTGCACAACTTAACAAGAAATCAAGAATGAAGGGCACATAAAGAAATCATTTTTTCATTTAATCCTTGGAAACATAGGTGACAAGTAGACCTAGCAAGACTGACCAAGCATGGAAAAGTAAATGTTCCCGTGAGTGATTCGGTAAAAAGATGCTCGTACAAAAGTAAATGTTTATACAAGAGGTAATGAACCAAGCATGCAAAGTTCACACGCCCAACATCTCTCAGGCATCAACAATATTGACAACATGGGAGAACTCATGATAACATCTCTCAGGCATCAACATTATTGACAACATGGGAGAACTCATGATAACAGAGTCTACTTTGGCAAACAGAAAATGGTTTGAAGGAGCTGAACCGATGAACAATCTGCTGCACACGAACAAGTGGAATACGTCATATAACAATGATAAAGTGTAGGAATACATGAAAGATTGGCAAAAAGATTAAATCTCGAGAGAAAGGCACAAGGCACTAAAATAAGACATGTTTTCCCTGGCCTCCATGGGAGCAGAGATGCAATATATCCATTCATATATTTCAAGCATTCTTGAGTGTGCAAAATGCTTTGTTCAGTAACTTGTAAACAGTTTGAGCTACCACAAGATAATAATCCCAAATCACATAAGAGGCATTCACAACTTGTAAAGATGCTTTGTTCAATAACTTGTAAACGATGTCTAATAGATAAGTTGCACTCTAAGACATGCAACTGAAATGACTATGCAACGACATTCTATGTAACAGCAAAAGAATATTATCCAAGAAATGACATAGATGTATACCTAAGTCAAACCATTCTAGCTAGTTTCCTTCTTAACCACATGATGCGAGTTGATGGATCGGTGTTGAGGAAAATCTCTCTATTTTGTTCATTCATGGAAACATCGAAGGCATATACCTTTTCTTCAACGGTTAGCTCTTCCATTTTATTCGCCACAACTATGCATTTATTAGAGCATCTCCAACAGGCGCCCAAAATAACCACACGCGCTAAAAACCAGCGTTTTTATGCCGAGAGGCAAGAAAAAAGTGCTCCAACACATGTTGTAAACTAGAGCGCGCTCAAAAAAATAAAATTAGCACACGGGTGTGCGCGTGGGCTGCACGGCTGCAAGTTGAGGCGCCGGCTTGTGCGCGTGGGCTGCTGCATGTGGGGCCGCTGCATTGGGCGTCATGTTTTTGTGCACCTGGACCACCTCCAGCGCGCAAAAACACGATTTCGGCGCTGCAAACTTTTTTAGCGCGCCACGCTACCGCGCATTTGTTGGAGATGCTCTTAATTGGTCTCATAATGCTGATCGCAGAACAAGCAAGAATACTGGAGGGGAAGTCAATGGTGTTCTAGGACAAAGGACCTACAAGAAAGGGGGACCTTAGGGTGTCTGATCGGCTTAGTTGCTAGCTCCTCCCACCGGGTAGAGAAGAGGGTAGTGTAGTCTGTACGGGCCGAGAAATAACTGCTGCCTTCTCAAGCCCATTGTACCACATTCGGCGGACCAGGCACATGCTGAAGACCACCAACACACTAAAAAATGGAGAGAAACTACTAGAGGTGTGCATCCGTTGGCCTGAGATTGACAATTTACACACCCGATGTCTCCAGCATTAGCCTAGACGCACAACCCTAGCCAAGATGTCCGTCTTGACAAACAGAGCCCCGCTGGGCAGCGAGAGGCCCTGCTTGGGTAGCCATGTCGCTCTCCAAGAGGGCAGCCTAGCCGAATACTGCTTGCAGAGGCAAAGGGGCAACCTGAGGTATCTAAACGTGAACTAACCCATCTTACATGTTGCTACCAGCTCCACCTGCTACGAGCAGCACCTAAGTGGCATCACGAGGATGAACATCATTGGGGTTAGTGGGCCCCACTATTGGAGATCACGACTATTTAGGAGGGTGTAAGTTTCCTCTCTGGATTGTCGCAGGTGGTAGCTTAAGACCAAATCAAGGCATCTCGTTCTCTCTCATCTCCCCATCATTTTTAGTCCAAACAACATCTTACCCTAGAAAGCCAAGCCTGCCATGACAGCGATGGAGTGGTTGAGCCTACACCAAGGACCGAATCAAGGCATCTCGTTCTGTCTCATCTCCCCATCATTTTTAGTCCAAACAACATCTTACCCTAGAAAGCCAAGCCTGCCATGACAGCGATGGAGTGGTTGAGCCTACACCAAGAATTCCTTAGCCACACCTTTCTCTTACTCACATGCATCAGCGACCATGTGAGCTGCTCCATCGCTTGCAAACATTGACGGTGCTTCGGGCTACATGACCCACCCCGCTCCCTTGGATCCTCATACGCATCAACTGTCACGCCCAATATGCGACCCTATTGTGACGCCCGGATAATTAAGCTAGAGTAAACCTCTGCTAATGATGCCACGTCATCTCGATTACTGTTGCTAATCTCACGTTAGTTCGAAATCGGTTCAAATTCAAATACAAAATAAAGGCGAACAACAAAGTTATCAAATTTTAAAACCAAAATGTTCGGGTTGTGCCAGTTAATCCATAGGTGAATGTGGTGGAGAACCATACTTTTATTAAATGTTTAAATACTCTAATGTGAACAATACAGTAGCAAAAACAGTTATTTAATTGCTTTTAAATAATAAACAAATATTAAACTAGTTTAATTACTCACCAAACTTTTTGTGACAGTAGTAAGTTTTTCAACTCTATTTTAGGTGTGGGTTTTACTTATTGTAAAACTATGAACTGTTAAAGAAATAAAATGATACTAAAAGAAGATAATAAAAAGAAGTTTCAAAAGTAAATAAACCTTCCCCCTCAATCTGGGCCACCTGGCCCACCAGACCCAGCCAGGCCGGCCCAGCTGCCCATCTCCCCGTTGTCTTCTTCCCGCTACAGGGGAAGGGGATCGTGGCCTTTGTCGATGACCGCCACGGCCCCGGTCGTCGCCGTGGCGGCCATCCGCCGCTCCTCGACCACCTATAAGGACCCCGAGCCCCCTGGAACCCTAGTCTTCCACCTCTTCCTCCCCGTGCCGCTCTCTCCCTGTTCCCGCATCCACCCGCCTCGGCCGTCACCATGACCGTCCGCAACCGCACCCTCAACGTCATCCCCGTCACCGGAGACTACGCAGTGAGCACCGTCTGCCTCTCCTGCTTCGCCTACGGCCATGGGATTGAGCCTAATGCCTCTGCATCACTGGGGACCATCGTCGTCGTCCTCTGCAACCCGCCGACGATTCGCTTCGAATTCGCCGCCTGTGCTGCTACTAAGCTACCAAAGGGCCTCTGTGTGCCTCCGCGGTGAGCTCGCCGTCGACCCCGTGCATTTCCCCCCTCCGTTTTTGTCGCCTAGCTTCCCCGGCCGCCATGGCCGAAGATCCTCACCGCCGGGCTTGGCCCAGCCGTGGCCACGACATCTACGACTCAGCTGTGAGCGCGCTGCCGTCTTTAGTATGTTGCCGCGGAGCCCCTTGTGCGCGCAGTCTGTCCCGCCTTGCTCCGTGGCCGTGGGTTCGCCTGTACCCGAGCTTCGCCGCCTCGTCGGTTCGACGTCGGCACCGTTGCTCGCCGCCCCAGCTGCTGCCATACGCCGTAGCCGACGCCTCCACCGCCGCTCGCCCGTCGCTGCCTCCACGGCTCGCCACTGCCCCCGCGCTTCTGGCCTCACCCTGCTCGCCCTACTGGCGCCTGCCGCTGACCGGCCCGCACGGCTCGTCGCTCGGCGCTGCTTCCGCCGCTGCGCTGTGGCCTCCACCCGCCGCTGCTCGGTCCCGCCGTCCCCGTGGAGCACCCGGAGCGCCACCGCCCTGCCTTTGGCCTCCGGCCGCCGCTCGTTCTCTGCCGGCCAGCCTCACCGCGACCTGCACCTGCCGGCAGCAGGCGCCCCCGCCCTGCTCCGTCCAGTCCCGCCGCTCCGCATGCGCCAGGCTCACCCCTCTGCCCGCCCGCGCCTCGCGCCGTTGCCCCCGCCCCCACCGTCGCCTCGCCGAAGCTCCGCTCCGGCGCCGCTCTGGCTGAGCCAGGCCGCCCCAGCCCGCTGCTGCCTCTGCTTGCTCGGGCGCGAGCACGCCGGCCCCCATTTTGCCCGCACCCGTAGCCCCAATAACCCGCCCCGCTATGGCCTTGTGCCACTGGGCCGGGGGGCCTGCCCCCTTAAAAAAGAAAGTTAAAAAAGTAATTAAAAAAATAAATGCATTAATTAATTAATTTAATTAAGTTTACTTAATTAACTTAACTTAACTAACCTACTAATTAAACTGATTAATTGTTACTTAGATAACAACCTATGACAGATGGGCCACGCTGGTCAGTTTGACCGGTCAGCGGTCAGAGTTGACCTCTGACGTCATGCTGACGTCATAAATGTTTTTCAATTAAATTAATCTGTTAATTCCTAAAAATGTTTAAAACTTTTGAAATTCGTATAAAATAATCTGTAATTCGGATGAAAAAGTTTTATATATGAAAGTTGCTCAGAACGACGAGACGAATCCGAATATATGGTCCGTTCGTCTGCCACATGCTCCTAGCATAGAGAACGTGAAACATCCCCCTCCGATTCAACTGTCCTAAAACACGAAACACTGGGGATACTTTCCCGGATGTTATCCCCCTTCGCCGGTAGCGTGTAGCACCGTGTTAGATCACTCCGAGCGCTGCTTTTGCTTGTCATGCATATGTTTGCTTTATATTTACTGTTTCTTCCCTCTCTTCTCTCCGGTAGACCCCGAGACCGATGATGCCCCGGTGATCGACTACGGTGTTGACGAACCCTCCTTCTTGCCAGAGCAACCAGGCAAGCCAACCCCCCTTGATCATTCTGATATCGCCCACTCTCTTCTCTCTTATGCTTGCATTAGAACTGCTACTGCTTTTTGTATGATCCTATTCTGATGTAGAGGCTGTTGATACCTGCTTTCATACCTTACATGTTTATACTAAACTGCTTAGTATAGGCTGGTTAGAGATCCACTAGTGACCCCCACTTTGTCCCGACTGCCCCGCTGGATTATCAGAAGACCCGATCAATGGGATCGAAGACCAGGCCCCGGCACCGCACATCACTTTCCCCTTAGTTGCTCAACACTACTGGGTTACTATCGAGTGCCGAGGGTGATACCTCATCAGCACTTCTGATGTTAACCTTGTAGGTTAGTTCATCGGTTATGGTCATCGAGGGTGATTTCCTCCTTCTCCACTCCCGATAACGACACTGGCGTGCAACATCTCAAGAGTGGACCTCGAGGGTGACTCCTCTTTTCGTTCACCTTGACAATATACATCAGGTGGAATTTCATCGAGGGTGATTTCCTCAGGTTTCCCTTTGGTGTTAGACACACAGTTACTATGGTTACTATGACTTTACACTGAACCCTGTTACTAAAGATGGGTCGGCCCTGAGGGGTACCCGCGCGAGCTTAATTGCGAGTGATGTGTAGTCGGGTTGACTTGGAAGGTGCCCGCGAGATAAATACGAGGCGTGGCCGGGCATTCTTAGCCCTTGCTGCAAGTCCTCGAGACGGGGCGATAGGGTCACATGATCGTGAGTCTCTGCTCGTTACCGCGCGTTCCCAAGACACTAAACGGTTTGGATATTTGATCCAAGGGGCCTCTAGCCTGATAGTGCTAACCATCACGTGGGCATAGTATGGGCGTTCTGCGTCGTATGCATCAGCCTAAGCTTATCTAACGTCATGCGACTGAGCGGCGTGCGCTGGGTTGGACTGGTTATGCACCTACCTTTGTAAGGAAGTAGCTAGGTCTGCTCACCGGCCGCCCACACAATGTGCAGGAGTTCCCGGGGCGATGGCCCATGACCCCTGGGGGCATAGGTTTAGTCCGGCGTGCATGACCTCTCTATTAAGCCTAGGTCGGATTGCGGCGTATTGTTTGGCCGAGGCCGGGCATGACCTGATGGTGTGTCCGACCGGAGTTAAGCGAGCGTGGTGGGTAAGTTGGTGCACCCCTGCAGGGAACAAAACATCTATCAATAGCCTGTCCTACGGTAACGGACACTTGGAGTTGTATCCCGATCGCTACAACTAGAACTGGATGACGAGGCATGAATTGGATATATTGCTTCGGGAGTCGAGAAAGGATCCGAGAGTGTTGAACAACAACATAAATATGACTTATGTTATACTACTCTACTCCCCCCTCTTGCTGCAAGATAGGTGGTTTCCAGAAGATGCTAGTCTTCGATAGGACTAGCTTCTCCCCCTCTTATTCTGGCATTCTGCAGATTAGTCCACAGATACTACCCTTTTCATTGATACCGATGCATATGTAGTGTAGATCCTTGCTTGCGAGTACTTTGGATGAGTACTCACGGTTGCTTTGCTACCCCTTTTCCCCCTTTTTTCTTCTTTCTGGTTGTTGCAACGAGATGGTGGAGTCCAGGAGCCAGATGCCACACTTGATGACTGCTACTACCCCGACAAAGCCTACTACCTCATGGAGACAGCTGACGACCAGGAGTAGTTAGGAGGTCCCATGCAGGAGGCCTTGCCTTTTCGATCGTGTTGTTTTTGTGCTAGCCTTCTTAAGGCAAGCTTGTTTAACTTATGTTTGTACTCAGATATTGTTGCTTCCACCGACTCTTGTGTATTCGAGCTTATGTATTCGAGCCCTTGAGGCCCTGGCTTGTAATATAAAGCTTGTATTATTTTATTTCTGTCTAGAGTTGTGTTGTGATATCTTCCAGTGAGTCCCTGATCTTGGTCGTACACATTTGCGTGCATGATTAGTGTACAGTCAAATCGGGGGCGTCACACCTATCCTCGAGGAACTTGAAGGTCCCACCAAGGATAAAAGCGCATATTGAAACGCTTTGCAAGGTGAATATCATTACATCATACCATTACATAATAGATGGGGATACATACAAAAGCATACAATGCCACATGAATAGAACAAACATCAAGAGACAGATCCGACTACAGATGAAAACACATGAAAAGCACAAATGACATCCACCCTGCTAGCCCAGGTCACCGACCAGGAACCTATCCGCTGAACGAAGAAGAAGAAGCAGCAGAAGAAGAACTCCAACACAAGTAAACGTCGCTCTCACGTCAAGACATGACATTACCTATACCTGCAACAATTGTTGTCGTAATATGTGAGCCACGAGGACTCAGCAATCCCATTACCATGGGTATCAAGACTAGTAAAGCTTAATGGGTATGGAAAGGATAAGTGGTGAGGTTGCAGCAAGCGACTAAGCATTTATATGGTGGTTAACTTACTATTCAAAGAGAAAGATGAGAAGCTACGCAGACGGTCGCAAACTAGTAATGATCAATAAGTGATCCCAAACTACCTAGGAGACAAACATAACCCCATCACGTTCTCTTCTCGAACTCACCTGAAAAGAGACGATCACGGTTACGCACACAATTGATGTATTTTATTTCGGATCCTGTGTTAGGTTCTCTACAACCGGATATTGTAACTTTCTATTTTCCCACATAACCGCGGGCATGGCTTTCGAAAGATCAAACCATGCAGGGGTGTCCTGATACGTCCCAAACGTATCTATAATTTCTGCTTGCTCCATGCATGTTTTGGATGATATTGCTATGCTTTTGATACACTTTCATACACTTTTAATCATATTTGGACTAACCTATTAACTCAGTGCACCCCAGTGCCAGCTTCTGTTTTCTGCTGTTTTTGTATTTCAGGTTTTCCCATTACTTAAATTGCCAGAAAAATTCCGGGAAAAATATATAAAAAATCAGCGCTCCAGAAGCTTCCGTGTGCCAGAAGGGGGGCCAGAGGGGGGCCAGAGGGGCCCCAGGCGCCCTGATGGCGCGGCCCCACCCCTGGCCGCGCCGGGGGGCCGCCTGGGCTGCTCCCACCTCCTCTGGTGCCCCACTTGGCCTCCTATTTATTCTCCCGTCGCGAAAACCCTGATTACAGACCCCTTTTCTCCAGAAGCAATTCCGATCTCCGCCGCCATCGCCACCAAGTTTCGGGGGACCAGAATTCCTGTGCCGGCATCCTGCCGGGACGGGGAAGTGCCCCCGGATTCATCTCCATCGACGTTGCTTCCTCCCTCCATGATGCGGGAGTAGTTCCTCCTCGGGGCTGAGGTTTCTACCAGTAGCTATGTGGTCAATTCTCTCTCCCATGATGTGATCTTCGTTGTGATCATAGGCTATGTTAATCTAGGGTGATCCCATGATATTTCCCCTTCCTCTATGTATTGGATTCATGTACTCACTTGTCATTATCTAGTATAATCCCCGAGACCAAGGTGACATCGGTCTATTGGACATGGATTAGAAGAATATTTTCATGAGTGATTTCCTCTTTTGTGTGTTGATTGAAGATTGAGAGTCTCTTGGTGCTTGTCTTTGACTATCCTTGAGATATGTTGTGGTGATTGTGGTACTCTCTTTGGATGGCCGCGGTGACATTGGGAAATCCATAGATTGAGAACTACGAACTTTGAGGTGTGCTTTTGTAGCCCTACATAATTCTCGTCCTCTCTTGACCACAAAGGAACGACCTCCGAGTGCGTCTCCATTGCATGTTTTTATCATGTGATTAGACTATGTCAATGTTGTTGGGAGTTGCCACTAGTGAAAGTATGAAGCCTAGGCCTTGTTTTCACCATTGCAATACCATTTGTGCTCACGTTTACCACTTGTTTGCTTGCTGCACTTTTTATTACAGATTTATATTACTTTGCTTTGCCACTCCTATTATCCATATTTTACCATCTCTTTGCCGAACTAGTGCACCTATACACCTCCTAGTTGTATTAGGTGTGTTGGGGACACAAGATACTTCTTGTATCTTAGTTGCAGGGTTGCTTGAGAGAGACCGTCTTCAACCTCTACTTCCTTGAGTTCGATAAACCTTAGGTCATCCACTTGAGGGAAATTGCTGCTGTCCTACAAACTTCTGCGCTTGGAGGCCCAACATAGTCTACAAGAATAGAAGCGTGTGTAGACATCAAGCTATTTCTGGCGCCGTTGCCGGGGAAGTGAGGTAAGTGAAGGTACCTTCTCTAGATCTTGCAATTAAATCTTTTTGTTTCTTGTTTTTATTTTCACTAGTTTTGCTTGATGGAAAACAACAAAAATATGAGAGAGCTTTATAAGCTCTACCTTGAACTTGGACATGATATGTTCGAAGAGAAAATTAAAAAACCTTTGGAACTTTATTATTTGCATAACAATCATGATGGTGGTGATGTTATTAGTATGTTTTTTTAATATCAATATTGCTACTGACATGGAAAGCTCTAAGCTTGGGGATGACACGTTTGATGAACATGATATTTTTAGTCCCCCAACTTTTAAGGAGAAAATTTACTTTGATGATACTATGCCTCCTATATATGATGATTACAATGATGAATATGATATTTTCAGTCCACCTACTATTGAGGATAAAATTTATTATGATTATGATATGCCTCCTAAATATGATGATTACCATGATGGTTATGATAGTCTTACTCTCACTATTCCTAATAAGAAAGATTTTGCTTATATGAAGAGTAATGACACTTTTATGCTTTTGGATCATGGAAATAATGCCTTATGTGATAGTTATATTGTTGAGTTCATCCATGATGCCACTGAAATTTATAATGAGAGAGGGAGACATGGTTCTAAATATCTTAATAATAAGAAGTTTCCTTTCTTTATGGTGAATATTTTGAAGTTATGCTTGTTTTGCCTTCCTATGCTAGTTGCTTTGTGCTTCAATGAATTATTCTATTGCAATATTCCTATGCATAGGAAGCATGTTAGGCTTAAATGTGTTTGGTATTTGCTTCTTGATGCTCTCTTTTGTTCTTCAACTCTTATTCCTACGAGAGCATCATTAAAATCTTAAGCCTATCTTTATGGCTATAAAGAAAGAGCTCTATGGAGACAACCCTTGTTATCTTTGCTTTCAGTTTGTTCTTTCAGTTTTTAGTTGTCTTGATGTTTGTTACTACTGTAGCAACATCATTGTATCTTTATTTTTCAGCTTTGTGCCAAGTTTAGCCTCCGATTGCAAGAAAGTTCAAAAGTTGTGACGTGCTGTCCAGGAAACAGATTCTATCCTTGGACAGAAAAATTCGAATAAAATCACCAGATCATATTTTTGATCTGAATTTTTTTTATAGCGTGCTCTATACAATTGGCTTTCGAGCGTCTGTTCTGAGTTTTTTGATTTGAGTTGCAGAAGTGCCCCGAAAAAATTATTTACTACCTGCTGGTATGTTTTTCACAGATTCTGTCCTGTTTTGCCTTTTCTTCGTTTTGCAAACCTTGAGCTTGCTTTTTCTTTGCAAAAACCTTTCGGCAATCTTGAGAAACAGTAGATCTCCAAGATTATCCTTATTTCCAGTAGGGAAAAATTATTTTATTATGGGTACTAACCTCGCTAATCAGATTATGATGAGTTATGTATGAAGGGAGTTTTCAAGTGTGCGAGGGAAGATGATAAAAGAAGATTCAGGAGGGTCAAACGCTCAAGCTTGGGGATGGCCCCGTGCACCCCCAAGAAATATTCAAGAAGACTCAAGCGTCTAAGCTTGGGGATGCCCCCATGCATCCCCTTCTCCATCAACAATTATCAGTTCATCTTTCGTTCCACTATATTTTAATCACTTCATGCGTTATGTGCTATGCTTGGAGCGTCTTGCTCTTAGTTTCCTTTTTAGTTTTCTTTAGCTTTGCTTGCTGTTCATAACAAGTTAGAACCCAGCTTTCATTGTTTGGGAGAGAAACACGCTCCACTCCACTGTAGAACACAACATAGGTTTGCATGCGTATCTTCTTATGTGTGTTCTTTATCTTTTCATAGCTGCTGTCATGCTTAGCTCTTAGTTTTCATGCTTATCTTTTTAAGAGCTTTTGTTTAGGTTGTTGCTTCTGGAACTCTCTTGAGTTATCATGCTTATCTTGTTAAGAGAGTTGGCTTCTGTGGCACTGGTTGATATGTCTATGATAAATATGCTATGTGCATAATGGTGGTTAGTAGTTCATGTTTTCTTATGGTTAGTCTTAAATAGCTGGGGGTTCTTAATGTGTTATTGAAGTACCAGCATGATTTATTTGCCTATGATGTGGTATGGTTTAGTGATATCTTCCTCCAAGAATTTATTTTGATTGATTTGGCATATGCTTACGCATATTTAAGACTGTAAAGAAAAGTCTATCAAGCCTTGATGATCTTTAATTTCTGAGTAGTGATATAACTTCCATGCCCGATTCAATGTTGCTTTGTCGCTCTACATGATTATGGCCGTCATTGCTCTCTTAGTTGGTCGCTCCCAGTCTTTTGCTAGCCTTCACCTGTACTAAGCGGACTGACTGCTTGTGCATCCAAAATCCTTGAAACCAGTTATGCCATATGAGTCCACCATACCTTCCTATATATGGTATTTACTTGCCATTCCTAACGAAGACTTTCTTGTACCATCTCAAAATTATTCAAAAGCATTTCTCTTTTGTGCCTCTGTTTTAGCTCATGAGGAAGTAGTAGGTAATTCATGATCTTCTTATGTTGGACAAATTTTACCCCGAGATTGCATGTCTAATCTGCAAACCCCTAATACAAGGAGGGACTGGCATGAGTGCGCCCAGCTCACAAAAGATGATAGCAACAAACAAACCCTCCTTCACGCTTTGTTCATGAGAAATCAGAAAACTCTGGCAGTGATAAACAAAGGAGATTAAGGGGATGTGATCGTCCCCGCGTGGGAGCCGTTCCTCGAAACGTGTCCAGCATAAGAAGTAATTGGGTTATCTCCTAGCATTCGTTGACGAATTATGCACCTCCCAAAATCTTTTTATCTCTGTTTTCAAAACCAAGAGCTCTGGTACATGTTTAGTCTTTGCTTCCAACCACGGGTTTTCAACCTTGCCATCAAAATCCACGGTTCGAGAGTCTCCACCTTCTTTCTTCAAAGCACCAACTATTGAGAGCATGATTGCCATTCTGAGTGTAATGTGCATTGTCCCAAAGTACCATTGTCTTCTGCATAATTCTGATATCGCTTATTCTGAAATCATTGTATCTAGTCGTCACTTAAACTTCGGAGGTGCTCCTGCATTTATGTTTTGCTTCACTAAAGGGGGCAAGTGAGGTATCACTTTGTCATGTTTGCACACCATGCTCAGTACAAATCTATTGGGTGTTTCAGTATCATATTGTAAACTTTCAGTTCTTTGTGATATTCTCATGAGGCAACTTAATTACTAAAGATTCATTATCTCAATAAGCATTTGTCATGTGATTGTGAAAGACTCTTTGGTAGCATGTCACCATAGAAATTGTGCTTGTTATCATTTACCTACTCGAGGACGAGCAGGAATTAAGCTTGGGGATGTTGATACGTCCCAAACGTATCTATAATTTCTGCTTGCTCCATGCATGTTTTGGGTGATATTGCTATGCTTTTGATACACTTTCATACACTTTTGATCATATTTGGACTAACCTATTAACTTAGTGCACCCCAGTGCCAGCTTCTGTTTTCTGCTGTTTTTGTATTTCAGGTTTTCCCATTACTTAAATTGCCAGAAAAATTCCGGGAAAAATATATAAAAAATCAGCGCTCCAGAAGCTTCCGTGCGCCAGAAGGGGGGCCAGAGGGGCCCCAGGCGCCCTGATGGCGCGGCCCCACCCCTGGCCGCGCCGGGGGGCCGCCTGGGCTGCTCCCACCTCCTCTGGTGCCCCACTTGGCCTCCTATTTATTCTCCCGTCGCGAAAACCCTGATTACAGAACCCTTTTCTTCAGAAGCAATTCCGATCTCCGCCGCCATCACCACCAAGTTTCGGGGGACCAGAATTCCTGTGCCGGCATCCTGCCGGGGCGGGGAAGTGCCCCCGGATTCATCTCCATCGACGTTGCTTCCTCCCTCCATGATGCGGGAGTAGTTCCTCCTCGGGGCTGAGGTTTCTACCAGTAGCTATGTGGTCAATTCTCTCTCCCATGATGTGATCTTCGTTGTGATCATAGGCTATGTTAATCTAGGGTGATCCCATGATATTTCCCCTTCCTCTATGTATTGGATTCATGTACTCACTTGTCTTTATCTAGTATAATCCCCGAGACCAAGGTGACAACGGTCTATTGGACATGGATTAGAAGAATATTTTCATGAGTGATTTCCTCTTTTGTGTGTTGATTGAAGATTGAGAGTCTCTTGGTGCTTGTCTTTGACTATCCTTGAGATATGTTGTGGTGATTGTGGTACTCTCTTTGGATGGCCGCGGTGACATTGGGAAATCCATAGATTGAGAACTACGAACTTTGAGGTGTGCTTTTGTAGCCCTACATAATTCTCGTCCTCTCTTGACCACAAAGGAATGACCTCCGAGTGCGTCTCCATTGCACGTTTTTATCATGTGATTAGACTATGTCAATGTTGTTGGGAGTTGCCACTAGTGAAAGTATGAAGCCTAGGCCTTGTTTCCACCATTGCAATACCATTTGTGCTCACGTTTACCACTTGTTTGCTTGCTGCACTTTTTATTACAGATTTATATTACTTTGCTTTGCCACTCCTATTATCCATATTTTACCATCTCTTCGCTGAACTAGTGCACCTATACAACTCCTAGTTGTATTAGGTGTGTTGGGGGCACAAGAGACTTCTTTTATCTTAGTTGCAGGGTTGCTTGAGAGAGACCATCTTCAACCTCTACTTCCCTGAGTTCGATAAACCTTAGGTCATCCACTTGAGGGAAATTGCTGCTGTCCTACAAACCTCTGCGCTTGGAGGCCCAACATAGTCTACAAGAATAGAAGCGTGTGTAGACATCATGTCCCAACTTAGTCCATCACAAACTCTCATGATCAGCGGAGGAAAATCCTCCATCTTGGGGACAACCCGATCAGACTTGAAATCCCGGTGCATAAGACATTTTGACAATGGTAAAACAAGTCCAACAAGACCTCCCGACGTGTCGACGATCCCGATAGGAGCCACGTATCTCGTTCTCAGGACACGGTGGATAAGCGACGCGTACATGTGCCAAATACCCCAAGTTGCCAAGGGGCGGCCCCGCACAGTGCTCTAGTTTGGACCAACACTCATGAGGAGTACTGGCCTAGGTTGTTAATTAAGAATCCTCGGGTACCGATAAGTCCCTATGCAAGTTTTAGTTTTTATTAGGCAAATGGTAAAACCAAAGTTGGGCCTTGCTAGAGGCGTTTTATTCAAAGCGAACTGTCAAGGGGGGGGGGGCATAAACCCCGATCGCGTTAGGAACACAAAATCAAGGAACATAACACTGGTTTAGTGGAAACTAGGGCGGCAAGAGTGAAAAAAACACCAGGCAAAAGGCCGAGCCTTCCACCCTTTACCAAGTATATATGTGCATTAATTAAATAACAGATATTGTGATATTCCAACATATCCATGTTCCAACATGGAACAACTTGCAACTGCACCTGCAACTAGCAAGGCTATAAGAGGGGCCGAGCAAAGCGGTAACATAGCCAAACAACGGTTTGCTAGGATGGTGAAAGGTTAGAGGCTATTTCATGGCATATTGCGAGGCTTGATAAACAAGTGGTGGGTAGCGCAACATAGCGATAGCATCGAGACAACTAGCATAGCAAAGATAGTAGTGAGATCCAAGGGGACGGTCATCTTGCCTGAGATCCCGCTAGGAAGAAGACCGAGTCCATGAAGAATACGAACGGGCGTATAGGAACAAGCGTAGTCGAACGAATCCTCACGATCGCAACGAAATAGAAACTATCGAGAAGAAGCGCAACTGGAAAGAAGCAAACAACATGGTAAACACACAACACATAAACATGGCATGATGCTCAGCCAAGTATGATGCATGACAAGGCTAGATGATGCTACACATGGCAAGAGATGATGCAAACAAGAACATCACATCAAAGCAAGTTTAAATGAGGCCGGAAACAACATATAAAAATTCCGGAAACTCCCCATATGCAATTTCGAAATTGGTCCAAATCTAAATAACACAATATGTTAAAGTTCTTAATTAGCAAGTTAACATGCACCATGATGATCTACACGATTTTCTAGTCAAGTTTCATATAAAGTTCATTTAATCGGAGCTACGACCTTGAAGATATGAGCAAAACAAGTTAAACATCGCATTGATGCAAAACGCATTCAAATATCAAGCACAATACTCAAAACATGAATGCAACATGACAATATGAATCTACACACAAAACCAAGCAAGTTTCATATATATCATGCTCCAAACGGAGCCACGATTCAACACATACACAGGAAACAAGTTTAAATCACAATCTGCCCAAAACATCAACTAGGCATCTTACAAGCATCATAACAACATGCTACAAGAACAATATTGACACAAACATGACATGCACTTGAAGAACAGGTAACATGATTCAAATAACATTAAGGTTCAGGTTCATAGGCATCAGGATTAATCCAAAATGATTCGTGCAAGAAGCAACTTTATAACACAGATTAAGACTTTATGAAAAACTGGGCATACATGTGAGCAGAGTTAACATGATGACATGTTGGAGGCATGAAACAAGGATGCTACAGTGCAAGATCATGGCAAACAAAAGCATGTCATGAAAGTACATGTTATACATGGAAAATCATGATTGCTAAACATCTCCATATAACCTCTAGATCAATGGCATTCATCAAGACAAGTTTGCAAGTTATAATAGATTCTTAGACTAAGTGAAAAAACAGAGTATGGCAGAAAACAGATTCATGATGCATACTTTGAGACAACAAAAGTATATGCTACATGAACTTTTCATGGCAACAAGGAGCATGGTAAGAATGTGCTAAACACCCTTAACAAAACATCATTACCGAGCATCTTCACTTGAGCACGAGATTAATAACAAACATCATGGCATGTTGCAAGATATAAAACATGCTGTTTCAGACTTAGCAGATTTCAACAAGTGTAAACAGTAACATTATCATAGCATGTTTGCAAGCTTGTTTCACTCACCACAAGGCATATCATGTGATGCAAATAATTCTAGCATGAAGAACACATGATAATGCACCAAACACATGTTGACAAGATGCTCATATCACCCATGCATTAAATCACACAAAAATAACAAAAGGGCAAGTCATAACAGTTTTCAGCAGTTAACAACATGATGCACTTTTGCAACAGGGATTAACATGTCAAGATGCATCCTAATATGCATGAAAATGCCACCATCATGTATAGCACAGAGAGTACAACATCTACATATGAAGATCATCATCATCATCGGGAAATATCCACAAAGATATGATCATTACAAAATGCCATGAGATGATGTTTGGAAATGGGGACTTAGGGGAAAACAACCAAGGGGGGGTTGGACAATGTCCGGGCTGGATCGGACATGTCCACGTGACTGAAGCAGAGGAGGCCCGAGGCCTCGGCGGGGCGGCACCGGGGGGAGGTCCGACAAGGTGCGAGGGCAGGTGGCCGGCAGTGGGGCGGAACGGGTCCCGGGGCGGCCGGATCCGGTCGCTCCTGATCAGATCAGGGCGCCCCCGGCAGCGAGCATCCTGCGGCGACGGCGACCAAGGAGGGGCGGCGGCGGAGCTCGGGCACCTGGGCGGGCGACGGCGGCAGACTCCGGCGAGGGAGGGAGTCACCGACCGGGACTGCTGGCGGCGGGGGTTGGTCAGGGGCGCAGATTTTGAGGAGGGAGGCTAGGGATGACAAAAATGGCAAGGTGGAGCTGCTTAAATAGGCAGGGGTTATGGTTAAAGCGTTTGGGGATGTTTTGGAGCCCTCCGATCTCGATCAGACGACACCGGTCGAGAGGCGGGTAGGTTGGGCCTAGCTGGGGTTAGTGGGCTGAGAAGAGAGTTGAGAGAGAGGCCCGACGACTGTTTCCGAAGACCGAAAACGTCTGATGTTTGACTGGCTATAATGACGCTATATGTTTAACGGTTTGGCTATCAAACGAGCTCCGAATGCGACAAAATTTGACAGGCGTTCTACCTACACTACAATAAGACCGCACGCTAACTTTCACCTCATTTCGAGAAATTTTTTATGCCACTTATAAAATAATATTTCGGAGGTGCCGCGGGCGCGGGCGAGTGTGTCTGTGCTTCGAACGGACAACGAAGAGAACTGGGAGACCCGGCAACTACATACAGATGCAAGTTTTGAAAATCATTTAGATGAAATGCACATGATGACATGGCAAAGTGCAACACGCAAGCGAAGACATGGCAACGACGGCGAATAAAAGGAAGACATCTGGCACATCGGTCTCGGGGTGTCACATCAAGTCACCATTCCCCTTGTAAATTTGGTTTGAATCTAGCCAGACTTTTTCCATTTGGAATTCCGTACATTATGTTGATATTCTTTGCATCCTGGGAATCTAGAAGTATCAAATTTCTATAGAACCATGTTGTTTTGGACATCTGAACTTAGAAAATGTTTTAACCACTTTTTACATATAGATAATTTACGTACATCTAAAACTATTTGAGTGAAGTTTAAGGCTGACTACGAAATATGCCTTGGGAGTGCACCACATGGTCTCATTGTTTACAAGACACCTGAGGTCAAAGTACTAAATTTGCATCTTGGGAAACTCTTAAGAAGGAAGATAACCACAAGACTAAGTTGACATCCAAGGATCTTCAAACATGGTCGCCCTCGTCATGCTGCAGAGAAGGTAGGAAGGACAAATCTTCGGACCGTCGAAGAAATCGAGGAGGGGACGGTTGTGGCGGTGGTGGAGGCAAAAGTGGCATCAGAAAGGGGGTCGGCGTTGATGTGGTGCCATCCCGTGCATACGAAGGATGCGTGCATGTGGGAGAAGGTTTGCGGGGGAAGATGATCAATATCTCATCGTGCATGCCATCGTCCTCCAACATGTCGACAATGGCTGCTGCATGTCGTCTCGCTCTCCTCATCGATGCGGGGTATGATGGAGTGAAAATGGACGTGTGGAGTATGGCCTGGATGCATTCACAGAGCTGAGGCACCAATTCCTGCGCCCAGAATCTGTTCGCCCGACGGTCCTCCCAGAATAGCACCGACATGCCATCACTATCAAGACATGCGTTGCCACCTAATATATAGGCAAGGATTCAACAATAACCTGGACAAGGAACTCCACTCGCAAAGCATCCACTCGGTACAGCAATGCTCATCTGCCCTAGTGCGGCAAGTTGAGGAACCATATGTTGGGATGCCAAGCCCTCCTAAGTTCTTTGGCAGCAAACATCAACCCAAGCAACTTCCCCGATGTGTGGGTTAGCTCAACCACACCAAAGGAAAACCTTACATACCTTGCTGACCCAAACAACTACTTTTGGCGGGATGTCGAGCAAGAGCAATGCATGGACTGGGATATCCGAGAGCATAGTATTCAACAACAAAGGCAGCGATGCCAGTCTCCAAGAGGGCAGCCTAGTCGGATACTAGAATTTAGTTGCGGATGGCATGCACAAGCAAAGGGTCAACAAGATTCCATATTCTTGCATTCTTATGTGATGCATTTACCATTGAATATCATTCACATTTGCTACATCTACCTTCTAGTATTATAAGAGAACTTCAGGATATCCATATGAATTGGGGAGTACCATTATTGGTGTTTCCTTGAACGATCTGTACACACCACACGAGATATAGATATGGAAACGTGTTCCTTCCCTGTTGTTTCTAAGCTGTACACACCACATGATTTGGAGCGCACGTACCCAATTACTTAATGCCTTTGCTTCCTTGGGCTTGTCAACAACCATTCCAGGTATTTGCATTTGATAAGTATATAATGCCAGTATTGTTATACCCTTTTGAGTTTCTGCTACTATTATGCGTGATCAGGTAGATAAGTTATATTGCACAACTTAACAACAAATCAAGAATGAAGGTCACATAAAGAATTTTTTTTCTCATTATCCATGGAAATAGAGGTGACAAGTAGACCTAGCAAGACTGACCAGCATGCAAAAGTAAATGTTCCAGTGAGTGATTCGGTAAAAAGATGCTTCTAAAGAAGTAAATGTTTACACAGGAGGTAATGAACCAAGCATGCGAACATCACAACTACTATCACATCACGTAGGGGGGATAATGTGTATCACAAATGTAACTACACGCCTAACATCTCTGAGGCATCATCAATATTAATAGCATGGGAGAACTCATGATAATAGAGTCTACTTACTTCGAGAAATAGAAAATGGCCTGAAGTAGCTGAACTAGCTGCACACGAACAAGTGAAATAAGGCATCAACAATATTAATAGCATGGGAGAACTCATGATAACGGAGACTACTTACTTTGGCAAAAGGAAAATGGCCTGCTGCACACGAATAAGTGAGAAGTCATCTAGCAATGATAAATTGTAGGAACACATGAAAGATTGGCACACCAGGTATATAAGGTATATTTCACAACTTTACAGCAATGAAGAATGAAGGGCACATAAAGAAATTGTTTTTTCATTAAATATATGGAAACATAGGTGACAAGTAGACCTAGCAAGACTGACCAGGCATGCAAAAGTAAATATTCTAGTGAGTGATTCGGTAAAAAGATGCTCATAAAAAATAAATGTTTATACAGAAGGTAATGAACCAAGCATGCAAACTTCAAAACTACTATTACATCACGTAGGGGAAAATATTGTATATCACAAACGTAACTACACGCCTAACATCTCTCAGGCATCAGCAATATTAATAACTCATGATAAGATAGTCTTTTTACTTTGGCAAACTGAAAATGGTCTGAAGGAGCCGAACTACTGAACTAATCCGCTACACATGAACAAGTGGAATAAGTCATCTACCAACGATAAACTGTAGGAATTCCGGAAGGATTATCACTCTAAGTAGATAAGTTAGATTGCACAACTTAACAAGAAATCAAGAATGAAGGGCACATAAAGAAATCATTTTTTTTGTTTAATCCTTGGAAACATAGGTGACAAGTAGACCTAGCAAGACTAACCAAGCATGCAAAAGTAAATGTTACAGTGAGTGATTCGGTAAAAAGATGCCCGTACAAAAGTAAATGTTTATACAAGAGGTAATGAACCAAGCATGCAAAGTTCACACGCCCAACATCTCCCAGGTATCAACAATATTGACAACATGGGAGAACTCAGTATAACATCTCTGAGGCATCAACATTATTGACAACATGTGAGAACTCATGATAACATAGTCTACTTAGGCAAACAAAAAATGGTTTGAAGGAGCCGAACCGCTGAACAATCTTCTGCACACCAACAAGTGGAATACGCCGTCTAACAATGATAAAGTGTAGGAATACAAGAAAGATTGGCAGAAAGATTAAAACTCAAGAGAAAGGCACAAGGCACAAAAAGAAGACATGTTTTCCCTGGCCTCCATGGGAGTAGAGATGCAATATATCCATACATATATTTCAAGCATTCTTGAGTGTGCAAAATGCTTTGTTCAGTAACTTGTAAACATTTTGAGCTGCCACAAGATAATAATCCAAAATCACATAAGAGGCATTCACAACTTGTAAAGACGCTTTGTTCCATAACTTGTAAACGATGTCTAATAGATAAGTTGCACTCTAAGACATGCAACTGAAATGACTATGCAACGACACTCTATATAACAACAAAAGAATATTATCCAAGAAATGACATAGATGTATACCTAAGTCAAACCATTCTAGCTAGTTGCCTTCTTAACCACATGATGCGATTTGATGGATCGGTGTTGAGGAAAATCTCTCTATTTTGTTCATTCATGGAAACATCGAAGGCATATACCATTTCTTCAGTGGTTAGCTCTCCCATTTTATTCGCCACAACTATGCATTTATTAGAGCATCTCCAACAGGCGCCCCAAAACAACCGCACGTGCTAAAAACCAACGTTTTTGTGCCCCGGAGGCAAGAAAAAAGCATTCCAACACGCGATGTAAACTAGAGCGCGCTTAAAAAAATTAGCGCACTGGTGTGCTCGTGGGCTGCGCGGCTGCAAATTGAGGCACCAGATTGTGCGCGCGGGCTGCTGCATGTGGGGCGGCTGCATGGGGCGTTGTGTTTTTGTGCGCCTGGACAACCTCCCGCGCGCAAAATCACGATTCCGGCGCTGCAAACTTTTTTAGCGCGACACACTACCACGTGTTTGTTGGAGATGCTCTTAATTGGTCTCATAATGCTGATCGCAGAACAAGCAAGAATACAGGAGGGGAAGTCCATGGTGTGCCAGGGCAAAGGCCTACAAGAAAGGGGGACCTTAGGGTGTCTGGTCGACTTAGTTGCCATCTCCTCCCGTCGGGTAGAGAAGAGGGTAGTGTAGGCTGTACAGACCGAGAAATAACTGCTGCCTTCTCACAGCCATTGTACCACATTAGGCGGATCAGGCACATGCTGAAGACCACCAACACACTAAAAAATGGAGAGAAACTACCAGAGGTGTGCATCCGTCTGGCCTGAGATTGACAATCCACACACCCGCTGTCTCCAGCATCAGCCTAGACACACAACCCTAGCCAAGATGTCCGTCTTGACCAACAGAGCCCCGCTGGGCAGCGAGAGGCCCTGCTTGGGTAGCCATGTCGCTCTCCAAGAGGGCAGCCTAGCCGAATACTGGTTGCAGAGGCAAAGTGGCAACCCGAGGTATCTAAACGGGAACTAACCCATCTTACATGTTGCTACCAGCTCCACCTGCTACGAGCAGCACCTAAGTGGCATCACGAGGATGTACATCATTGGGGTCAGTGCCCCCCCCCCTATTGGAGCTCACGACTATTCAGGATGGTGTAAGTTTCCTCTCTGGATTGTCGCAGGTGGTAGGTTAAGACCGAATCAAGGCATCTCATTCTCTCTCAACTCCCCGTCATTTTTAGTCCAAACAACATCTTACCCTAGAAAGCCAAGCCTGCCATGACAGCGATGGAGTGGTTGAGCCTACACCAAGAATTCCTTAGCCGCACCTTTCTGTTACTCACATGCATCAGTGACCGTGTGAGCTCCTCCACCGCTTGCAAACACCAACGATGCTTCGGGCTACATGACCCACCCCACCCCCGCTCCCTCCTAAGTTCTTTGATAGCAAACACCAGCCCAAGCAACTGCCCCGATGTGTGCGTTAGCTCAACCACACCAAAGGAAACCATTACATACCTTGCTGACCCAAACAACTACTTTTGGCGGGATGTCGAGCAACATGATTGCATGGACTGGGATAGCCGAGAGCATCATATTCTACAGCAAAGGCAACATTGCCGATCTCCAAGAGGGCAGCCTAGTCAGATACTAGAATTTAGTTGCGGATGGCATGCGCGGGCAAAGGGGCAACAAGATTCCATATTCTTGAATTCATATGTGCTGCATTTACCATTGAATATCATTCACATTTGCTACATCTACCTTCTAGTATTATAAGAGAACTTCAGCATATCTGTATGAATTGGGACTGGGAGTACCATTATTGGTGTTTCCTCGAACGAACTGTACAGACTACACCAGATATAGATATGGAAACGTGTTCCTCCCCTGTTGTTTCTAAGCTGTACACACCACATGATTTGGAGCGCACATACCCAATTACTTAATGCCTTTGCTTCCTTGGGCTTGTCAACAACCATTCCAGGTATTTGCATTTGATAAGTATACTAGTATTGTCATACCCTTTTGAATTTCTGCTATTATTATGCTTGTCCTTTTATATATAGGCAAATAAACATAGCATGTACTCAGTTTGACATGTATATATAGGGCTACAAACATCCTGGGTAGGTTACATATTTAGTTTGTGTCATCTAGTTAATCTCATCACCTCAGAACAAAGATATCTCAATCCATCTCTTGTTGCAATCCTGTCTTCAAATCAGACGTGACAAATTACACTGGATAATTTTGTCATCTATTTTACTTCGACCACCCTCTTCACCGCCCCTTGCATTCAATGTGACTATTTTTTTAGCATTGCATGAGGTGTTAAGCTACATTCAAAGTCCAACAAATCAGGTAGACCGGTACAATATTCCTCCACTAGAAGCCTTTGTGTCCCGACCCACACGCGGTCAAAGTCACGGAGACAGGAACACATGCATGTGTTGCCATCGCAATACAAATGCCATCAAAGCCTTCGCCGGGGTGCAGCCTCAACCTCAACCCGAACCCATGCCCGCTCCCACCCGTCCCCAGTGGGCTCCATCCAGGCCAGCCCTCGCAGTGGTGCCACCAAAGTCAAACCATCACCATGCCATATCTAAGGCGGCCTTCTGCTTCCCAGACGCCGTGGGGACCTTAATGAGATCGACTCCAAGGACAACATCTTCTCCACATTCATGGAGGAAGCTGTGGGGGCCTTGATGGGATCAACTCCAAGCAATAACTCTTCTCCACGTTCATGGACATGGCGAAGATCACCGACGTTGCAGAGACGTCCTCCTCGCTACAAAAATACAATATGTTTGAAGCTCTAAATGATGCACTCAAGTAGGAAGTGGCGAAGCTTAATATCGCTACATGTGAGATGACAAACCTTGATGAAGCATATAACCCGTCTTTCTTGCAACTCTCCCTGCAACACACAACTCAGCACCATTCAATTGTTCATCACTTGCCACCCCAGTTCCAACCACCTCATCCTAATGTCCCAAGCCACCAAAAGCTATCCCACCCCAACATGTTCCCAGATGATGCAGCAAGACACGTGAGTAGTCCCAGTGGCTGGACATTGGCAAAGGATCGGTGACTGAAGTTAAACGCAGAGGCTTCCCGTGAAGTCAGAGGGTAGCTCCGTATTCGCAGGCGAAAGTAATAACACCTTCTAATAGTGGACCTACCAGCAAACAAGTACTTCCATTTAGATTTATTTGTTCATAGTTGTACTGATTCCCTCACCCCTCCTAGGCATAATTTTTATCCAATTATTTTTATATATCTGGCATTGTTTGGTTGTAGAGACCTAGATAGTTTTGTTGTCTATTGTTTCGAAATTAGGTTGGACTGGGTGATCGACCTGTGTTCTTTCCGATTACCTTGTGGAGCGTGGGTTTTCCATTTGGAAATTCCTACGTTTTTATGTTGATATGCTTTGCATCCTGGGAACCTAGAAGTATTAGATTGTTGTAGAATTGTTGGCGCGTTTCGTGGGGGCTGGTGGGGGCCATGGGCTAGCTGGCGGGGCCCGTGTTCTGTATCAGCGGCCGAGAAGCTATAAGCTATAGGCTTTCGGTCAAGGCAATGGGGGAAATTGAGTGAGGAGAGGGGGAGGAGCACCGGAGATTAGGGGAAGGAAGCCATTGTTGGGGCTCCCCAAGCTAGCTAGGTGTTTTGGGCCTGTTGCATCTGCTCCGCGTATGACATGTGACTATGTGAGGGGGAAGAGTTGACGTGCGCCACCGGATGACGGGGTCAATTTCCACCCCACACTTCATACCTCACTTGTGCTCTACGGGTGGCCAACTGCTGCCAACATGATTCAACTTGGTTTCTTCTAGCATTACACTATTTTGTCAGCATCCAAATCAAATATCGGAAGATGTTCTCTCTCAAGAAGAATAAAGATGCCACTTTAGGTGTAACACCTTGTATGTGTGACATCTGACTATGTGAGGGGGAAGAGTTGATGTGCGCCACCTGATGACGGGGTCAGTTTCCAGCCCACACTTCATACCTCACTCATGCTCTACAGGTGGCCAGGTGTTGCTAGCAGGATGCAACTAGGTTTCTTCTAGCATTATATTATTTTGTCATCATGCAAATCAAATAGCGGAAGATGTTCTCTCTCTCAAGAAGAATAAAGATGGAACTTTAGGTGTAACCGTATACGTGTGAAAAGTGACTATGTGAGGGGGAAGAATTGACGTGAGCCACCGGGATGACGGGGTCAGTTTGTGAGAGGGAAGAGTTGACGTGCACCACCGCGATGATGGGGTCAGTTTGCGAGGGGGAAGAAGTGACGTGCGTCATCGGATGACGGGGTCAGTTTCCACCCCACACTTCAACCCCACTCATGCTCTACGGGTGGCCAGGTGCTGCCAGCAGGATTCACCTTGGTTTCTTTTAGCATTACACTCTTTTGTCAGCATGCAACTCAAATAGCAAAAGATGTTTCCCTCTCAGGAAACATAAAGATGCAACTTTAGGTGTTACTGTGTATGTGTGACATGTGACTGTGAGGGGGAAGAGTTGGCGCATGCCATCGGTTGACGGGGCCAGTTTCTACCCCACACTTCATACCTCACTCATGCTCTACTGGTGGCCAGGTGTTGCTAGCAGGATTCAACTCGATTTCTTCTAGCCTTACACTATTTTGCCAGGATGCAAATCAAATAGCGGAAGATGTTCTCTCTCTCAAGAAGAATAAAGATTGAACTTTAGGTGTAACCGTGTATGTGTGGCATGTGACTATGTGAGGGGGAAAAGTTGACGTGCGCCACTAGATGACGGGGTCAGTTTCCACCCCACACTTCATAGCTCACTCGTGCTTGACGTGCGCCACCGGTTGACGGGGTCAGTTTCCACCCACACTTCATACCTCACTCATGCTCTACTAGTGGCCAGGTGCTGCCAGCAGGATTCAACTCGGTTTCTTCTAGCATTACACTATTTTGTCAGCATGCAAATCAAACAACGGAAGATGTTCTCTCTCTCTCATGAAGTATAAAGATGCAACTTTAGGTGTAACCATGTATGTGTGACATGTGACTATGTGAGGGGGGAGAGTTGATGTGCACCACCGGATGACGGGGTCAGGTTCCACCCCACACTTCATACCTCACTCGTGCTCCATGGGTGGCCAGATGTTGCCAGCATGATTCAACTCGATTTCTTCTAGCATTACACTTTTTGTCAACATGCAAATCAAATAGTGGAAGATGTTCTGCGTAACCGTTATGTGTGATCTCTCTCCCACTCGAGCTTAAGGTCGACAGAGCTCATGGCATGTTGTTTCAACATCTGAACTTCTTAGAAAATGGTGTACACACTTTTAAGAAAATGCTCTACACACTTTTGATATAAAGATGGTTTACACACATGACATCCTTTTGGGAGCAAGTTTTACGTGGTTGACAAAATAACTTATCCTGGTAAACCGGAGAGGGATTTTCATGTGACAAAAGGCCAACTTATCTAACATAATAGCCCAACACAAATAAGCAGCGACCGCAAAGAGAAGTGACAACAAAAAAATATCACACCACAAATCAATGGTGAAATAACTTAACTAGCAGACCAGGTGGGGGGGGGGGG
>LR738710.1:62786054-62801702 GCA_902687465.1 Secale cereale
GGGGGGGGGGAACCACCGGTGTCGCAGTGTTCTCGCTTGGACGGCCTCGCCCCCTCTTCGGCGGAGGCAATTCCAGCACCTCCCGTGGAGCCTTTCCCTTGCCGGTGGCTGATAACATCCTCACCAGGGCCATGAGTGCTGCAGCAAGGGTGCGGGGAGAGTCGAGAAGATGGGGACGGGCTGGAACTCCGCCTCTGCCGCCCTACTTGTAGGAGGCCGAAGGCCAACCGATGTCCCTTCGCATTCGGGCGACAATAGTACTACAACACAGACCAGACCTTTGTCAGCATGGGCAGTTCCCTAGGCGACATGGGGAATTGGAGGCGTCCCCGACCCGTCGAGCGTCGCACGTCAAGGCTGGCCCGCAGGCGATTGAGGCTCGCGACGCTTCGACCTTCTATTTTTGGCTTCACCCTAAAGCCAGCCCAAGCGTGCCTTGGGCCCGGGGGCTACTGTCGGTGTTCTCGGATCGGGGGTACCCAGACCTGCCTGCCTGCGACCGAGGGCGTGGCTCCCACGTTGGCCCAGTATGGCCCAGCCGACGGCTTGAAGAGAGACAAGACCCTCGCGAGGCGGACGACACTAAGACCTTTTGGGGAGTGGCCTCTCCAGGCCACCTACTGAGGAGCGGAGATTCCTATGCAGGTTCCCAGCCTCACGGGGCTGTGATGACATGAGTCATGACGATCAAGGCCAGGCGGGCGCCAGTGGGCGCAGGGGGGACAGTTTCCCTTTTGGTTCTAAGGAGGCAAGGACGTACGCAGGTTCCCGAGGAATCCCCCAAAGATTTCCCTTCTGGTGGAACAATACCAAGACCGCGGGCTCGGTATGACGGGTGTCATCATCGAGGCCACTTCCGCGTCATGACCAGAAGCTTTGCAGGCGAAGACCACCTTTCGTCAGGATAAGATGTACCTCTTGTCCCCTTTCAAAATTGGCCGCTGTGGAATCCCTTCCCACCTAAACGGCGAGGGAAGAGGACCATGGCCACTATAAATATAGGCTAGCCACCACCTTAGAAGGGATCAGACCCATTCCACCCTTACCACTCGAGCCTTCGTGAGGCAGCTCATCCTTGCACCAGTTCATCCTCTACCTCATCGCGAGGCCAATCCACCACAAAGCCGAAGTAGGGTTTTACACCGCAAGGTGGCCCGAACCTAGGTAAATCTTCGTGTTCTTCCTCTCCTCCTCATCCATCCAACACGGCGAGCTTGAACCTTGAGCATGGCGAGCAGAGTGTCTAGGTGAAGTGGAGCCTTTCATTCGCACCCCTGAGTTCGAAACTCTCTGGGTCAGCGGAGCCCTAAATCCGACAGCTCAAACCGGGACCGATGCTCACATTAGTCCCGGTTCATAACACGATCATGACTGTTGCTCTGATCTGGCCAGAACCAAAGCCCATTTTTCTACTAGTGCTATATGCCTCTGCTCTACTTGCTAGCTGCAAGTATTTCATAGCTGTAAAGTTTATTATATGTTACATCAGAATTGTTGTCTGTGTAAGCATTAGTACAAGTAATCATAATGGGGTCTTGATTAAAATGTTTCATTATTATAAACTTAAGGTGTGCATTTATTTCCCGAGTGAAAAATATTTGTGTGATATACATTGTCCTATGCTTCAATAAATTTGTGTGATATCCATTTTTCTATGCTTTGGTGTGCAGTCCATGTGGAGATCTAAAATCATCCTAATCCGTATAAGAAAAGCAGTGGAGAAAAATAATACCCACATTTGCAAATTTGGTTGAACAATCTTCAGATAATGCATATATAATCACACATAGGTACTAAACATCACAATTTTGTGTCGTGGTAAATACTACTACATACACCGGTTACATGATATATCCAGTTGAGTCATGTTGTCCTATCTAGCACACATCTTCTCGAATGGAGTAAAGAAACAAAACAATTACATCGCAAAGGAACACTAGGCGCATTTGAGGGCCAATCTGAAGTTCAGATGTCTGAGGATACAATTCAGATGTCTAAGGAGCCAAAATTACTTTCAAACTTCCTTTCAAAATAAATAAGGTTCTGACATATGATATTAGCAATCCACTAGTGGACAGATACTGATCACCTCTAGTTGTGTGTCCCTTGTAAACTAGCTGGTTATGGGATAGGTCAAGGTCTTAGGTGTCCGTGACTCGACGGTCATGCCCATTTTGTGTGGGACAACAAGCTAGTCTCTTCTAATATTGGCAATAAGCGATGGGAAATAGTCAGTGAGTGAAGGCTCTCTGGCCTGGGAAAGGATACATATCAGGTGGTGTTTATAGTGTAAACCAGAAAGGAGATGCTATCTTTGCTTGAGAAGATACGAGCTCGTGTCTTGTCATACCAATCAACTCAGTGTGCCCATGTAACATTGGTTTCAATCTTTCTAGGTTATAGCCCGTGAGATGGAAATACAAATACCATCGGCAAAGAGAAAGGGGGATACACACGTGTGTGTATGTTCAAATTCACAGTTAATTTATTAAAGGCCGGTTACGGAGACAAGTATATATCGACCCTTGGATTGTCACATATTCTATGCATTCGATATCCTAGGGGAGTTTATTACGTCCTGCATCTTTTGAAGTGGGTTATTAAACGTTTTTTTTCTAAAAAAGGAAAAACAAGAAGTTTCGGCCAAAATTGATTGTTTGACTATATTATAAGAATCTTGCATATCCATTCAAATTTTAAAAAATGGGATTTTGCATAACATGTTTGGATATGAGATCTCTTTGGATATTGTAAACCAAAGGTGTGTGCATTTTATTCTTGCATTTCCAAAACAAAAACAAATTGGTCATTCATCGAACTACTGGAGAACCTACTACTATTAGTGTCCATTGGATTTGTATTCTAATTATTGCCTTCTTGCCCCACTTATACTCCCTCTTTTTTTTGAATCATACTTCTTTCCTATGGTTCAGTACTCCAGCAAGATGTAATGACAACCAAGCTAGGTAACACTGGCATGCTTCCTTCCTTGTCTAATTAGTTTACCATTGGAGGTTCATCATTTGCGGAGGAGTAGTCCTGTCCTAGTCTCGGCGGAGTTGTGCATTATTAATTCGGACACATACAAATGACTAAAACCCAAGGAAATTAGTTAACTTATATACACTGGAGAAGTAGCCGCGTGAGTCATCCTCAATAAAAAAGGTCTTCATATGCCAGAATCACATGCATTTTTTTGTTGGAGTTTACAACCATCTAATACAAATAATACCTTTTTCTATATGGCATGGATGCATTTTTGTGTCATATTTTTAATGAGTAAGAAAAAGAAGGGATCATTGTTAATAAGGATGACCTTTTGGGCATTTGTTTGTTTAGGAAAACACACTATACTTGAAGTTTTTTCATTGTCTAACACACCCTTTATCGATGTATCACGAATATTGAATGACAGTCATACCTCCTTGGAGGTAATTAAGTTGGAGCATCTTAAAGGAGCTCCAATATATCTCTTTGGACTAACAATGTAATATATTTTATGAGTACAATCTTGTACATGAGCCTATTATTTAATGCATCTGCCTAAGTGTGATTATAAACTAAAGTTTAGTTCACACATGATCGTATGAGTGTATTACAAGAAGAGAATCCTCATTTCTCCAAATCTCTTCGAGCTCACTCTCTGCCGAATCACAAACTCTAAGAACACACTCCACGCCATGATCACCACATCTCCTAATCTTAGGAACCTGGTCCTCAACAGAAACTATCACTTCCGTCGCGTCCACATTATCCGAAACTATTGTAAGGTTCGACATGTTGGTTGACCCTAACATCTCAGTGGTGTTTTTGTGTAAACCACATAGGAGATGACCTAACGTACCATAATGGGGGTTCTGCATGGTCTCCTCACATGGAGAGGAGCTATAGTACGATTAGATTTTCTGGTACAAGCAGGAAATAGGCGATGGAGAAAGCGCATTTACTATTCAGAAGCTTGTCTACCATTTCTTTGATCACAAGATGACTCGATCAACACCCGGGGAGATCGTCTCCCACTACCTCTTGCTGCTAGCCACCGGCATGTATGTATGTGCTAATAGTGAAGAGAGGTTTGTCCACTCTATGTGCATACGTACACCTATGTGTAGGATAAAAATATAACAGTTCACGTTGGCTCTAGGAGGTGCATGGTTGTATTTTGTTTCCATTTTAGCTACACGTATGTAACTTTTTTAATCCTAGCGATGATTTAAATTGAGTTTCTGACCGCCCATGATGTTAGGCCAACGGCCATTGCCTTCTTCTATCATTGTTTGTATTAACCCATCATTCTAAGGATAAAGCTCTCATTTTTCAAGAATTTTTTCCCACTTCTATAATAGAGTGTTTTGTACACTCTACAATGTCTATGAAGCTGACTTAGCAAAAGAACCCTCAGGAGTGCATATGTGCATTATGGCTTTCCTAAAAAAGAAGAAGAGAAGTTGTTGTTTATGTGGAGTATAATTATGCGGAATTAATACAACATGCAATTCTGGCTTTACTAAAAAGAGGAGCAGTTCTCATTTAGGAAAATAGGGAACCTCCTTCTGATTTGGTATAGCCGATCGAACCAGCGGACTAATAAATCTTCCCTCTTTCCACAAAAAAGCCGGTCATCCCTCAAGCACACACATACCCAGATATAGCCCTAGCCACCTCGATCAAGCGAGCATCATCAGCATGGCAGCGCCACTCTCCCTGGACAAGCGGGCGGCGTTCCCGGAAGACCTCGTCCAGGTGATCCTCATCCGCTTCCCTCCGGACGACCCATTGTGCCTCCTCCGGGCCTCACTCTTCTCCAAGCCCTAGAGCCACTCTGCCTCCGGCCCAGCCATCCTCCGGCGGCTCCATGATCTCCACAGGGCACCCTCCGTGCCAGGCTTCCTCGACAACTCGAACGGTCACCGCCTCCCTGACTTCGTCCCCGCCACCGTGACGCCCTTCTTCTTCCCGATGCCAAACTGCTGCTTCTAGTGGATCGTCAACTGCTTCCACAGACGCGCCATCTTCATCTCCGTGTCAGGGGAAGGAGCCCGGTCGGGGCCCCCTTTCTCCGAGGGAAAATCACGGGATACCAGCGGTGGTCGCCGGTGCCCTCGGCGTACATGGTCCACTTCGTGAACGTGGCTGTGCTTTGTGCGGCTGACGGGTGCGACCATCGTGCCTACCATGGAGGGCCCTTCCGCGTTCGCTTCACCTGCATAAATGAGGAGTACCAAACGTCGTCATATGTATAATCGTAGCAGACTGGTACTTGATACGTCCATTTTGCATCATGTTTTATTGCTGTCATTTATGTTGTTATTATGCATAATAATGCTTTTTGGAGTAATTCTAATGCCTTTTCTCTCATAATTTGCGAGGTATACACCAAGAGGGAGAATTCCGGCAGCTGGAAATCTGGACTTGAAAAAGTTACGTCAGACCACCTATTCTGCACAACTCCAAACAAGTTAAAACTCCACGGAGATTTTTTATGAATTATTTGAGGAATACTAGAGTAAAGAAGCACCAGAGGGGGCCCACCAGGTGGGCACAACCCACCTGGGTGCGCCAGGGAGCCCAGGCGCACCCTGGTGGGTTGTGCTCGCCCAGGCCCACTTACGGTGCCCATCTTCTGGTATATAAGCCCTTCCGACCTAGAAAAATAAATAAGAGGAAGACTTTCGAGATGGAGCGCCGCCGTCTCGAGGCGGAACTTCGACAGGAGCACTTTTGCCCTCCGACGGAGAGATTCCGCCAGGGGAACTTCCCTCCCGGAGGGGGAAATCATCGTCATCATTATCACCAACAACTCTCCCATCTTGGGGAGGGCTATCTTCATCAACAGCATCTCATCTCAAACCCTAGTTCATCACTTGTGTTCAATCTTGTTACCAGAACTATAGATTGGTGCTTGTGGGTGACTAGTAGTGTTGATTACATCTTGTAGTTGATTACTATATGGTTTATTTGGGGGAAGATTATATGTTCAGATCCATTATGCTATATATTATTCCTCTGATCTTGATCATGTTCATCACTTGTGAGTAGTTACCTTTGTTCTTGAGGTGATGGGAGAAATCATGTTGCAAGTAATCATGTGAATATGATATGTGTTCGATATTTTGATAGTATGTATGTTGTGATTCCCTTAGTGGTGTCATGTGAACGTCGACTACATGACACTTCACCATATTTGGGCCTAAGGGAATGCATTGTGGAGTAGTAAGTAGATGGTGGGTTGCGAGAGTAACAGAAGCTTAAACCCTAGTTTATGTACTATTCTGTAAGGGACAGATTGGATCCAAAAGTTTAATGCTATGGTTAGCATTTATTCTTAATACTTTTCTCGTAGTTGCGGATGCTTGTGAGAGGGTTAATCATAAGTAGGAGATTTGCTCAAGTAAGAACAGCACCTAAGCACCGATTCACCCACATATCAAATTATCAAAGTAGCGAACACGAATTGAACCACCATGATGAAACTGACTAGATGAAATTCCCGTGTACCCTCAAGAACGCTTTGCTTATTATAAGAGACCGTTTTGGCCTGTCCTTTGCCTCAAAAGGATTGGGCTATCTTGCTGCATACTTTCTACTATTATCTTTACTTGCTCCTTACAAAATTATCTCGCTATCAAACTACTCTACTACTTACAATTTCAGCACTTGCAGACATTACCTTACTGAGAAATACTTGTCATTTCTTTCTGCTCCTCATTGGGTTCAACACTCTTACTTATCGAAAAGAGCTAAAATTGATCCTCTATACTTGTGGGTCATCAAGGCAATTTTCTAGCATCGTTGACGGGGAGTGAAGCGCTTCTGGTAAGTGGAAATTGGTAAGGAAACATTAATATAGTGTGCTGAAATTTATTGTCACTTGTTACTATGGAGAACAATCCTTTGAGGGGTTTGTTCGAGGTATCTTTACCTCGACCGGAACCACAATTAGCTACCCCTCAACCTGCTGCACCTACTGAAAATTTTGAATATGAAATCCATTCGGATATGATAGAACAACTGCTAGCTAATCCTTATGCAGGAGATGGAACCGAACATCCTGGTATGCACTTGATATATGTGGAAAAAATTTGTGGATTGTTTAAGCTTGCAGGTCTACCCAGAGATCAAGTTATGAAGAAGGTTTTTCCTTTATCTTTGAAGGAAAAAGCATTAACATGGTATAGGCTATGTGATGATATTGGATCTTGGAACTGGAACTGATTGAAAATGGAGTTTCACCAAAAAAATTATCCTATGCATCTAGTTCATCGTGATCGGAATTACATATATAATGGCCTCGTGAAGGAGAAAGTATCACTCAAGCTTGGGGGAGGCTTAAGTCAATGTTATATTCATGCCCCAATCATGATCTCTCAAGAGAAATTATTATTTAGAATTTTTATGCTCGGCTTTCTCACAATGGTCGATCCATGCTTGATACTTCTTGTGCTGGTTCTTTTATGAAGAAAACTATTGAATTCCGGTGGGATCTTTTGGAAAGAGTTAAACGCAACTCTGAAGATTGGGAACTCGACGAAGGTAAAGAGTCAAGTATTAAGCGTAAGTATGATTGTGTTAAATCTTTTATGAATACCGATGCCTTTTCAAAGTTTAGCACTAAATATGGACTTGACTCTGAGATAGTAGCCTCCTTTTGTGAATCCTGTGCTACTCATGTTGATCTCCCTAAGGAGAAGTGGTTTTAAATATCACCCACCTATTAAAGAACCGGTACCAGTTAAAGAAGAAACTATACTTTGTAATGTTGATCCAGTTGTTCCTACTGCTTACATTGAAAAACCACCTTTCCCTGTTAGGATAAAGGAGCATGCTAAAGTTTCAACTATGGTTAACAAAAGTTATATTAGAACACCTAAACCTGATGAACAAATTGAATTAGAGCCTAATATTTCTATGGTCAAGGATCTCTTGGAAGAAAGTGTAGATGGGCATGTTATTTGCTTTAATGAAGAAGCTGCTAGAATTGCCAAACCAGATAAAAAGGACAAACATAGACCTGTTGTTGGCATGCCCGGTGTCTCGATCAAAATAGGAGATCATTGTTTTCATGATTTATGTGACATAGGTGCTAGTGTGAGTACTATCCCTTACTCTTTATACCAAGCAATAATGAATGACATAGCACCTACAGAGATAGAAGACATTGATGTCACTACTAAACTGGCTAATAGAGACACTATATCACCAATTGGGATTGTTAGAGATGTTGAGGTCTTGTGTGGGAAAATAAATTACCCCACTGATTTTCTTGTTCTTGGTTCCCCACAAGATGACTTCTGTCCCATTATCTTTGGTAGACATTTCTTGAACACCGTTAATGCTAAGATAGATTGTAAGAAACAAACTGTCGGTGTTAGTTAGTTTTTCCAAGTTTAATAGAAAGCTTCATGAGAAAGAATTACCTAGTAAATATGAAATTATTGGCCTTCTTCTATTGTTGTGCCTCCTACTGATCCTCTAGAACAATATTTGCTAGACCATGAAAATGATTTACATATGCATGAAAGAAATGAAATACATGATATTTTCTTTGAGCAACGTCCTCTAATTAAACACAATTTACCTATTGAAACTCTAGGAGGCCCCCCTCCACCTAAAGGTGATCCTGTGTTTGAACTAAAACAATTGCCTGACACTTTGAAATATGCTTATCTTGATGAAAATAAGACATATCCTGTTATTATTAGTGCTAACCTTTCAGAACATGAAGAAGAAAGATTATTGAAAGTTCTAAGGAAGCATCGAGCTGCTATTGGATATACTTTTGATGATTTAAAGGGCATTAGTCCCACTCTATGTCAGCATAATATTAATATGGAACCTGATGCTAAACCCGTTGTCGATCATCAACGTCGGTTAAATCTAAAAATGAAAGAAGTGGCAAGAACGGAAATATTCAAACTTCTGGAAGCAGGTATAATCTATCCTATAGCTGATAGTAGATGGGTAAGTCCCGTTCAGTGTGTTCCTAAGAAAGGAGGTATTACTGTTGTTCCTAATGATAAGAATGAACTTATTCCACAAAGAATTGTTACAAGCTATAGAATGGTAATTGATTTTAGAAAATTAAATAAATCAACTAGAAAAGATCATTACCCTATGCCTTTTATTGATAAAATGCTAGAAAGATTATCAAAGCACACACACTTTTGCTTCCTTGATGGATACTCTAGTTTTTCACAAATACCTGTCTCTTAGCCTGATCAAGAAAAGACTACTTTTACTTGTCCCTTTCGAAGTTATGCTTATAGATGTACGCCTTTTGGTTTATGCAATGCACCTGCTACCTATCAAAGATATATGACTGCTATATTCTCTGACTTTTGTGAAAAGATTGTAGAGGTTTTCATGGATAATTTCTACGTTTATGGGAAGTCATTTGATGCTTGTTTAAGCAATCTTGATCGAGTTTTGCAGAGATGTGAACAAACAAGTCTTGTCTTGAATTGGGAGAAATGCCACTTCATGGTTAATGAAGGTATTGTCTTGGGTCATAAGATTTCTGAAAAGGGTATTGAAGTGGACAAAGCTAAGGTTGATGCAATTGAGAAAATGCCATGTCCTAAGGATATCAAAGGTATTCGTAGTTTCTTAGGTCATGCTCGTTTCTATAGGAGATTTATTGAAGACTTTTTTAAAATTTCTAGGCCTCTCACTAACCTTTTACAAAAGGATGTTCCTTTTGTTTTTGATGATAATTGCTTTGAGGCATTTGAAACACTTAAGAAATCCTTAATTTCTGCACCTATAGTTCAATCACCTGATTGGAACTTACCTTTTGATATTATGTGTGATGCTAGTGATTATGCTGTAGGTGCTGTTCTAGGACAAATAGTTGATAAGAAGCTAAATGTTATTCACTATGCTAGTAAAACTCTAGACAGTGCTCAAAAAAATTATGCTACCACTGAAAAAGAATTCTTAGAAGTTGTGTTTGGTTGTGACAAATTTAGGTATTACATTATTGATTCAAAAGTAACTGTTCATACTGACCATGCTGCTATTGAATATCTTATGGAAAATAAAGATGCTAAACCTAGACTTATACGGTGGGTTCTCTTGCTACAAGAATTTGACTTGCATATTATTGATAGAAGAGGAGCTGAGAACCCCGTAGCTGATAACTTGTCTAGACTTGACAATGTGCTTGATGACCTGCTACCTATTGATGATAGTTTTCCTGATGAGCAGTTAGCTGCAATAAAGGTATGCTGATTACGCTAATTACATTGTTGCTAAATATTTACCACCTACTTTTACATATCAACAGAAGAAAAAGTTCTTTTATGATTTAAGACATTACTTTTGGGATGCGCCACATCTTTATAAATAAGGAGTAGATGGTATTATTAGACATTGTGTACCTGAGCATGAACAGGGACAAATCCTTCGGAAGTGTCATTCCGAAGCATATGGAGGACATCATGCTGGAGATAGAAATGCTCACAAGATATTTCAGTCTGGATTTTATTGGCCTACTCTTTTCAAAGATGCTCGTAAGTTTGTCTCATCTTGTGATGAATTTCAAAGGATAGGTAATATTGGTAAGCGTCAAGAAATGCCTATGAATTATTCACTTGCTGTTCAACCATTTCATGTTTGGGGATTTGATTACATGGGACCTTTTCCTTCCTCTAACGGGTATGCACATATTTTGGTTGTTGTTGATTATGTTACTAAATGGATAGAAGCTATTCCAACCAGTAGTGCTGATCACAACACCTCTATTAAAATGCTTAAGGAAGTTATTTTCCCAAGGTTTGGGGTCCCCAGATATTTAATGACTGATGGTGATTCACACTTTACTCATGGTTCTTTCCGTAAAATGCTTGCTAAATATGATGTTAACCATAGAATTGCATCACCTTATCATCCTCAGTCAAGTGGTCAAGTTGAGCTTAGTAATAGAGAAATAAAATTAATTTTGCAAAAGATTGTCAATAGGTCGAGGAAGAATTGGTCTAAGAAATTAGATGATGAACTTTGGGCTTATAGAATAGCTTACAAAAATCCTATGGGTATATCTCCTTATAAAATGGTTTATGGTAAAGCTTGTCATTTGCCTCTTGAGTTAGAACATAAAGCTTTTTGGGCAATCAAGGAACTCAACTATGATTTTAAACTTGCGGTTAAAAGAGGTTATTTGATATTAGCTCTTTAGATGAATGGAGAACCCAAGCCTATGAAAATGTCAAGTTATTTAGAGAAAAAGTTAAAAGATGGCACGATAAAAGAATCCAAAAGTGTGAGTTCAAAGTCGGAGAATATGTTCTTTTTTACAACTCTCGTTTCAGGTTCTTTGCAGGCAAACTCCTCTCTAAATGGGAAGGCCCCTATGTTATCGAGAAGGTCTATCGGTCTGGAGCCATCAAGATAAATAATTCTGAAGGCACTAACCCGAAGGTTGTTAACAGACAACGAATAAAGCATTATATCTCAGGTACGCCCATTAATGTTGAAAGTAATATTATTCAAACTTTGACACCAGAAGAACACATAAAAGAATCATGCCGGAACACTCCAGAATCATCAAAATAAGGAGGTACGTGATACAGTAAGTAACGGACTCCGAAAAATCCGCAAAAATATTTTTTATCAGTTTTGAAATATATACAAAAATAGGAAAATAAGAAGCTACCGGGAAACGTACCCTGGTGGGCACAAGACACTAGGGCGCGCCAGGCATGCCTGGTGCCTGGCGTGCCCAGGTGGGTTGTGTCCACCTCGAGTACCTTCCAGACTCCGTTTTTCTACAACTTATTTGTTTCCCAAGATAAAAATTATTTATATACCTCTCGAACCTGTTGACCACCGTATCACGGAGAAATCTTTTCTTTTCTTTTCTTGCTGTTTTCTGGCAGATCCCATCTATCATGGCTGCCTCAAGCTCCTTCAAGGACAAGTTCTTCAGGAATGTCATCAACCCATATCTGCGGGAGGCGGTGCAGCACCCTCAGGTCATCTAGATTCATGAGGGGTTGCTGCACATCCGCGATGAGGAAGGACTCATGGGGACGGGAACCGTGGAAGCCAGGCTGGAGGCCATGTAGCAAGAAGTCTTCCGGTGCAAGAAGATGGTGGAGCGTTGGCTCATCGCCAATCACCTCATGATCACGGACCTAACCCGTGATCTCAAGGTGGATGGCAAGTCCATGAAGGATATCATCTTCACCCTCAACGAGCAAGTCCACTACCTCCAAACCCAGATCTATGATCTCCAGAACCAAGTCTTTGAATATGAGGTAAGGTTCAAAGGTATGAGTTTGGCTGCTAGTTGCAGGACCCGTGAGACTCATTCTTCTTCTTTCGATGGTGGACCCCTGTCATGGAAACCCGAGGACAAAGTCGCATCTACTTCACCACATCTTCTTCACCACTAAAAGAAAACTAAGTATCCGGTATGGGCACTCCCCGTGGCTTTTGCCAAGATTGGGAGAGGTGCCCCGGTATCGTATCATCCCCACTATCCTTTTGCATTTACTTATCCTAGTTCGATCTTTTTCTTTAGAATAAATGAAAGTTTAGTTCGCTCCTTTCGTTTTGAGTTTGCTTAGTGATCTATCTTTGTAATCGTGTGCGAGATATATAATAAAGTTTAGTTTTGAGTTTTTACCTTCCTTACTTTCTTGCTGCAATAAAAAGAAAATTATAATTGAATGAATAAAAGAAAGGAAATAAATTAAGAAGATCATATGCTAATCTTATGGTAGGTGATGGCACAACATAAGGAAAAGTATAAGTAGAAAGTTTTATTAGAGGTTGACAAACATAGCATTGGTCAATGATGCAACTCATGAAATAATTAATAAGGGAAGAGAAGATTCACATGTAAATATACTATCCTAGAAATCTTTTGTGATTGTGAGCCCCCATCAAAATATTATATGCCAAAATTGTTGACGTTGGACAAGGAAGACAACTTAATGGTTTATGTTTGTTCATTCACAAAGAAGTCATATTGTAATAGATCCTTTAACATGTGGTCCTTGCCCAATATCTTTTCTAGCCAGAAACTCCGCATTAAGTAGAGATACTACTTGTGCATCCAAAAATCTTTAAACCCAAACCTTTTCCGAGAGTCCACCATACCTACCTATGGATCGAGTAAGATCCTTCAAGTAAGTTGTCATCGGTGCAATAAGGCAATAAACATTGCTTCTAAAAGTGTGAGATAATTTAGTGCAAGAGAAAATTGAGCATTGCATGAACTTGTGATGGTGAAGAATAAAAGCAACAGACTGCATAATAAAGTTTGCTATCACAAGGGGCAATGCAATGTGACGTTCTTTTGCACTAAGGGATTGAGTATACAAACAAATAAGCGCATGGCAACCTTTGCCTCCCTTTGCGAAAGGCCTATCTTTTACTTTTATGCAAAGAGTCAAAGTTTTCTCTCTATTCTTTTTTTATTTTATCCTTTGGCAAGCATCATGTGGTGAGGAAAGATCTAGGCACATATGCCCAGTTGAAAATGGGTGACATGAGTTATTATTGTTGGCATCACCCTTGAGGTGAGTATGTTGGGAGGCGAAACTATAAGCCCCTATCTTTCTATGTGTCCGGTTGAAACGTTTTGCTCATGTGTATGCGGTGAGTGTTAGCAATTATAGAATACTATATGATGGTTGAGTATGTGGAATTGCCTAAAGGCTCTGATACGTGAACCTTCCTGAAAAGATGATGAATTGCAGTTGCAAAGTTGACTGAAAACATAGTTTGTTGGTTTCTAATAGAGTTTATGCTTTATACTTCACTTGTGTGATGAACTGTTACTTATTCATGAGAAGTCTACGATCCAAGTCCTTTGTTAAAAGTCTTATGTTTAAATTTGTTGTTGTTATAATAATCTACATGATGCTTCTATGTCCGTATTTTGTTTTTATCGACACCTCTCTCTCAAAGCATGTGGACATGTTTTTCGTTTTCGATTTTCGCTTGAGGACAAGCGAGGTCTAAGCTTGGGGGAGTTGATACGTCCATTTTGCATCATGTTTTATTTCTGTTATTTATGTTGTTATTATGCATAATAATGCTTTTTGGAGTAATTCTAATGCCTTTTCTCTCATAATTTGCAAGGTATACACCAAGAGGGAGAATTCCGACAGCTGGAAATCTGGACCTGAAAAAGCTATGCCAGGCCACCTATTCTGCACAACTCCAAACAAGATGAAACTCCACGGAGAATTTTATGAATTATTTGAGGAATATTGGAGTAAAGAAGCACCATAGGGGGCCCACTAGGTGGGCACAACCCACCCGTGCTCGCCAGGGAACCCAGGCGCGCCCTGGTGGGTTGTGCTCACCAAGGCCCGCTTCCGGTGCCCATCTTCTGGTATATAAGCCCTTCTGACCTAGAAAAAAAATAAGAGGAAGACTTTCGGGATGGAGCGCCGTCGTCTCGAGGCAGAACTTGGGCAGGAGCACTTTTTCCCTCCGGCGGTGCGATTCCGCCGGGGGAAGCCTTCACCCACACCTCTGTCTTCTTCAGAAAAACTTTCAGCATATGAAGGAGAACTACTTAAGGAAGAAGAAAGTAGAAAATATAAAAGTGTCAATATCATTTGTTGTTAATAAGGTTTGTCAATATCTGCATGCACCTACCACTACACACTAGACAACTGTCAAAAGAATTGTACGCTATGTGAAACGTACTGTGAATTTGGGACTTCAAATAAGATGCTCTAATTCCACACTTGTGAGTGCCTTCTCAAATGCTGATTGGGCAGGTTGCGGTGACGACAGAAAGTCTACTGGAGGATTTGCAATATTTTTTTGGCTGTAACCTTATTTCTTGGAGTGCTAAGAAATAGGCCATGAAATCATGATCAAGTATAGAAGCTGAGTATATATCCTTAGCTAATGCCATTGCTAGAATTATTTGGCTAGAATCCCTACTTGAAGAATTGGGAATTAAGAAAAGTCATATCTCGTGTGTATGGTGTGATAATTTGGGAGCCACATATTTGTCTGCTAACCCTGTCTTCCATGCTAGAATGAAACATATTGAAATTGACTTCCATTTTGTACGAAAAAGGGTTGTAGAAAAGAAACCGGACATACGACTCATTCCATCCAAGGATCAAGTGGCAGATGGTTTCACTAAAGCTCTTTCGGTCAAACCATTTGGCAAATTTTGAAACAATCTTAATTTAGGATAGTTGAGGTTAAGGGAGGGTGTTAATAGATATGGGTGTTTAACGTAAGTATAACTCCTCTCTCTCTCTCTATCTCTCTCTCTCTCTCTCTCAATGCATATGATGTTAGATGATAAGAATTAATGATCTTAATTAAGTCATAAGTTTCCTATGAACATACGCATCCTGTAAACGGTCACCACGTCTTATCAATAAATACCACGCGACTCTCCCCGTTGGAGAGTAGGAACACTTCAACCATTTTAACATGGGGAACGATGGGATGGGAGCTGCCATGTCCTTTGGGGAACGGGGGTCGTCGACCTGGCCAATATGCTCCCCATTGGTGGTATTGAATCTTTGCAAAAATCATCAATTGTCATGGTTTTCTCTTCTGTAAATACAAATACCATCGGCAAAGAGAAAGGGGGACACACACACAAGTGTGTGTGTGTGTGTGTGTGTGTGCGTGTGTGTGTGTGTGTGTGTGTGTGTGTGC
>LR738710.1:62801914-62814553 GCA_902687465.1 Secale cereale
TGTGTGTGTTTGTGCGTGTGTGTGTTCAAATTCACTATTAACTTATTAAAGGTTGGTTGTGCACACAACTATATATCACCCCTTGGATTGTCATATATTCTATGCATACAATATCCCGGGGGAGTTTATTATGTCATGCATCATCTTAATTGGGTTATAACACGATTTTTTTTTCGGAAAAAAGAAGTTTCAGCCACAAATGACTGTTTGACTCTATTAAAAGAATCTTGCATATCCATTCAAATTTGAAAGTGATAAAAATGGGATCTGAGTAACATGTTTGGATATGAGATCTCTTTGGATATTGTAAACCGGAGGTGTGTGGATTTTAATCTTGCATTTCAAAAGGTTTTCAAGCAAGAATAACATGCATTTTTTGTGGGAGTATCTGATACAAAATAATATATTGTTTCTATATGGCATGGGCTGCATTTGTGTGTCATATTGTTAATGAGTAAGCAAAAGAAGGGATCGTTGATAATAATGATCACCTTTTGGACATTTTTTTGTTTAGGAAAACACACTATACTTGAACTTTTTACATTGTCTAACACTGTGCCCTTTATCGATGGATCGCTAATATTGAATGTTGGTCGTACCTCCTTGGAGGTAATTAAGTTGGAGCATCTTAAAAGATCTCCAATGTATATCTATGGACTAACATGAGCCTACTATTTAATGCATCTGCTTAAGTGTGATTATAAACTGAAGTTTAGTTCACACATGATCATATGAGCAACTACAAGAAGAGAATCCTAAAAGTAATCAAAATGGGATCTTGAATAAAACATTTCTCTATTATAACCCTAAGGTGTGCATTTTATACTTTCATCTTGAAAACAAAAACTACCATGGTCATTAACCTACTACAAGTTTGTGCAAAAGTTTTGGTGCCCATAGAGATTGACAAAACTTCATTGAAATACTGGAGTGTTATAGCCCAGGGCTAATCCATCAGCTACAATGTGTGACATCATGCATATTTCGTCGATGCTGATATTGGCAGCCATGTTCACCCTCGAGCATTACAGCGGCCACACCATGCATAACATTTGCTCGGGCATGTGCATCCCGCTCTCGTACCATGTGCATAAAGAAAGTGTCTTCATGCTAAACAACATCGATGGGAAGTACATCCTAATGACCCACGTCGTCACCATGCCTCTGCGCTGCTAACTTGTTATCACACCTGCTTCGTTTGCTATAACGTGGGGCCAAACCAATATGTTGATATAGCGCCTCAGGATGGAGTCGTATCCATTGAAGGCAATTCGGTTGTATGAGGACTAACACTTGATGTACCACAACGACTGGCATTGCCACCTCAGTAGAGGAGCTCTTGTATGAGTACCTCTTCTGATACAAAAACCAAACCTGACGACACAAAGGAAATGTGCCCGATGCTATTACGGATCTTGTGTCCTCCCAAAGAAGGGGCATGTCTGCTCCTTTGCTGGTGGATCAGCTTCAGTGCGGGTGGTGTAGGGCGGAGAAGAAGTGGCACCACCGATGGACCCTGTTGGCGCCAAGGAGGATGACATCACTGCCCTAACCAATGACGTCCGTGGCACCATCATCTCCATGTTCCACATCTATGACGCCACCAACATACAAGCCATATCCAGGGTTGGAAACGCCTCTGGCACGAACCCACCCCGCTCAACCTTGATGACCATGACCTTGAGAAAATGGCATGGGGAGACAACCTAGTTCACCTCATCTCGGACATCCTCACACGCTCGTCGTCTTTCTCAGCACGTTATGTTGCCACTCCGACAACTGAGACCGCTACCACATCTTCAACAAATGGTTCTAATCCAAGGTTGTCGATCACCTCAAGGAGTTTGATTTCAGCTGCCTGCAGGTCAACAACACCTAACCACTTTAGGATGGCGAGTAGATGCCCTCGTTGTGCGTAGCCTTCCACGCCGAAGTTCTCCTTTCTATGTGTCACATGCTTTGGTTGCTGCCATTTCCCCGGGGATCTCTAGGGCTGCCACACTTTTCTGAATCTTATCGAGCTCACTCTCTATCGGATCACAAATTCTGAGAACACACTCCATGCCATGATCGCCACATCTCCTAATCTTAGGAACCTGGTCCTCAACAGAAACTATCACTTTCGTTGCGTCCACATTATCTCAATCATTTGTAAGGTTTGACATGTTGGTTGACCTTGGTAGTTTTAGGATAAAGCAACTCTTAACAGTTGTGTTTCATGTGTAAATCACAAAGGAGATGACCTACCATACCACAATGGTAGTTCTGCAAAGTCACCACAGATGGAGAGGAGCTCTTGTACGAGTAGCTCTTCTGGTACAAGCTGGAAATAGGCAATGGAGACAGCGCACTTACTATTTGAAATCTTGTATGCCCTTTCTATGATCACGAGATGACCCAATCAACACCCAGGGAGATCGTCTCGCACTACCACTTGATGTAGTCCTCCGACGTAGATCTTCTAATAGTGAAGAGTTTCGTCCACTCGATGTGTGTACACGCACAACTATATCTAGGAGCCAAATATGCATGCCGGCTCCGGGCAGCCGATGGCATATTTTGTTTTCAACTTTAGGTACACCTATGTAACTGTTTTATCCTAGTGAAGATGTAAATTAAGGTTCAGACTGCCCATGACTTCGTGCGCCGTGCTCGGCCATCATCTTTTTCTATCATAGTTTGCATTATCCCATCATTCTAACGGTAAAGCTCTTATTTTTTGAGAAAATGACTTTCCCACTTTTGTAATAAAAAGTGTTTTGTGCACTCTACAACGTCTAAAAGAACCCTCAAGAACGCGCATGTGGGACGTGAGCGTATTAGTCATTACCCAAGTGAATAAAGTGTGATATACATTACCCTAGTGAGAAAAATGTGATATACATTACCCAATTTCACTACAGCTTTAACGTAATCATTCCAAGGCTCTAATTAAGCGTAAGAAATGTAGCAAGGAAAAGTTTGGAAATTTAGATGAATCAATCTTTCCAGGCAATGCACACATAACAACCCACACGTACGCCGTGTCATACAACTTACATATTATCGTGCATGTGATATATATCCCATTGAGTCTATTTGTCTTGTCGAGAATATATATCATCGAATAAAGAAAAAAATGGAACAATTTTTTTAATCTGGAGTTTAGTGCTTCAATGTGGTTGTTTTCATACCTTCTTCCTTGTTTCTTGGACGGTTGCTGTACAAATTTTGCCATTCAGTGCTTGGGATTTACACGACCTCTAACAACTTCATTAAGCAAATTATAACTTAATGGTAAACTCAAATTACTACTGTCCATAAACTCTTGATGGCAGAGAAGACAACATAGTAAGGGCTTCTCCCATGAAGAAAATTGACAAGTAGAGAAGACAACATAGTAAGGGCTTCTTACATGAAGAACATTGAATGCGATTGCTTAAATGAAGAAAGTACGGTGGCTGGAGTAGATCTAGCAGTTAAAATAAACAAGTCAGCTGCTGAAAAGGCTGAATTTTCGGAGGAAAGTTTTGTCATAAAGAATTTAGATGATGAAAGAAGGGAACGACCACTCGCCACCGACCTTTGCTCCTCAGGCCGCCCTTCTTTCTCTCCTCGGCTCTTCCCATAGCTGTCGTCATCCGTTGATGCTCCGACCAAGGCACTTGGGTGTGTCTCCTACCAATTCTGTATGGATCGAGGAAGGGGAACGTGGCGAACGCGGCTTTCGGCGTTGGCTCCAGGCAGGGCTCGGCCAGAGAGGACTTGGACGGGCGAATCCGGACGTGGCAACATGATCCGGTCTGGTTCTGTCCGGCGGTTGCGGGAAGGCAAAATCGCATCTGGAAAGTTTTGTGCCACCATGGCGCCGATAGAGCTCTAGGAATGGAGCCGCGGTCAATGGGCCAGCGACCTTGGCTGCTTTGGTGTACCTGTGGGATTCTATTCAAGGTGGGGATTCAAGTCTGGATTTGCATTACACTTGTTGATTCTATTCAAGGTGGGGATTCAAGTCTGGATTTGCGACTGGATTGGTAGGGCTAGGACATGGTGGAATGTCTTCCATGTGTTGTGTGCTATTTAGAAGTTATTTTGGACTGGGTGCTCGACCAGGGTTCTTTCCGGCTACCTTGTAGACTAGATGGTTTCTCCATTTGGAAATTCCATACAATTTTCTGTTCATATGCTTTGCATCCTTAAAATCATAGAAGTATCAGATCGTTGTAAAATTGTGTTGTTTCATACATCTGAACATCTTAGGAAATGGTTTACAGTTTTACACACTTCTGATATAAAGATGGTTTACACACATCTACAACTAAAGATGTCTTCAAAATAACCCTCGGGAGTGTGCCACTTGGTCTGTAAGTCAAAATGTACTGAAGTGATGTGCCCACTGGTCATAATCATCTATCACGTCTAAGTCACCATGTGTCCGCCGGATTCGACAGTTCTCAATATATCCTTGCCCTCATAAAAGAGCGCTACCGCAATGGCTGGTTGCTACTGAATCCAGGCTACCTAGAAGTTCATTGGGCTCCCTTTGATCACTCTTTGGCATGTGGAAATGATATCAGTTCCACTGCCAGTAGGATGGGGACCAACGATCTTGGTAAAAAGAAATATTTCTCCCGGGGTAACTACACTCAACTGTCGATGTTACATCAATGTCCTTTGAAGATTATATGGGTAAAACTATTGTTGCACCCAGAGAAGCTGGGCTCAACTGCCACTGTCCGATTGCACTCGTTAGCCGATAGTCCTTTTCTCCTTGAGAATATGAGACACTTTTTCTTCGGTACACCCACATCCCACCCCCCCAGATCTCTCTATACCCCTTCAAAATGAAGGGTAGGATAGTCTTTTCACCCGCTCCGACATGTGGCCTGCGTACCTAGAAGTTCATTGGGCTCCCTTTGGTCGCTCTTTGGCATGTGGAGACGCTATCAGTTCCACTGCCAGAAGGCAGGGGCCCAACGATCTTGGTAAAAAGAAATATTGCTCCCGAGGTAACTACACTGAACTGTCGATGTTACATCAATTTCCCTTGAAGATTATATGGGTAAAACTGTTGTTGCGCCCAGAGAAGCTGGGCTCAAGTGCCACTTGTTAGTCGATAGTTCTGCTTCGGTACACCCCCCCCCCCCTTTAAACACATTGACGGATGAAATCTCTATATCCCCTTCATAATGAAGTATAGGATGGTCTTTTCACCCGCTATGATACGTGGCCTGCGTACATATACGTGGCGCCTTTTTTTCCTCGCAGGATGTTTTTTTTTCTTCTCTCAGCGCCGTCAGTTGTTTTTCACTTTCTTTTTAAAAGATAAAAAGAGTGAAGGTAACATGAATCAAACTCAAGACCTCTTGGTCTAAGAATGACCACACTAACCAACTAGGACATCCCAATGGTTGTGCATATTTACTTCTTTTTCTTTCTTCTACTTCAGTTCGCGGGGGCCCACCCATTGTCGAATCGGTCATTTTATCACTATTTCTTTTCCAAAAAATGCTCACACTTGTGCCAAATTTAAAAAATGTCCGCTTCTTAAAAAATTGTTCATAAAGTACAAACATTCACTTAAAAAAATTGTACAGTTATGTCAAGAAATTGTTCGTGTCTTTCAAAATTGCTTACAATGTCATAACACAAACATATTTAAAATGAGTAAACAAAATTTTGAACAATTTTTTAAAAACACTGCAATTTTTGAAATTTCAAGTAAAATCAGAAACTATGAAGGAAAAAACAATTTCTTTTGAAATTCCGTGAACATTTTTGTGTATTTGTGTAGAAAAATTTGAATACATGATTTTAAATTCCAAATAAATTTTGAAAGGACTAACATTATTTGAAAATGAAGATTTATCGAAATCACAAAAACCTAGCATGGTGGCTTGGAATGGTGATACAAGGCCCTACGAAAAATTTGGTCCATTTGAACGATGTCAAAGAAAGCTACTTTGAAACGGAACCTTGCGCCCAACTTGAACGCCCTACCCGAAGTTTTTTCCATTTAAATTCGTGAACATTCTTTTACATTCATAAACTTTTTTTCCATGTCCGGGAACTCTTTTCAACTTTTACAAACATTAATAAAAGCCCATAATTTTTTTAAAATTCATAAACATTCTTTTTCCTAATTGATGAACTTTTTTCAAATTGGTGAATGTTTAGGCCGACCTAACAGGCACCCGACGGAAGCGATGCCGTCGCCCGGTTCTGCAAGGCCTGAGCGTATTTTTTCTATTCTATTTTTTCGTTTTTTCTTAATTTTATGTTTTCCTTTTCGAAGTTTATTATTCATTTTATCAAATATTCTTGAAATCTAAAAAATGCTATTGTTTTCAAATATTTATAATTATAAAAATGTTCTTGAATTTCAAAAAATGTTCTGGTTTTTAAATTTCGTTTGTAAATTTAATAAACATTAGTGTTTTGAAAATATTGATAACTTTTAGAAAACGTATGTGGTTTGCAATTTGTGTATAACATCAATATTTGGGCATTTATTAACAATGTTGGAAAAGTTGTTCGTGTTTATTAAAAAAAGCATACAAAATTTGAAATTCCAAAATTGTTGACAAATTTCAAGAAATAATTGGGATATAAGAAAATGTTCATGTTGATTGAAAATGACATAGATTGCAAATAACAAAAACCTCGCCCTATCGGCCTGCCAGAAGTTTCCATTTCCATTTTCTCTTTCCTTTTATTTTTATTTTTTCCATGCATGAACTTTTTAAAATTAATAAAACAAATTCGTGCATCTTTTTCTACAATTTCTTTTCAAGATGTGTGAAATTTTTGTACATGTTAAAAAGTTTTTACAAAAAGATTCATGATTTTGAGAAAATTTTATGAGTCGGTAGATATTTTCTTACATAACAGTCAAAAATTGTCAACTCTGTGAACACTTAGGCCTGCCCAAGAGCCTGGGCATTCGGTATAAATCGACAATTCAGTTTTTAGCATTTTTTTGTAAAATCAGTTAGAAAAGGTAAAACCCATAAAAAATCAATACAAAATAGATAACAAAAAACAATATAGGTGGCCGCAGCACCGAAAACCGCTCCAGGGAGAGTCCGAAGACCGCATTGGCTTGCATGTGGCCCGAATATATGTAGCAAAGGGCGGTGTTATGTTAAAATACCGAGTGCACAACCTTGATGTGGCCCCGCGAGCTTGGCGAGCTTGTGTTCCCCATGAGACTCCGTTTGACCTAGTTCCAAGCTTATATAGTCCGTCTTCCTGAGAAAAATAAATAAGATAGTAAGTTTTATTACATTTTACGTTACGGAGCCGTCATCACCTTCTGTTCCTCATCGGGAACCCTAATCTAGAGTTCGTTTGAGTCACCGGAGAGAGGGATTCGTCGTGGTCATCATTAACCCTTCTTCATCAATAATTCCATGATGCTCATCATCGGGAGTGAGTAATTTCTTTGTAGGTTTGTTAGACGGTGACGGAGATGGATGCAATTTCTTATGTAGTCGAGTCAATTTGTTAGGGCTTGATCCCTAGTGTCCATTATGTTTTGAGATTGATGTTTCTATGACTTTGCTATGCTTAATGCTTGTCAGTGGTGCCAAAGTGCCATGATTTAAGATAGAGATATGTATGCTTTTCATGATTATATATTTGAGATGTTGATCTTACCTATAAGTTGTATCCACATGTCATCGTTCTAGATCCCCAAGGTGGCAACAATTGGGATATTGATGGGGATGGCTTTTACTTGAAGAGTTCATGTATTCACTGTGTGTTAATGCTTTGTTCCGATTCTCTATTAAAAGGAGTTACTTAATTACCCTTAGTTTCCATTAGGACCCCGATGCCACGGGAGGGTAGAACAAAATATGTTATGAAAGTTTTATCGCAAGCACGTATAACTATATACGAAATACATGCCTACATATGATTGATGAATTGAAGATATTGTGTGTGGCTCTAGATTGTGACCGTTGCAAATTGAATTTCATCCAAATGTCCATCGTTGCTCCATTGCCTACACTTTACTACTATTATTGTTTCTCAAGTTACTATTACTAATTTCGCTCTTCTTGCGACAAAACAGTTTTTCTGTTATTATTAACATTACTTTTATTATCACTACAATCATATTATTGTGCTACTAATAAATGGCTGCAAGGAAGTAATTCTTAGGTGGTGGTTGAATTGACAACTCAACCGCCAAGGCTTATAAATATTCTTTCCCTCCCTTTGTGTCGAATCAATAAATTTGGATGAAATGCAATACCCGAGGACAGTTGCGATCCCCTATACTTGTGGGTCATCAGTCATCACTGATCCGAGGATTCACGAGTATGTCCATAATGGAACTGCGGTGATCCTAACATTCCTCATTAAGCAAGCAAGAAATATGACTGGATTCCCACGCACACGCCATGCAACATGGTCGTTCAATGCGCAACATTGCCCAGTCAATATGGGAATCACCGTGAGGAGGAATCACGGGACTACGAAATCAGCATTAGCATCGCAATCGTTTATCGAGGGGCGACGGCCTGCAACCATACCACTGATGTCTATCGCCTCTGGCCATGCCATCAACACAACAACCTCTCCACTAGGAGGAACAATAGTGAATATCTCCCCCGATTCCCACGGGCGCATGAAAAGTCACCGCCATTCCTCACTAGTGTGCAGCCTCTTAAGACGACACCAATCAGTTCCATCGGCACAACCATCATCCATGTTGGTGCCATAGGGTCGGATCCCTACCCCAATCGACTACTTTCAGCATGCGACAAATTCTCATGCAGCTAAGCCGAACCAATTCCAAACATAAACCCACTGCGAAGAATTGAGACGAATGAGCAACACACCATGCCAGGAACAACAGTGGCAGGAATTAACAAAAGAAGAAGACACGAAAAACTGCAAATACAAAGAAGAAAGACGAGGTACGCCGAGCGACAACAATAGATCAAGAAAAAGCAAAAGCGAAGCCAGGTATGAACATCGGTTAGCTAGAGAAACCAATATCATGGACACCAGCGAAGCAAAGAAGAGGAGACGACATGTAGCAACATTAAGCTAGAGGAAGCCCTCATAATAAATTGTGCAAGAAGCCCACGCGTATAGCATTTGGGTGCAACGCGAGACGGCGGATGCAAACAGAATGCATCGGTAATAAGAAGACGAAGAAGCCAGTTGGACAACACCCCACGCATAGCACAAACCGACTTAAAGAGACAAGTACCAAAAACACTCAAAACGGCACAAACGAGACATTGACCGACCAGACAAGAAACAGGGACAGCAACAAGACCAAAGAGAGACCCAGAGACGCCACGACGAGCAAACCAATGTACGGTTCGAGTAGACAAAGTTCAGTCTGGGCATACACAAAGAAACCCAGCCAACCAAGCCCTTGACAACTCTAGACGTCAACACCAAACATGGTACACCCCATGTCGGGCGCTTTTGTGTGCCTGGCCCGCTTGAGAGAAAGAGACCGTCATGGAGCAAATGGAGCAACGTACAATAGCCGAGCACAAGAAAACACACTAGCCGGCTGGGACACGTGAGGCAAAAGTCTAGCCATTCAAAGCCCGGCTGAAGGTCGTGGCGCGCGCACATCCTGGCTCCCCTCGCGCGAGAGAGTAAGCATCGCAGGGGGCATTTGATGCTGAGAAGGTTACTCGGCCTCCACATTACGTGCAGGGCACCACACATGGCGGCATATTCGGGCACGGCCGAAATCACCACATGATGGTGGCATCGGCCGCACCCTCATCCACCCGTCAAGGACCCCTAAGGCAGGCTACCCAGGTGCGCACCGTCCGTGTAGATCGGACGACACAGAGAGCCCCAAGGACGCAGCCGCGGAGGCCAGCGCGAAATACACGGCGCCGAGGGCTTGCTTGAAGAACTGGTCTCTACCACCAGTCAAATAGTGCGTCGCATGCCCTGCCTGTCGTGACCGAACTAGCCTGCTGTGTGCGCAACAGCGCCGACATGCAGGTCCGGCTGGGTCGTCATGCACAGGTCAGTGTGCGAGCCGCCGCACGCGAGCGCGCCAAAAACGCCACATGGCAGTGGCCTCGCATGCGCATGTAATCCACCCGTCATGAACTCCCGAGGAGCCTAGGTGTGCGCCGTTCGGGTAGAGCGAACGACGCGGAGAGCCCACAAGAGGCTCCCATGACACGCCACCTAGAAATAGATGGCTTGAAGGACACTTTTGCTGCTCAAGCCACCAAGGAGGCGGGAACTCCCGCATCCTTTATAGGTGTAATGGGCTTGGGCCTCCTTGAGTCTTTGTTGGGTATTGTGTCTCCATGGGCCTACCCGATGGGTGATAACCTCGTCACTCCGTGCCGATGTCTACCATGGGACGGCCAATCCCTATTGCACGTGCAGGACGCTGGTTAGTGACCTGGCGCGTACCACCCGCTCCTGCTACGTACACATTTTTGGTCGGCCCAACTAGCTCCTTTCCGGTTTCCCTTTTTTCCTTTCGTTTTTTTCGATTTTTCAAAATTTTAATTTTTTTTTTGGTTTTCCTCTTTTTTCATGTTAGTTTTTCTTTCCTTTTTATTTTTCATTTCCCCTTTTTCAATTTTCTCTCTTGTTGCCTTTTTTCATTTTGTGAATATCTTTTCAAACTCATGAACCTATTTTTGAATGTTAACGTTTTTCAATTTTACGAACATTGTTTTATGAAATTGTGAACACTTTTCAAATTGTGAACACTTTTTAAAGAAGAAAATAGCAAAAACAGAATAGGAATAACAAAAAAAGTAAAAAATAGAAATGTACTTTTTTTTCAATGAGAGCTTTGTTACTTAGGTATTTCTTTTACAAGGAATTGAACTGGTAAATTTTATGTGCACAGTAGATGCATGGCGTTATACCACCAGTCGGGTGGCACCACCTCAATTGCTGGAGAGTCCTTAACCTTTTCTGTGCTACGCGCTGTTTTTTGGCTACATTCGTGCATGTAAACATGAAGCAGCTTCAAACTAAACAAACAAACAAATGAATTGAAAACAAATAAAATCTGATCAATCAACGTAGTGAAGCCAGCCAGCTGCATCTTTTTCTTTTTGAGGCAAAAGCCAGTTGCATCTTCCCACAAAAAAAAAAAAAAGCCAGTTGCATCTGCATCGTCTCCTCCGCTTTGTGCCAATGAGCATTCTCAGAGTCTTCCTAGATTGGGCCTTCGGCAGACTTGCTGCGGGGCTGCACGGTACACAGTGCTACATACACCTGATGGTCAACTTGTTCTGAAATAAAAACTGATCAGAACTGTCACTGGCGGCACTGGGTGAGACATGAAACTGAAAGCGACAGCCAGCAGCGTATTGCACCTTCTTCCCAGCGAAAGCGACGCAGTAAAAACGGTAGTAACAACTAACAAATCATCTTTTTCAGGGTAACGCCGGTAGTTGATTTCGGTTCCCATGCGACCCAGATGCAACGGGTTTTTTACCGTGTTCAACGGGTACGAATATTTTGTTATTGCGTTGCATGATGTATAAAGTTATTCTTTCCCGGGACAATGTCGGCCGACAGTTGATTTCAGTTTCCCTGAGAGACCGCTACAACGGTGTTTTTACCTGGATCAATAGGTACAAATCCTTTTCTTATTCGCGTTCCATGCTGTATAAAGTTTTTCTTTTCGGGGTAACACCGGCAGTTGATTTTGGTTCCCCTCAAACCCGGGTACAACGGCGTCTTTACCCGAATCAACCAGTACAAATATTTTGTTATTGTGTTGCATGATGTATAAAGTTTTTCTTTTCAGAGGTAACGCTGGCCGGCAGTTCATTTCAGTTCCCCTGAGACCTGGGTTGCAACGGCGTTCTTACCCGGATCAACGGGTACAAATATTTTGTTATTGCGTTGCATGATGTATAAAGTTATTCTTTTCAGGGGTAACGCCGGCCGGCAGTTCATTTCAGTTCCCTGAGACCTGGGTGCAACGGCGTTTTAACCCGGATCAACGGGTACAAATCATTTTTTTATTTGCGTTGCATGCTGTATAAAGTTTATATTTTTAGGGGTAACGCCGGCAGTTGATTTCGGTTCCCCTCGGATCCAGGTACAACGGCGTCTTTACCCGGATCAACCAGTACAAATGCTCTGTCATTGCTTGCAATTGCATAATTTATATTTCAAAAATGTCATATGTGTGCATATTTGTGGTACATGCAATTTTTTATAGAGAAAACTTGCGTGCTTACTATATAATAATAATAATTTATTTAGACAAATTGGACTGCATCGTCTTTTGTTTGTACATGCAAATTGTATTTCTTTTCTGAAGCAAAAAAGAAATAAACTAGACTGCCCTGATTTTTGGTTGTACATGCATTTTTTTGTTTTGTGACTATCCTTTGGATGGGTTAAGAGCAGGCTCTCTGACTTTTTAGTGTGGTCCTATCGAAGCATATCCCTTGAAATGTTTTTTTGGATGCAATGCCAAAATACTAAGCTATGAAATTATATTGGATATATGGAAAAGTACTATCACTCTCCAGGTGGTGCTATCGATTGGCGCTTTAATCTCAAGAGGCATTCAACTGATCATGAAAAGAAATCTGAGAAAAATGATTATATGGGACCTAGTACAACCAAGCAACATGAAAAAATCAACTAAAACAGAGAAAGCATCCAAAAACATGGTTA
>LR738710.1:62814598-62848554 GCA_902687465.1 Secale cereale
GGGGATGTCCCCTCCTTTAGTGGTGTGTTATTTTGGTAGTAATATGGTTAGAGGATTGTGTTGCATCCTGTAAAGTTTGTCATACGTGCACATTTTGTTCTACATGCAAAAAAATGAGAACTGCATATGCATATTATAATTTGTTTAGATAATCAGACTGCACCGACTTTTGTTTTGACATGCGCATTGTTCTTCTTTTAACAAAATCTGCGTGGCTCCGATTTTTGGTTGTAGAACCATTTTTGTTGTTTTGCAGACTATCCTTTGGATGAAGAAAGATCAGGCTCTCTGAATTTTTAGTGTGGTCCGATCTAAGCATCCCTTGAAATGTTTCGTCATAATAAACCTAAGGTGTGCATTTTATACTTGCATCTTGAAATCAGAAAACACCCTTGTTTGGAGAACCTATTACTAGTATGTGCAAAGGTTTTGGTGCCCATAGAGATTGGCAAAACTTCATTGAAATACTGAAGCGCCATAGCCCACAGCTAATCCATCAGGTACAACATGTGACATCATGCATATTTTGTCGATGCTTATATTGGGAGCCATGGTCACCCTCCAGCATTGGAGCGGCCACACCCTGCTTAACATTTGCTCGGGCCTGTGCATCCCACTCTCGGACCGTGTGCACGTTAAACAAAGTGCCTGCTCGCTGAACAACATCGGTGTGAAGTATATCCTAATGATCCACGTCGTCATCATGCCGCCGCGCCGCTAGCTTGTGGTCGCACCTGCGTCGTTTCTGCCATAACGTGTGGCCAAACCAATATGGTGATCTAGCGCCTGGGGATGGAGTCGTAGCTATTGAAGACGATTCGACCTTATGAGCACTAAGACTTGACGTACCGCAACGAGTGGTTCTGCATTGCCACATCAATAGAGGAGCCCATTTACGCGTAGCTCTTCTGATACAAAACCCAAACCACATCGGCTATTGTAAGGTCCTGACGACGCAAGTGAAATGCGCCTAATACTATTGCGGCCGTTGTGGCCTCCCAAAGAAGAGACATGTTTGCTCCATTGCTAGTGGATCATCTTCAGGGCGGGTGGTGCAGGGCGGAGAAGAAGTGGCACCACCGATGGACCCTATTGGCGGACCGCATGACCATCCTCCCTAGTGACGATCGCGGCACCATCATGTCCACATTCCACATTTATGACGCCACTAGCATGCAAGCCATGCCAAAGGGTGGAAACGCCTCTGGCACAAATCCACCCCGCTTATCCTCCATGACCCTGACCTCCAGAAAAGGGCATCGGGAGATAACCTAGTCGACTGCACGTCCGACATCCTCAAGGCTCCATGCCAGGTGCACACTCGTCGTCTTTCTCAGCACGTTATGTTGCCACTCCAGCGACTGAGATCACTACCACATCTTCAATAATTGGTTCTGATCCAAGGTTCTTGATCACCTCAAGGAGTTTGATTTCAGCTACCTGCAGATGAACAACACCGAACCACTTTCGAATGGCAAGTCAATGCCCCCGTTGTACGTAGCCTTACACGTTGAAGTTCTCTTCTCTCTTTCACATGCGTTGGCTGCTGTCTTTCCCCGAGGATCTCTTGGGAAGCCTCACTTCTCCAAATCTCATCGAGCTCACTCTCTGTCGGATCACAAACTCTGACAACACACTCCACGCCATGATCGCCACATCTCCTAATCTTTGGAACGTCACGCTCAAAAGAAATTATCACTTCCATGGCGTCCACATTATTGCAAACTCTTGTAAGGTTCGACATGTTGGTTGACCCTGACATGTTAGTGGTGTTTCTTGTGTAAACCACAGAGGAGATGACCTAACATACCACAATGATGGTTCTGCACGGTGACCTCGGATGGAGAGGAGCTCTTGTACGAGTAGCTCTTCTATTATAAGCCGGAAATAGGCGATGGAGAGAAAGCACATTTACTATTAGGAAACTTGTCGACCATTTCTATGATCATGAGATGACCCGATCAACACCTGGGGAGATTATCTTCCGCTACCTTTTTCTTCCAGCCTCCCGCGTGGATCTGCTACTAGTGAAGAGGTTCGTCCACTTGATCTGTGTACGTACAAGTATGTGTAGGAGCCAAATATAACAGTTCAGTATGTTGGCTCCGGGCAGCCCATGGCCGTATTTTGTTTTGCATTTTTAGGTACACCTATGTAATTTTCTAAATTCTAGTGAGGAATTAAATTGAGGTTCTGACTGCCCATGACTCCGTTCCCTCCTTCTCTTCCATTTTCTTCTTCTATCATAGTTTGTATTAGCCCATTATTCTAACGGCAAAGCTCTCATTTTTCAAGAAAATGGTTTTCCCACTTTTTAGTAAAAAGTGTTTTGTACACTCTACAACGTCTATGAAGCTGACATAGAAAAAGAACCCTGTAGAGTGCATATGTGCATTATGGCTTTCCTAAAAAAGAAGAAGAGAATTCTCGTTTGTGTGGAGTTAATAGAAGACTTAATTATGGATTTATTAAAAAGAAGAGCGGTTCTCATTTGGGAAAACGGGGAATCTCCTCTGATTTGGTTTAGCCGATCGAACCAGCAGACTAATTAGTCTTCTCTCTTTCCTAAAAATAACCAGTCTTCCCTCAAGACCTGGAGCCACGCCACCCCATCGTGCCTCCTCCGGGCCTCACCCATCTCCAAGCCCTGGAGCCACGCCGCCTCTGGACCGGCCATCCTCTGCGGCTCTATGAGCTCCACATGGCACCTTCCCTGCCGAGCTTCCTCCAGAACTCGAACATTCACTGCCTCCCCGGTTTGTCCCCACCACTGCGACGCCCTTCTTCTTCCCCGTGCTGAACCGCCGCTTCTGGTGGATCCTTGACTAACATCACAGACACGCCCTCTTCATCTCCGCGTCAGGGGAAGGAGCCCGGGACCTCCTTCTCTGGGAGCAAATCACGGGATACCAGCGGTGGTCACCGGCGCCCTCGGGCGTCGGCCTGCGTGTACTCATCGTAGACTGGTAATAACCCACAAGTATAGGGGATCACAACAGTTTTCGAGGGTAGAGTATTCAACCCAAATTTATAGATTCGACCCAAGGGGAGACAAAGAATATTTTCAAGTATTAACAGCTGAGAGTTCAATTCAACTACACCTGGAGATTAATTATTTGCAGTAAGTAATCATTAGCAAAGTAATATGATAGTTTTGATAGTAGTGATAGTAGCAATAGTAACGGTAACAGTAATGGAAGTAATATTGTAGCAAGTGCAACAGTAACGATAGTAGTAGTAACTTAGCAGAAACAATATAGGATAAATTTGTAGGCATTGGATCGGTAATTTGTTGGATGCTATTCACCATGTGACGGTCATAACCTAGGGCGATACGGCACTAGCTCCAGTTCATAAATATAATGTAGGCATGTATTCCATAAATAGTCATACGTTCTCATGAAAGAACTTGCATGCCATCTTTTGTCCTACCCTCCCGTGGCAGCGGGGTCCATACACTAGTAGAAAAAGAGCCATTTATCCCGGTTCGTAAGGGTCATTAGTCCCGGTTGGGGAACCGGGACTAAATGGTCGATACAAATGCCCTAGACCATTAGTCCCGGTTCTTATACCAATCGGGACAGATGGTGTTCCATGTGGCTACTGCGGCTTGCCCAGGCAGGGGGGCCTTTTGTCCCGGTTGGTAGCACAAACCGGGACAAATAAGCTTCCACACGTCAGCAGTTCAGTGGCTCGGGTTTTTGTTTTTGTTTTTGAAAGGGGGGAGGGGGTTTGGGGGGTTTTGTAGGGTTAATTTAGGGGTTTCATATGTTGTGTTAGCCCGCTAATAGAGAGAAGTGTCCTCTCTTATCTCCATGCTTGGTCAACACTACGTTGTATATATATACGTATAGATCGGAGGACTCGACACGCTAGCTAGTAAGCAAATAAAGGAAACCATTAAGTATAGAAGGTCGACCTCTCTCCTTCGAGAGAGATAGGTCGAACAACAAGTTCTCATATATGTATCCGACGCTACTTGCTGCATACATACAATATCAGATCTCTTACTACAATTCCCTAACATCTTAAATCATAATCCAGATGGAATTCTCCGGCTTTATTGATGACGTGATCAAGAAAGAATCCCGCCAATTCCTCTTGAATTGCCCGTATGCGATCTTGTGGTAGGAGTTCATCCCGCATCTGCCACATCTAATTTGAAGAAGGGGGTCAATACATATTTTTGCTTACTCACCACAAATTGTCTTTTAGAGTAGCCCCGCCTATTCTTGGCTGTTGCGTTGTAGTTGAACTCGCAGACGTAGTATCCATAGTAATTATTCCCGGCTTCCTGCCACAAGCACTTTACAAGAAATAGAGTTCAATCAAAATGATAATGACACATTATAAAGGCATTGATAAAAGTATAGCTAGAGTCAACGGGAGATGCGCGGAACTAGCTAGCTTGGAGTACTTACTTTCGGGTAAATCCGTCGCAGTTGCCACGGCATTGGCGGAACTTTTTTGGCGAATTCTTTCCAAACCCTGCGAGACAAAGAAAACAATTACCTTATATTAGGAAAATGAACAAAGTTGCCGATATGGGTGCGGTAATGATTGATTGAACTTACTTGTTGAGCATTTTAGACATGTTCGCATACTCCTCGGGGTCTTTTCGTCTCGAGTCTAAGACGGTTACTAGTCCCTCCTCAAGCTTAATCTCTAGGAGAATATAGTGGAAACTGCGCACGTATGCATACAACTAATCAATTATATTAATTACTATAACCTCGAGTAATATATAATTAAGGGAAACCGAATATGCACAAGACAGTGACACTCACTTGAAGTTGTATGGAAAGAGTATTTTATCTTTGTTTTGATTTACTATCAATGATTGTAGCAAGTTGGCCTCGGCTTCTTTGGCATGATCTTTTACCTGATATTCATCTATGACATTTGTGTTAATGAAGCCAATATCGTAGATATCAGCTTTTCTACATTCGACGATCTTCAACCTGCATAATATAGTGAGGATAATTATATATACTTGCAATGAAGTATACATGCAATATGAAGAGCTGAGCTATATATAGAGACTTAATTGATGACAGAACTAGTACTTACAGACAGTAGCAAGTGATCGATGGTTTATCGAGGGCCTTTTGATTGAAAAACTGGAAGAACTCCTCAAATGTAATAGACTACAGATCAATTCCAACGAGGTCGTGCTCCTTTGTAACTTTCAGCATCAGAGTATCCTGGCCACCAGAGTCTCTGCAGGTTTCTGTGTACCAGTCATGCAATCTTAGACATTTATGGGAAGATTGTAGAGGTTTTCTGTAATGCCCCGGATGTAATACTTTCCCTTTTGGGTATATAATATATCTCCGGCTTCATCCATTTCCTTTTCGGGTTCTTTGTCTTTCGGGCTTTTGTTGTTTTGTTGTGTGAGTGTGTGGCATTCATTCATATCATGTAGACATGTGCATTGCATTGCATTTGTGTTGTGGGTTGCATCCGGTTCGTGGCGTTTCTTCCCGTTGTCCGTTTCGTGTTCCGGAGCTCCCTCACGTGTCCGTGACGTCCCGTAGGCCTACTTTGTTGTTCGGGCGTTTTTCGTTACCGGTGTGCAGCGAGGTTGTTGTGTGTGTTGTTGTTTTGTTGTGTGCAACCCGCCTCTCAAATCTCGTCTCGTTTGGACTCCGTTGACTTTTCCCTCCGTTGCTCGTGTGGGCCCAAAGTGCCTTCGCTTCGTGTCCCGGAAATACCCCTACTGCTTTCTTTTATCTCCGTCTAGGCCTTTTAAATCAACCCCCGCGATCGGATCCGTCGGATCGCGATCGGAGGGCTCCTAGTGCCCCCAAATCTCCAAACCCTAGCAAAACTGCTACATATAGACCCCCCTAGTCTATATTTGGGCATTCCTATTCCCTTCTTCTTCCTCCTCTAGATCCCCTTCCTTTTTTTTTTCTTTTTCCCCAGCTCCCCAAAATTCCTTCCGCAGATCTGGCCAGGTTCCCGAGGAACCAGCCGCCGATCGACCAGATCCCCTCGAGGCGCGTTCGGAGTCAACGCCAGGAGGTCGCCCCGCCGGTTCCCCGCGATCTCCTCCCGCGCGTCGACCGACCGGGCCGTCCCCTTGGCGCCGCATCGCTTCGCACCGCTCGCCTCTTCGGGTTGGGCCGTACGCCGCCGCCAGCCCAAGGGGAGGTCCCCACTTCGCCGCCTCCTCCCGGGCCCGTCCCTCCGCAGGCTCGCGAGCCTCCCGCCGCTCGCTGCTCTCCACCAGACCGCCGTCCCGCTCGGCTGGGCCGGGATCCGCCCGCGGCCTGTCTTCAGCCAGCTTCCAGCGCCTCGCCAGGTGGGCCGCTCCACCGGGCCGCTTCCCCGTCCGCAGTCCTCCGCCGCAAGCCGCCAGCGCCGCGTGGGCCTCCGCTCGAGCGGGCCGCCGCCGCACCGCCCCACGGGCTCCCTCCCCGCGCCGGACGGGCTCCCTCCCGCGGGCCTCGTCAGCCGCCTCTCCGGGCGCGCTGGGCCGCCTCTTCTTCCACGCCGGATCGGGTCCGGATCCCAGCCGCCGGCCCGTTCTGTTCAGCCCGTTACTGTTCATCAGATCCGGATCTCAGATCTGAGAAGGTTGACCTAAATCCCTCTAAGTCCCTGTTTTCCTGATCTGTTATGCTAACTTTGAACTGCCCTAACTTTGTGCCTGTTGCTCCGTTTTGCGCGTGTAGCATGTCCAGATGTTCGTGGAGATGTCCTCTACGTTTTACCTGTTGTAGTCATGCATGTTAGAGGTCTTCTAGACACTTGTTTTGCTGTTGCAAGAGTGCATGATGTTATAAACTGCTGTTATGTGTTATTTTCATGCCACCTTTGACATGGGATAACTTTTAGCTCGTTTGTCCAAACGATGCAAATGACATGTCCACGTGTTCGTCTTGCCACGAACTACGTGTTGTGTGTGATAGGTTGCATGGTAGATTTATTGTTTCCTTGTTGTCATCGTTGCAAAGTGCCATGTTCACATGTTGTGTTTTCACTTGTTATGAAATGCCATCTTGATGAGCTCGTTGTAATCGGTGTGTTCACCTCTATGATGCATGCTTGTGTGTTTCGGGATCACCGTCATATGTATTTTGATGAGGTGCTTACCCTTTGCCATGTTTAGTTTCGAGGTGACTTAAACATGCTCTTTTGTGTGCTATGATGTTATTGCTGTTTTAGGACTTAGTGAAATTTCACTAAGTCTGAAATCTGTAACGTTCCGATGCCATGTTCGTGTGATGTTGTAGGACAAAGCATGTTAGTTTTGGGGTGGATTTTGATTGTTCCTTGAAGTATATATTGTTGTCTTTCCATCCATGTCCTCACATGTCCATTTGAGTGGCTGTAGCATGTTTATCTTTTGCTCTAAAGTTTCAATAAAATTCTGCTGCCAGAATTTTATTGCAAAGTTCAATATGTCCAAGATCATTGCTATTGATCCGTGACTCCGTTGGGGGTGCACTTTGGACCTAGTTGCTGTACTATATATCTAGTTTGTGTTCAAGTCCTTTGCCATGCTTTTTGGGTGCTGTAGATTAATTATTTTGAGCTCCAAAGATGCTATGTTGCTGTAATTTTCAGTTTTCGCTCAAATCTTGTTTCGGGCATAACTTTTAGCCCGTAACTCCGATTTCAGCGAATCTTATATCAAACTTGGGTGTTTTTCTGTGTAGATTAATAATATCAGGTTGTTATCTTGTTTTGAGGTGTTTTGCTTGAGTGATGTTTTCCGTGCTCCATGTGCATCTTTAGTGCATCCATCATGCATTCATGTTTTTTGAGTGCGCATTGCATCGTGTTGATTGGTGCTTGGCGTGTTTGTTGTGTTTAGAGCCGGAAGCTGAGACCGGGAACGAAGTTGAGCACGAGTTTTCCAACGAGGTTGAGCACGAGGACCCTTCTTACGATCCGAACGAATTCTCTTCAGGCAAGATGACCGAACCCCGATAACATTACTATCTTTGTCTATTGCTAGTAGTCTCGATCTATAGTTTTGCCTCGATGCCCATGTTCTTCTTGTCAGCCTCCTACTTGTAACCAATTGCCATGTTTAACCACCCTACCTATGCAAACCGTTGCTTGGCTAAGTACGCTTCGCTCAGCCCTTCTTATAGCGTTGCTAGTTGCAGGTGAAGTGAAGATGCTTGCTCCATGTTGAAGTTTTGTTGGGTTATATCACACTATATAAATGCTTAAACTGAAATCATCTATATATTGGCAAGGGTGGAAGGCTAAGCCTTTTGCTTGGTGATTTGTTCCACTCATGCCGTTAGGATCCGTATAAGCCGGTATTATGTTCCTTGATTATGCGTTCCTAACACGGTTGGGGTGTATGGGACCCCCTCGATAAACCGCTAGGTGCTAAGTCTTTTCCAGCAAATCCCAACATTGGTACTATTTGCCTAACAACAAACTAAACATGCATAGGGATTAATTAACCCTCTTTCTTAATCAACAACCCCGGGCCAGTGCTCCACATGAGTGTTGGTCCAAAACGGGGGTTACGCGGGGCCACCTCGAGGAAACTCAAGGTTTGGTAAAAACCTGTGGGATCACCCATCCGGTCGTGGCCTGAGACGAGATACGCGCGGCTACTATCAGGGTGTCGGCACGCCGGGAGGATTTGCTGGATTAGCCTTACCTTAGCTCGGTATATCTTGAGCACGGGATTCCGAGGATACTCGGGTCTTCCCACTTTGGAGTTGCGACTCCGCGGATCGTGGGCTTGTAATGGGTCAAGTTGGAACACCCCTGCAGGGTTTGAACTTTCGAAAGCCGTGCCCGCGGTTATGTGGCAGATGGGAGCTTGTTAATTCCGGTTGTAGATAACTTGACACAATGATACTAATACACTACCAGCATGTGTTCCGTGACTGTCAATTTCCGAATCGGGATTCGGGAGTTGAACACGGAGGGGTTATGTTTGTGGAGCTTGTAGCTAGGATCACTTCGTGATCACTTCTCGCCGATGCCTTCTCTTCTCGCTCTCACTTGCGTAAGCTAGATGCTAGTTGCTGCTGCAGACTTGTTCTTTCTTCAGCCTTTCCCTCACCTAAAGGCTTAAATAGTTCTGTTACCCGGGAACGGGATTGCTGAGTCCTCTGTGTCTCACAGTTACTTCACACCAGATGCAGGTCCAGCTGTGAGCTATCCAGGTGATGGCACCGAGCTAGACTGGGAGTTCGACGAGGAGCGTAGTCGGTACTATGTGCGCTACCCGGACGATCAGTAGTGGAGTCTCTTACTAGGATTCGATCTGCCTGTGGTTGTTTTATCTGAGTTTGGGTACTTTGACATTTGGCTTTTGCCCTTAGAGGGTTGTAGTGCTCTTATGTATGATGTTTGAGACTTGTACTGTTATTCTGTGACGTGGCGATTGTAAGCCAACTATTTTCAGTTTACTATCCCCCTTTTACATGAGTTGTGCAAAGATTACCAAACTTGAGATCATTCTAGGATGGACTTATGCCTTTAAGTCGTGCCTCGACACGTAGGAGGTATAACTCCATCCTGGGCATTACAAGTTGGTATTCAGAGCCTTCTCCGACCTAGGAGCCCCCACTGTTTGATCGAACCGTTGACGGTTGAGTCTAGGCACACACTGAAAACTTTTTGAGTCCTATATTATATCGGAGAGTATGATTTCTTTGCTTCTCATCCCTTTTCTCTCTGGTGAGGACTCCTGACGTCTACTCTTGTCTCTCCTATCTTCAAAATTTGCACAAATTTTTTTTTTTAGGAATCCCGCGAGTATTCTGGGATTGTTTCGATGTTCTTGTGACAAGGATATTGTTCCCGATGCCTCCTGTTACGAGGAGTTGAGCTTCGAGGTATCGTTGTAACAAGCATATCGCGACAGTACTAAATACTTAAGACGGCCGACATCGAAAATCTCCCCTATATGGCCAGTGGCAAGATAACCCCGACATCACCCAGTACTGGGGAGGTAGTTCGGGAGTATTGCCATAGCTTGTTATAGTGGATGATTTTCGAAGGTCCGAGGTACACAGTTTCCGAGAAAGACTGGTTATGTGTTGAAGGATGGATACACCTGGATGTAGGTTAGAGTTGATTGCGCGGTGCTTCCCGTGTATCCCCAACACCTGATTGCATAACTGGAATCTTTCGGAAAACTATAGGTGGGTTTTATCCAGTAGATCGTAGGCATTCTTCCAACGAATGCAGGTTAGTGAGTTCGGGGTTCGACATTGAGTGAAGGAGTTATATGACCGAGGTTACTATCAGGAGTTGCATCTTAAAGGGTCCTTGGCTATGCTGATCCGGGGATTGCAAAACCTTTTCGTAACGCGTTCATATGCTTTCAGCACAAAAATGTTAGAACGAAACTCCTCTCTTGTGTTTGTTCCTTTCCGTACCTTGTTGTTTTTATTATTTTATCCTTTTGATCCCTATGTGGCTTCTCGTGAAGACTGATGTTATCAATTAACTGAGAAATTCATTCGTTCCTCTTGTTCGGATGATTTCATTCGTTCTTATTGTTCGAATGATTATTGTGAAGACTTGTTGCAATTCATTCCATTGATTCAGCTTATTCCTTTTGTCAATCAATTGCTGATTCGTGGTCATCTCTTACAGGATGGCTCCGAAAAGGGTTCCGAATGCCAACCCAGAGGGTGAAGAGGTCCCAGAACGTCCTCCTTCACCTCCTCCTCCGCCTGAGGCTTGGAGAGCAATTATGCAGACTACTGCTCAGAACACTCAGTTGATGATGCAGATGATGCAGCAAATGCAGGCTATGCAAGCTAATCAAGCTAATCAGGGTGTTCCAATGAATCAAGGCAACTTCTTCCAGCAGCACCATGCTACTCTCAACCAGTTCTTGGCCAACAATCCTAAAGCTTTCAGTTACTGTGTCGACCCTCTTGATGCTGAAGATTGGCTGGCCGATATCAAGAAGCATTTTGAGTGCAGTAACGTGAAAGAAGATGACTATGTGAAGTTTGCAGCCTTCCAACTGAAAGATCAAGCAGCTGATTGGTGGCAGCAGTACAAAGACTCAAGGCCGGGTCAAGTGATCTCTTGGGAGAATTTCTGCAAGGATTTCCGCTCGCATCACATTCCTACAAGTGTTATCGAGGGTATGCGTGAGCAATTCCGCAACCTCAAGCAGGGCTCCATGACAGTCTATCAGTATAATGTCAAGTTCCAAAACCTCGCTCGCTATGCAAAGCAAGACATTCCTGATGCAAAGAGTAAAATCTATCAGTTCCGTGGAGGTCTCAAAGATGAACTTCAGCTTGCTCTCACTCTGTTCGAGCCAGATGAATTCGATAAGTTCTATAATATGGCTTTGAAACAAGAAGCAGCTCAGCTTAAGATGGAGGCTTCTAAGAAGAGAATTCGAGATGCTGTTCACTCTACCTCATCGTCTCAGTTGGCTGCGAAACAACAGAAATTCTGGCTTCCTCCTCCTCCAATGATTCGAGCTCCATACAACAACTCCAGCAACTTCAACAACTCCAACAACAAGAACTCTAGTGGTCGTGGTTTCTCCCACCCACCCAACCCAAGCAACCAGTCGAAGAAGCAGTTTCAGTCTCAAGGCTCCAAGTCCAGTGGCTCTCAGTTCCGTCCTCTCTCAGAAGTGACTTGCAACAAATGCACTCAGAAAGGTCACTATGCCAACAGATGTCCGAATCCGAAGCGTCTTCCTCCTCCACCACCTATGAGTTCAGCGATTGTCAGGCATGATCCAAAGTCTGCAAGGGTCAATCTGATGAATGCAGCACAAGCAGAGGCTTCTTCTGATGTCATTCTGGGTAACCTTCCAGTGAACTCTTTTCCAGCTAAAGTGTTATTTGATTCGGGTGCATCATGCTCTTTCATGTCTCAACCTTTTGCATCCAAGTATGATGTGGGCATCAAAAGTTTGCCAAGGGAGTTATCAGTTGTTTCTCCGGGTAGATTGATGCATTCCAGTATATATGCTCCGGATGTTTCTATTCGCATGGGGGATTATCGATTCTTGGCTTCGCCGGTGATTCTTGGTCATTCTGATATTGATCTCATCCTCGGAATGGATTGGCTTTCTCAGCACGATGCTCACATTGATTGTGCTCAAAAGGAAGTCAAATTGACTCATTCTGATGAAGATGTGATTATCTTCGCCTCCAGGGATAATACTATTCGGCTTTTCTCTCTTAATGATAAGGGTGAAATTAATGCCATAGAGCAAATTCCAGTGGTGAACGAATATCAAGACGTTTTTCCAGAAGATCTTCCAGGCATGCCTCCACACCGTTAGGTGGAGTTTGTCATTGAACTCGAGCCGGGCACCGAACCTGCTTGCCGGCGTCCTTACAAGCTCTCTCCGGATGAATTGAAGGAATTGAAGAAGCAGCTTGATAAGCAGGAGAGTATGGGTCTCATCAGACCGAGTACATCTCCGTGGGGCTGTGGCGTCTTATTTGTCAAGAAGAAAGATGGCACGGAGCGTCTCTGTGTTGACTACCGGCCATTGAACAAGAAGACGATTAAGAACAAGTATCCGCTCCCCAACATCAACGAACTCTTTGAGCAGCTCAAAGGAGCTAAAGTGTTCTCTAAGCTTGACCTCCGAATGGGCTACCATCAAATTCGCATTCGCGAGGAAGACATTCCCAAGACGGCCTTCAGAACGAGCTACGGTTCATATGAGTATACCGTCATGTCCTTCGGTCTCGCCAATGCTCCTCCTACCTTTTCAAGGATGATGCATTACATCTTCAACCCCTATACTGGCGAATTCGTGCTTGTGTATCTGGATGATATTCTGGTGTTTTCCAAGAATGAAGAAGATCACGAAAAGCACTTGCGTCTGGTTCTTGATCGACTCCGAGAGCATAAATTCTATGCCAAGTTCTCAAAGTGCGAGTTTTGGCTCGATAAGGTTTTGTACCTGGGCCACATTATCTCAGCTGACGGTATTGCGGTTAATCCCGAGAAAGTTGAAGCAATTGTCAACTGGGAAGCTCCACAGAACGTCAAGCAGCTCCGCAGTTTTCTGGGTCTTGCCAGCTATTGTAGAAGGTTTGTGGAGAACTTCTCCAAGATTGCCAAGCCTCTTTCCAACCTCCTTCAGAAGAATGTCAAATACTTTTGGTCTCCCGAGTGTGAAGTGGCTTTCAAAACCCTCAAAGAGAAGCTTGTTTCTGCTCCAGTTCTGACTCCTCCGGATGAAACCAAGCCCTATGAAGTGTTCTGTGATGCTTCTCTTCAAGGTCTTGGTGGTGTGCTTATGCAAGATAAGAAAATTGTGGCATATACTTCTCGGCAGCTCAAGCCCAGTGAGAAGAACTATCCCACACATGATCTCGAGCTAGCAGCTGTGGTACATGCTCTGATTACGTGGAGACATTTGTTGTTGGGCAGAAAGGTCGACATCTTCACTGATCACAAGAGCTTGAAGTACATCTTCACACAGCCGCATCTGAACCTCCGCCAGACTCGTTGGGTCGAGATGATCCAAGAGTACAACCCCAGCATTGAGTACACTCCAGGCAAGGCGAATGTGATTGCAGATGCTTTGAGCAGAAAGGCATATTGCAACAGCCTTCTTATCAAGCCACACCAGCCTGAGCTTTGTGAAGCTTTCAGGAAGCTCAACCTTCAAGTTGTTCCGCAGGGTTTTCTTGCTAATCTCCAGATTGCTCCTACCTTGGAAGATCAAGTCCGTGAGGCCCAGCTCAGTGATACCATGGTGAAGAAGGTGAAACATGGGATTGCAAAGGGCACTCCAAAATACAAGTGCTTCCGTGTTGATGAGAGAGATACCTTGTTCTTCGAGGACAGACTCGTTGTTCCCAAAGGTGATCTTAGGAAGCTCATAATGGAAGAAGCTCATGATTCTCTCCTTTCCATTCATCCTGGCAGTTCCAAGATGTACCAAGACCTCAAGCAATCTTACTGGTGGACACGCATGAAAAGGGAAATTGCCCAATTCGTGAATGAATGTGATGTATGCAGAAGAGTGAAAGCAGAACATCAACGTCCAGCCGGTCTTCTCCAACCTCTTCCTATTCCTGAGTGGAAGTTCGACCACATTGAAATGGACTTCGTCACTGGCTTTCCTAAATCCAAGCGAGGCAATGATGCTATCTTTGTGGTGATTGACAAGCTTACCAAAGTTGCTCACTTTCTTCCAGTCAAAGAATCAATCAATGCAGCTCAACTTGCAGAGCTGTACACTTCCAGAATTGTGTCCCTACACGGCATTCCTCAAGTGATATCCTCAGACCGTGGCAGCTTGTTCACATCAAGGTTCTGGGACTCCTTTCAGTCCGCCATGGGCACGAAGATCAGGTTCAGCACTGCCTTTCACCCTCAGACTAGTGGTCAAGTCGAGCGTGTGAATCAGATCCTAGAAGATATGCTCAGAGCCTGTGTCATCTCCTTCGGCATGAAATGGGAGGACTGTCTTCCATTTGCCGAGTTCTCTTACAACAACAGCTTTCAAGCAAGTGCAGGCAAAGCACCGTTTGAAATTCTCTATGGCAGAAAGTGCCGTACCCCTCTCAACTGGTCTGAAACAGGCGAACGCCAACTTCTTGGCAATGACTTGATCTCTGAAGCCGAAGAAATGTGCAAGGTCATACGTGAGAATCTCAAGGCCGCTCAGTCGCGTCAGAAGAGCTACTATGACGGAAAGCATCGTGATTTGGCTTTCGACATCGGTGATCATGTCTATCTCCGAGTTTCTCCGATGAAAGGAACCCAGAGATTCGGTATCAAAGGAAAGCTTGCACCTAGATACGTCGGGCCTTTCAAAATTCTTGGCAAAAGAGGCGATCTAGCCTATCAGCTCGAGCTCCCTTCCAACTTTGCAAATGTTCATGATGTCTTCCATGTGTCTCAGCTTCGCAAATGCTTCAAGGCACCTGAGCGCATGATTCCGTTTGAGGAGATTGATCTTCAACAAGACCTTTCCTACCGAGAGCATCCAGTTGAATTCTCGAAGAAACCGAACGCAAGACTCGCAACAAGTCCATAAAGTTTCTGAAAGTCAAGTGGTCACATCATACAGACCGAGAAGCTACCTGGGAACGAGAAGATCATCTTTGTTCCGAGTACCCTTCCTTTTTCCAGTCCTAGATCTCAGGACGAGATCTTTTTGTAGTAGAGGAGAGTTTGTAATGCCCCGGATGTAATACTTTCCCTTTTGGGTATATAATATATCTCCGGCTTCATCCATTTCCTTTTCGGGTTCTTTGTCTTTCGGGCTTTCGTCGTTTTGTTGTGTGAGTGTGTGGCATTCATTCATATCATGTAGACATGTGCATTGCATTGCATTTGTGTTGTGGGTTGCATCCGGTTCGTGGCGTTTCTTCCCGTTGTCCGTTTCGTGTTCCGGAGCTCCCTCACGTGTCCGTGACGTCCCGTAGGCCTACTTTGTTGTTCGGGCGTTTTTCGTTACCGGTGTGCAGCGAGGTTGTTGTGTGTGTTGTTGTTTTGTTGTGTGCAACCCGCCTCTCAAATCTCGTCTCGTTTGGACTCCATTGACTTTTCCCTCCGTTGCTCGTGTGGGCCCAAAGTGCCTTCGCTTCGTGTCCCGGAAATACCCCTACTGCTTTCTTTTATCTCCGTCTAGGCCTTTTAAATCAACCCCCGCGATCGGATCCGTCGGATCGCGATCGGAGGGCTCCTAGTGCCCCCAAATCTCCAAACCCTAGCAAAACTGCTACATATAGACCCCCCTAGTCTATATTTGGGCATTCCTATTCCCTTCTTCTTCCTCCTCTAGATCCCCTTCTTTTTTTTTCTTTTTCCCCAGCTCCCCAAAATTCCTCCCGCAGATCTGGCCAGGTTCCCGAGGAACCAGCCGCCGATCGACCAGATCCCCTCGAGGCGCGTTCGGAGTCAACGCCAGGAGGTCGCCCCGCCGGTTCCCCGCGATCTCCTCCCGCGCGTCGACCGACCGGGCCGTCCCCTTGGCGCCGCATCGCTTCGCACCGCTCGCCTCTTCGGGTTGGGCCGTACGCCGCCGCCAGCCCAAGGGGAGGTCCCCACTTCGCCGCCTCCTCCCGGGCCCGTCCCTCCGCAGGCTCGCGAGCCTCCCGCCGCTCGCTGCTCTCCACCAGACCGCCATCCCGCTCGGCTGGGCCGGGATCCGCCCGCGGCCTGTCTTCAGCCAGCTTCCAGCGCCTCGCCAGGTGGGCCGCTCCACCGGGCCGCTTCCCCGTCCGCAGTCCTCCGCCGCAAGCCGCCAGCGCCGCGTGGGCCTCCGCCCGAGCGGGCCGCCGCCGCACCGCCCCACGGGCTCCCTCCTCGCGCCGGACGGGCTCCCTCCCGCGGGCCTCGTCAGCCGCCTCTCCGGGCGCGCTGGGCCGCCTCTTCTTCCACGCCGGATCGGGTCCGGATCCCAGCCGCCGGCCCGTTCTGTTCAGCCCGTTACTGTTCATCAGATCCGGATCTCAGATCTGAGAAGGTTGACCTAAATCCCTCTAAGTCCCTGTTTTTCTGATCTGTTATGCTAACTTTGAACTGCCCTAACTTTGTGCCTGTTGCTCCGTTTTGCGCGTGTAGCATGTCCAGATGTTCGTGGAGATGTCCTCTACGTTTTACCTGTTGTAGTCATGCATGTTAGAGGTCTTCTAGACACTTGTTTTGCTGTTGCAAGAGTGCATGATGTTATAAACTGCTGTTATGTGTTATTTTCATGCCACCTTTGACATGTGATAACTTTTAGCTCGTTTGTCCAAACGATGCAAATGACATGTCCACGTGTTCGTCTTGCCACGAACTACGTGTTGTGTGTGATAGGTTGCATGGTAGATTTATTGTTTCCTTGTTGTCATCGTTGCAAAGTGCCATGTTCACATGTTGTGTTTTCACTTGTTATGAAATGCCATCTTGATGAGCTCGTTGTAATCGGTGTGTTCACCTCTATGATGCATGCTTGTGTGTTTCGGGATCACCGTCATATGTATTTTGATGAGGTGCTTACCCTTTGCCATGTTTAGTTTCGAGGTGACTTAAACATGCTCTTTTGTGTGCTATGATGTTATTGCTGTTTTAGGACTTAGTGAAATTTCACTAAGTCTGAAATCTGTAACGTTCCGATGCCATGTTCGTGTGATGTTGTAGGACAAAGCATGTTAGTTTTGGGGTGGATTTTGATTGTTCCTTGAAGTATATATTGTTGTCTTTCCATCCATGTCCTCACATGTCCATTTGAGTGGCTGTAGCATGTTTATCTTTTGCTCTAAAGTTTCAATAAAATTCTGCTGCCAGAATTTTATTGCAAAGTTCAATATGTCCAAGATCATTGCTATTGATCCGTGACTCCGTTGGGGGTGCACTTTGGACCTAGTTGCTGTACTATATATATAGTTTGTGTTCAAGTCCTTTGCCATGCTTTTTGGGTGCTGTAGATTAATTATTTTGAGCTCCAAAGATGCTATGTTGCTGTAATTTTCAGTTTTCGCTCAAATCTTGTTTCGGGCATAACTTTTAGCCCGTAACTCCGATTTCAGCGAATCTTATATCAAACTTGGGTGTTTTTCTGTGTAGATTAATAATATCAGGTTGTTATCTTGTTTTGAGGTGTTTTGCTTGAGTGATGTTTTCCGTGCTCCATGTGCATCTTTAGTGCATCCATCATGCATTCATGTTTTTCGAGTGCGCATTGCATCGTGTTGATTGGTGCTTGGTGTGTTTGTTGTGTTTTGAGCCGGAAGCTGAGACCGGGAACGAAGTTGAGCACGAGTTTTCCAACGAGGTTGAGCACGAGGACCCTTCTTACGATCCGAACGAATTCTCTTCAGGCAAGATGACCGAACCCCGATAACATTACTATCTTTGTCTATTGCTAGTAGTCTCGATCTATAGTTTTGCCTCGATGCCCATGTTCTTCTTGTCAGCCTCCTACTTGTAACCAATTGCCATGTTTAACCACCCTACCTATGCAAACCGTTGCTTGGCTAAGTACGCTTCGCTCAGCCCTTCTTATAGCGTTGCTAGTTGCAGGTGAAGTGAAGATGCTTGCTCCATGTTGAAGTTTTGTTGGGTTATATCACACTATATAAATGCTTAAACTGAAATCATCTATATATTGGCAAGGGTGGAAGGCTAAGCCTTTTGCTTGGTGATTTGTTCCACTCATGCCGTTAGGATCCGTATAAGCCGGTATTATGTTCCTTGATTATGCGTTCCTAACACGGTTGGGGTGTATGGGACCCCCTCGATAAACCGCTAGGTGCTAAGTCTTTTCCAGCAAATCCCAACATTGGTACTATTTGCCTAACAACAAACTAAACATGCATAGGGAGTAATTAACCCTCTTTCTTAATCAACAACCCCGGGCCAGTGCTCCACATGAGTGTTGGTCCGAAACGGGGGTTACGCGGGGCCACCTCGAGGAAACTCAAGGTTTGGTAAAAACCTGTGGGATCACCCATCCGGTCGTGGCCTGAGACGAGATACGCGCGGCTACTATCAGGGTGTCGGCACGCCGGGAGGATTTGCTGGATTAGCCTTACCTTAGCTCGGTATATCTTGAGCACGGGATTCCGAGGGTACTCGGGTCTTCCCACTTTGGAGTTGCGACTCCGCGGATCGTGGGCTTGTAATGGGTCAAGTTGGAACACCCCTGCAGGGTTTGAACTTTCGAAAGCCGTGCCCGCGGTTATGTGGCAGATGGGAGCTTGTTAATTCCGGTTGTAGATAACTTGACACAATGATACTAATACACTACCAGCGTGTGTTCCGTGACTGTAAATTTCCGAATCGGGATTCGGGAGTTGAAAACGGAGGGGTTATGTTTGTGGAGCTTGTAGCTAGGATCACTTCGTGATCACTTCTCGCCGATGCCTTCTCTTCTCGCTCTCACTTGCGTAAGCTAGATGCTAGTTGCTGCTGCAGACTTGTTCTTTCTTCAGCCTTTCCCTCACCTAAAGGCTTAAATAGTTCTGTTACCCGGGAACGGGATTGCTGAGTCCTCTGTGGCTCACAGTTACTTCACACCAGATGCAGGTCCAGCTGTGAGCTATCCAGGTGATGGCACCGAGCTAGACTGGGAGTTCGACGAGGAGCGTAGTCGGTACTACATGCGCTACCCGGACGATCAGTAGTGGAGTCTCTTACTAGGATTCGATCTGCCTGTGGTTGTTTTATCTGAGTTTGGGTACTTTGACATTTGGCTTTTGCCCTTAGAGGGTTGTAGTGCTCTTATGTATGATGTTTGAGACTTGTACTGTTATTCTGTGACGTGGCGATTGTAAGCCAACTATTTTCAGTTTACTATCCCCCTTTTACATGAGTTGTGCAAAGATTACCAAACTTGAGATCATTCTAGGATTGACTTATGCCTTTAAGTCGTGCCTCGACACGTAGGAGGTATAACTCCATCCTGGGCATTACATTTTCATGGATGATTTCTACGTTTATGGGAAGTCATTTGATGATTGTTTAAGCAATCTTGATCGAGTTTTGCAGAGATGTGAACAAACAAGTCTTGTCTTGAATTGGGAGAAATGCCACTTCATGGTTAATGAAGGTATTGTCTTGGGTCATAAGATTTCTGAAAAGGGTATTGAAGTGGACAAAGCTAAGGTTGATGCAATTGAGAAAATGCCATGTCCTAAGGATATCAAAGGTATTCGTAGTTTCTTAGGTCATGCTCGTTTCTATAGGAGATTTATTGAAGACTTTTGTAAAATTTCTAGGCCTCTCACTAACCTTTTACAAAAGGATGTTCCTTTTGTTTTTGATGATAATTGATTTGAGGCATTTGAAACACTTAAGAAATCCTTATTTTCTGCACCTATAGTTCAATCACCTGATTGGAACTTACCTTTTGATATTATGTGTGATGCTAGTGATTATGCTGTAGGTGCTGTTCTAGGACAAATAGTTGATAAGAAGCTAAATGTTATTCACTATGCTAGTAAAACTCTAGACAGTGCTCAAAAAAATTATGCTACCACTGAAAAAGAATTCTTAGAAGTTGTGTATGGTTGTGACAAATTTAGGTATTACATTATTGATTCAAAATTAAATGTTCATACTGACCATGCTGTTATTAAATATCTTGTGGAAAATAAAGATGCTAAACCTAGACTTATACGGTGGGTTCTCTTGCTACAAGAATTTGACTTGCATATTATTGATAGAAGAGGAGCTGAGAACCCCGTAGCTGATAACTTGTCTAGACTTGAAAATGTGCTTGATGACCCGCTACCTATTGATGATAGTTTTCCTGATGAGCAGTTAGCTGCAATAAAGGTATGCTGATTACGCTAATTACATTGTTGCTAAATATTTACCACCTAGTTTTACATATCAACAGAAGAAAAAGTTCTTTTATGATTTAAGACATTACTTTTGGGATGCGCCACATCTTTATAAATAAGGAGTAGATGGTATTATTAGACATTGTGTACCTGAGCATGAACAGGGACAAATCCTTCGGAAGTGTCATTCTGAAGCATATGGAGGACATCATGCTGGAGATAGAACTGCTCACAAGGTATTTCAGTCTGGATTTTATTAGTCTACTCTTTTGAAAGATGCTTGTAAGTTCGTCTCATCTTGTGATGAATTTCAAAGGATAGGTAATATTGGTAAGCGTCAAGAAATGCCTATGAATTATTCACTTGCTATTCAACCATTTCATGTTTGGGGATTTGATTACATGGGACATTTTCCTTCCTCTAGCGGGTATACACATATTTTGGTTGTTGTTGATTATGTTACTAAATGGGTAGAAGCTATTCCAACCAGTAGTGCTGATCACAACACCTCTATTAAAATGCTTAAGGAAGTTATTTTCCCAATGTTTGGGGTCCCTAGATATTTAATGACTGATGGTGATTCACACTTTACTCATGGTGCTTTCCGTAAAATGCTTGCTAAATATGATGTTAACCATAGAATTGCATCAACTTGTCATCCTCAGTCAAGTGGTCAAGTTGAGCTTAGTAATAGAGAAATAAAATTAATTTTGCAAAAGATTGTCAATAGGTCGAGGAAGAATTGGTCTAAGAAATTAGATGATGAACTTTGGGCTTATAGAATAGCTTACAAAAATCCTATGGGTATATCTCCTTATAAAATGGTTTATGGTAAAGCTTGTCATTTGCCTCTTGAGTTAGAACATAAAGCTTTTTGGGCAATCAAGGAACTCAACTATGATTTTAAACTTGCGGTGAAAAGAGGTTATTTGATATTAGCTCTTTAGATGAATGGAGAACCCAAGCCTATGAAAATGCCAAGTTATTTAAAGAAAAAGTTAAAAGATGGCACGATAAAAGAATCCAAAAGTGTGAGTTCAAAGTCGGAGAATATGTTCTTTTTTACAACTCTCGTTTCAGGTTCTTTGCAGGCAAACTCCTCTCTAAATGGGAAGGCCCCTATGTTATCGAGGAGGTCTATTGGTCTGGAGCCGTCAAGATAAATAATTCTGAAGGCACTAACCCGAATGTTGTTAACGGGCAACGAATAAAGCATTATATCTCAGGTACGCCCATTAATGTTGAAAGTAATATTATTCAAACTTTGACACCGGAAGAACACATAAAAGAATCATGCTGGAACACTCCAGAATCGTCAAAATAAGGAGGTACGTGATACAATAAGTAAACGGACTCCGAAAAATCCGCAAAAATATTTTTTTATCAGTTTTGGAATATATACAAAAATAGGAAAATAATAAGCTACCGAGAAATGTACCTGGTGGGCACAAGACACTAGGGCGCGCCAGGCATGCCTGGTGCCTGGCGCGCCCAGGTGGGTTGTGTCCACCTCGAGTACCTTCCGGACTCCGTTTTTCTACAACTTACTTGTTTTCCAAGATAAAAATTATTTATATACCTCCCGAACCTGTTGACCATCGTATCACGGAGAAATCTTTTAATTCCTTTTCTTGCTGTTTTCTGGCAGATCCCATCTATCATGGCTGCCTCAAGCTCCTCCAAGGACACGTTCTTCAGGAACGTCATCAACCCATATCTGCGGGAGGCGGTGCAGCACCCTCAGGTCATCTAGATTCATGAGGGGTTGCTGCACATCCGCTATGAGGAAGGACTCATGGGGACGAGAACCGTGGAAGCCAGGCTGGAGGCCATGGAGCAAGAAGTCTTCCGGTGCAAGAATATGGTGGAGCGTTGGCTCATCGCCAATCACCTCATGATCACGGACCTAACCCGTGATCTCAAGGTGGATGGAAAGTCCATGAAGGATATCATCTTCACCCTCAACGAGCAAGTCCACTACCTCCAAACCCAGATCTATGATCTTCAGAACCAAGTCTTTGAATATGAGGTAAGGTTAAAAGGTATGAGTTTGGCTGCTAGTTGCAGGACCCGTGAGACTCATTCTTCTTCTTTCGATGGTGGACCCCTGTCATGGAAACCCGAGGACAAAGTCGCATCTACTTCACCACATCTTCTTCACCACCAAAAGAAAACTAAGTATCCGGTATGGGCACTCCCCGTGGCTTTTGCCAAGATTGGGAGAGGTGCCCCGGTATCGTATCATCCCCACTATCCTTTTGCATTTACTTATCCTAGTTCGATCTTTTTCTTTAGAATAAATGAAAGTTTAGTTCGCTCCTTTTGTTTTGAGTTTGCTTAGTGATCTATCTTTGTAATCGTGTGCGAGATATATAATAAAGTTTAGTTTTGAGTTTTTACCTTCCTTACTATTTTCTTGCTGCATAAAAAGAAAATTATAATTGAATGAATAAAAGAAAGGAAATAAATTAAGAAGATCGTATGCTAATCTTATGGTAGGTGATGGCACCATATAAGGAAAAGTATAAGTAGAAAGTTTTATTAGAGGTTGACAAACATAGCATTGGTCAATGATGCAACTCATGAAATAATTAATAAGGGAAGAGAAGATTCACATGTAAATATACTATCCTAGAAATCTTTTGTGATTGTGAGCCCCCATCAAAATATTATATGCCAAAATTGTTGACGTTGGACAAGGAAGACAACTTAATGATTTATGTTTGTTCATATTCATAAAGAAGTCATATTGTAATAGATTCTTTAACATGTGGTGCTTGCCCAATATCTTTTCTAGCCAGAAACTCCGCATTAAGTAGAGATACTACTTGTGCATCCAAAAACCTTTAAACCCAAACCTTTTCCGAGAGTCCACCATACCTACCTATGGATTGAATAAGATCCTTCAAGTAAGTTGTCATCGGTGCAATAAGGCAATAAACATTGCTTCTAAAAGCGTGAGATAATTTAGTGCAAGAGAAAATTGAGCGTTGCACGAACTTGTGATGGTGAAGAATAAAAGCGACAGACTGCATAATAAAGGTTGCTATCACAAGGGGCAATGCAACGTGACGTTCTTTTGCACTAAGGGATTGAGCATACAAACAAATAAGCGCATGGCAACCTCTGCCTCCCTTTGCGAAGGGCCTATCTTTTATTTTTATGGTAAGAGTCAAAGTTTTCTCTCTATTCTTTTTTTGTTTTATCCTTTGGCAAGCATCATGTCGTGAGGAAAGATCTAGGCACATATGCCCAGTTGAAAATGGGTGACATGAGTTATTATTGTTGGCATCACCCTTGAGGTGAGTATGTTGGGAGGCGAAACTATAAGCCCCTATCTTTCTATGTGTCCGGTTGAAACGTTTTGCTCATGTGTATGCGGTGAGTGTTAGCAATTATAGAATACTATATGATGGTTGAGTATGTGGAATTGCCTAAAGGCTCTGATACGTGACCCTTCCTGAAAAGATGATGAATTGTAGTTGCAAAGTTGACTGAAAACATAGTTTGTTGGTTTCTAATAGAGTTTATGCTTTATACTTCACTTGTGTGATGAACTGTTACTTATTCATGAGAAGTCTACGATCCAAGTCCTTTGATAAAAGTCTTATGTTTAAATTTGTTGTTGTTATAATAATCTACATGATGCTTCTATGTCCGTATTTTGTTTTTATCGACACCTCTCTCTCAAAGCTTGTGGACATGTTTTTCGTTTTCGATTTTCGCTTGAGGACAAGCGAGGTCTAAGCTTGGGGGAGTTGATACGTCCATTTTGCATCATGTTTTATTTCTGTTATTTATGTTGTTATTATGCATAATAATGCTTTTTGGAGTAATTCTAATGCCTTTTCTCTCATAATTTGCAAGGTATACACCAAGAGGGAGAATTCCGACAGCTGGAAATCTGGACCTGAAAAAGCTATGCCAGGCCACCTATTCTGCACAACTCCAAACAATATGAAACTCCACGGAGAATTTTATGAATTATTTGAGGAATATTGGAGTAAAGAAGCACCATAGGGGGCCCACCAGGTGGGCACAACCCACCTGTGCTCGCCAGGGAGCCCAGGCGCGCCCTGGTGGGTTGTGCTCACCAAGGCCCGCTTCCGGTGCCCATCTTCTGGTATATAAGCCCTTCTGACCTAGAAAAAAATAAGAGGAAGACTTTCGGGATGGAGTGCCGCCGTCTCGAGGCAGAACTTGGGCAGGAGCACTTTTGCCCTCCGATGGAGCGATTCCGCCGGGGGGAAGCCTTCACCCACACCTCTGTCTTCTTCAGAAAAACTTTCAGCATATGAAGAAGAACTACTTAAAGAAGAAGAAAGTAGAAAATATAAAAGTGTCAATATCATTTGTTGTTAATAAGGTTTGTCAATATCTGCATGCACCTACCACTACACACTAGACAACTGTCACAAGAATTGTACACTATGTGAAACATACTGTGCATTTGGAACTTCAAATAAGATGATCTAATTCCACACTTGTGAGTGCCTTCTCTAATGCTGATTGGGCAGGTTGCGGTGACGACAGAAAGTCTACCAGAGGGTTTGCAGTATTTTTTTGGCTGTAACCTTATTTCTTGGAGTTCTAAGAAACAGGCCATGAAATCAAGATCAAGTATAGAAGCTGAGTACAAATCCTTAGCTAATGCCATTGCTAGAATTATTTGGCTAGAATCCCTACTTGAAGAATTGGGAATTAAGCAAAGTCATATCTCGTGTCTATGGTGTGATAATTTGGGAGCCACATATTTGTCTGCTAACCCTGTCTTCCATGCTAGAATGAAACATATTGAAATTGACTTCCATTTTGTACGAAAAAGGGTTGCAGAAAAGAAACCGGACATATGACTGATGTCTACTACACGCTTCTATTCCTGTAGACAGTGTTGGGCCTCCAAGACCAGAGGTTTGTAGGACAGCAGCAAATTTCCCTTAAATGAGTAACCCAAGGTTTATCGAACTCAGGGAAGTGGAGGTTGAACGTACCCCTTTCAAGCAACCCTGCAATCAAGATACAAGAAGTCCCTTGTGTCCCCAACACACCTAATACAACTAGGAGTTGTATAGGTGCACTAGTTCGGCGAAGAGATGGTAAAATGTGGATGACAGGAGTGGCAAAGCAAAGTAATATAAATCTGTAATAAAAAGTGCAGCAAGCAAACAAGTGGTAAACGTGAGCACAAATGGTATTGCAATGGTGGAAACAAGGCCTAGGCTTCATACTTTCACTAGTGGCAACTCCCAACAACATTTACATAGTCTAAGCACATGATATTTCCCATAAAACATGCAATGGAGACGCACCCGGAGGTCATTCCTTTGTGGTCAAGAGAGGACGAGAATTATGTAGGGCTACAAAAGCACACCTCAAAGTTCGTAGTTCTCAATCTATGGATTTCCCAATGTCACCGCGGCCATCCAAAGAGAGTACCACAATCACCACAACATATCTCAAGGATAGTCAAACACAAGCACCAAGAGACTCTCAATCTTCAATCAACACACAAAAGAGGAAATCACCCATGAAAATATTCTTCTAATCCATGTCCAATAGACCGCTGTCACCTTGGTCTCGGGGATTATACTAGATAAAGACAAGTGAGTACATCAATCCAATACATAGAGGAATGTGAAGTATCATGGGATCACCCTAGATTAACAAAGCCTATGATCACAACGAAGACCACATCATGGGAGAGAGAATTGACCACATAGCTACACGTACAAGCCCTCAGCCCCGGAGAAGACTACTCACACATGGCCATGGTGAGCAAGAGATTGACGGTGGTGTTGATGGAGAGGTGCAGCCCGGAGAGGAGGAGGCGGCCGGCGGCAGCCGTGGCGGCGGCGGCCCTCGGGGCGGCGGCGGCCCTAGGGGGCAGCGGCTCCTTGGCCCCCCTTCTTCCTTGTGGATGGTGCTGTAATGGTGCTGGTCCTTCCCTCCAAGATGGCGGCCTGGGAGGAGGAAAATTCGTGGCCCTTGGTGACCTAGGTTTCCTCTCTTTATATAGACTCTCGGATTCCCGTCATCAAATTTTGGGCTTCAGTAAAACGGGCTTTTCTCGGCCGTCCGGACTCCGATTTGGACGAATTTTATATTCAGAAGAATCCTCTCGAAATTCCCCACAACTTTTGCAAATAGGCTTTTACCGTTTGACGTCGTCTTCAGGCCGGAACGTGACCATCTTCTAAAAACGTTCTCAGACAGCTTTCAGGAAAGTCAGAGTCCTACTCCAATACGACTCCTTTTGCGTTTTTGTCAATTTCCAAGTAATTCCTACACAATAAAGTGTAAAACAAGAACATTGTGCACTTTTGCAACCATTAGTAGGTTAGTCCAATAAATGCCTAAAAAGATAGAAAACTTTGATATAAACATGAGACAATGATGCAAAACAAGCATGTCACAAGCAAAAATTATGGATACGTTTGGGACGTATCAACATCCCCAAGCATAATTCCTACTCGTCCTCGAGTAGGTAGAATGATAACATAGATAATTTTTGAGGTGACATTCTACTAACACAATCTTGATCAAGTAATAAGGTAAAGCATATGGACTGAAATAAAGTGAACCAAACCAATTGTCTATAGTTGGAAGCAAGTAAACAATGAATAACCAAGTGATCAACTAAGTAAATTCTTTTCATGAATAGTACAATTGAAGACATGAAACTATAAAGTTAAGCATAACTGTTAGCCCCAAAGGAGTTCTCTCATCAAAAGAATTCTAGTTAACACAAAAAGAAGATAAAGTTTCAGCAATGCTTTCCACTTTTCAACATTTTATCTCATGGATAAGTTCAATGCACAAGGATTATATATAACTAAGCAGAAATTTTGAACATAATCAACTTGAACCCAGGGTTAACACTAGATGCTTGCTTATGGTGGAGGAAGAAGATTAGAACATAGGAAAACTGACTCAACATTTAAAAGTAAAAGATAGGCCCTTCGCAGAGGGAAGCAGGGATTACTCATGTGCTAGAGCTTTTTATTTTTGAAAACATAGAGATATAAAAGCAATTTTGAGAGATGTATGCTTATGTCAACGAATGGTAATAAACAATGCACTACTACTCATGCCAAACAGAACTTAAGAGCGGCTCCCATAGAGGAATGATAACACTCCCCTTTCTCCTTTGTTTATCACTAGCCAAAGTTTGTCTGATTTCTCAGGTACGATGTGTGAAGGAGGTTTTTGATATTGATATTGATGACATGTAAAGTGGGCTGGGCATACCCTTTTGCCAGCTCTTTTTGCAAAATTAAGGACATGCACATTATTCATGCACGTCAGGGGTCGTTCTGTCCAACACAAGTAATAATGAACTATCTACCACTTCCTCATGAGCTAAAACAGAGACACAAATAAGGATAAATTTTGAAGGTTTTAAAGGTAGCACATGAGCAGTTTACTTGGAATGGCTATTAAATACCATGCATATAGGTAGGTATGGTGGACACATATGGCAGAATTTTGGCTATGGAATTTGGATGCACGAGCAGCATTCCCGCTCAGTACAGAGTTTTTGGTTTAGCAAGTTTTTAGCAAGCACATGTTAGCCGGTACAAGAGAATTATAACATCCTTTCAGCATAATTATAAGACTTCTACACTGTCTTCCTTGTCAACCAACTTACTTCTAAAGAGAAAATAAGAACTTTAAAACTACCATTGATGAAAAACTAAACAATTGCAAACTTCAAAGGTATTTCTTCACTAATAAGACTTTATTAAATGATCTCCATGTTTAGACATCACTACTTAATTTCTCAAAACAATTGATAGGGATCAAGTTACTCAATGATCTTCAAGACTATGCAAGCTTTTTATTCTTTGCACCACGGCCACACTTGGCATTTACTTTACCAACATATTATTTAGCAATTCAAACCAATTCAACTCTCCAAAAAGATATAAGTGAAGCAAGAGAGTACTTTCTATAAAAGAACTAATAGCTCTGAACATGATATGAGATAAAAACAAGAGCTAGAAGCATATAACAAGGTAGCTAAAACACTCAAAAAGATATAAGTGAAGAACATGAGTGTTTCATGAAAAAGCGGAGTGTGTCTGTCTCCCAAATAAGAATGATCAGATGCAACTTATTTAAGACCAGCAAGTAAAACTAAATAAACTAAAAAGAAAAGAGCAAGACGCTCCAAGCATAGCACATAACGCATGAAGTGATAAAAATATAGTGGAACGAAGGACGAACTGATAATTGTTGATGGAGAAGGGGATGCACGGGGGCATCCCCAAGCTTAGATGCTTGAGTCTCCTTGGATATTTCTTGGGGTGCATGGGGGCATCCCCAAGCTTGAGCGTTTGACACTCCTGAATCTTCTTTTATCATCTTCCCCTCGCACACTTGAGAAATCCCTTCATACATAACTCATCATAATCTGATTAGCGAGGTTAGTACCCACAATAAAATAATTTTTCCCTACTGGAAATAAAGATAATCTTGAAGAGCTACTGTTTCTCAAGATTGCCAAAAGGTTTTTGCAAAGAAAAAGCAAGCTCAAGGTTTGCAAAACGAAGAAAAGGCAAAACAAGACAAAATCTGTGAAAAACAGATCAGCAGGTAGTAAATATTTTTTTTGGGGCACTTCTACCACTCAAATCAAAAAACTCAGAACAGACGCTCGAAAGCCAATTGTATAGAGCATGCTGTCAAAAAAATTCAGATCAAAAAGATGATCTGGTGATTTTATTCGAATTTTTCTGTCCAAGGACAAAATCTGTTTTCTGGACAGCACGTCACAACTTTTGAACTTTCTTGCAATCAGAGGCTAAACTTGGCACAAAGCTGAAAAATAAAGATACAATGATGTTGCTACAGTAGTAACAAACATCAAGACCACTAAAAACTGAAAGAACAAACTGAAAGCAAAGATAACAAGGGTTGTCTCCCTAGAGCTCTTTCTTTATAGCCATAAAGATAGGCTTAAGACTTTAATGATGCTCTCGTAGGAATAAGAGTTGAAGAACAAAAGAGAGCATCAAGAAGCAAATACCAAACACATTTAAGCCTAACATGCTTCCTATGCATAGGAATATTGCAATAGAATAATTCATTGAAGCACAAAGCAATAAGCACAGGAAGACAAAACAAGTCCAGCTTCAAAACCTTCAACATAAAGAGATGGAACTTGATATTATTGAAATATCTATAAGCATATGTTCCCTTCTCATAATAATTTTCAATGGGATCACGAATAAACTCAACAATATAAGCATCACATAAAGCATTGTTACCATGATCCACATGCAAAAAGGTACTCTTACTCTCCACATAAGCATAATCTCTCTCATTGGTAATAGTGGGAGTAGGACTATCATAAACAACTTGAACACTATAGATTAATTGTGTATTAGGAAGATGGTGTTCAACAAGGGAGTAATTCCCTCCATGATTATGACAAGTTTCATAAGGATAATTTCTCCTTATGTCATAGGTACCTTTATAATCAATATAGATTGGAGTTATAACATCATCATAATAGAGAAGAGCATTATCATTGCTAGCAACTATATTTGTAAACATGTTTTCTTTATTCTTACTAGCAAAAGAATTATCAATTATCACATCACTAGTGGGTAAAGGATTTGCAATCCTATCATCCCCAAGCTTAGAGCTTTCCATATCATCACTTTCAGAGTTGGTACCAAAAAGATTTGCAAGATCATAAGTAGCATTATCATCATTTTCCCAATCACAATAAGTAACATGCATATCATAATCAAAATCATCTTCAATAGTACCTACGGACGTATCATCAAGATGATAATTAAGGCAATAAACTTCACCTTCTTCTTTAAACTTACAACCGTTAGGATAAAAGTTGATGGGAGGAATATGCTCAGGCCAGGTTGATACCCATTCTTCTTCCTTCTTGCTCCTCTTCCTCCTCCTCCTCTTCTTTTTCTTCTTCTTCACCTTAGGAGGGATTGGTTGGAGATGAAGCTTCTCCACATATCCTGGTTTATCATTAGAAACAATAGGGGAAACTTGGGAGAAACTCTCCTTTTTATTAGCAGAAATATAAGAGACATTTTTATACTTTGGTAAAGTTCCCTCCTTTCTAATCTTACTTATGTAATCATTTTTATGACAATTAACAACACAATAGAGATGGCAATTTTGCAAAGTGTTTTTTATTCCTATGGCATTAACATCTAGCCAAGAAGTCTTTTCTGATAACTCTTCACACATCAAAAATAACATAAGCTCATCATAAAGATCAGGGGTGATCATGTTATCACACAACTAGTTAACAGTTATGTTTTGAAAGTGCATGCATTGAAAATTAAAGTGACCCTCTATACAGCAAAGTTCACAAGTAAAAGGATAAAGGTCACACAATTCTCTAGCAATTTCATTTAAATCTTTGACCCAAGTGATTGTTCTTTCATGCTTATGTTGCTTACAATACTTCTCTTCTTCAATCATAGGCCTTTCACAAGGTCTATCCACTCCACAAAAATTAACATGCTTATATAAAACTTCATTTTTAGGAATTGGATCATGCATGTTGCAATCATCATGAACAATTTCATTTTCTTTGCAAATCTCTTTAAAAGGTTCATGATGCTTGATCCAATCCTCCTTAGGCATATTAAGATGTGAAGCAAAAGATTTGAGGAAATCAACAAGGAGTTGAGAATCAAGCCCAAACTTAGCACTAAACTTATTAAAACTTGTAGTTTCAACAAAGGACTTAATGCAATCATACTCATAAATTATACCTGACTTTTTACCTTTGTCGATCTCCCAATCTTCAGTGTTGCGTTGAATTCTTTCAAGGAGTTCCCATTTAGCATCAATCTTTTCGTTTGTGAAAGAACCCATAGAGGAAGCATCGAGCAAATCTTTATCCTGTCGAGAGAGCCTCGCATAGAAATTAATAATAATGGTATCTTTGGGGAGCCCATGGTTAGGACATTTTATCATTAACGTTTTCAGTCTCCCCCAAGCTTGAGCTATGCTCTCTCCGTCATGAGGATAGAAATTATAAACATAATTCCTATTCTCATGGACTTCATGAAGAGGATAAAACTTGGAGTAAAAGAGAGACTGGATCTCTTCCCAATCCAGCAGGTGAGAGTCATCTAGTAGCCTATACCATTCCAATGCTTTTCCTTTCAGTGACAAGGCAAATAATTTTCTCATGACTCCATCTCTTGTCAAACCTGAAATCTTAAACAACTCACAAAGTTATGTAAGTTTCAACAAATGAATACTAGGATTGACTGTCCCATCATAACAATCATTCCTAATTATTTCAATTATCCCAAGTGGTATTTGGAACGGGATACATTCAGTAGGTGGAGGAGACTTCTCTACCACGGGTGTGGTAAAGCGGCCTTCCCCAAGCAGCGAACTAAGAGTGCGGTTTTCCATAAACATAACTAGTGAAACTAAAAACAAGAAACGAAAAGATTTAATTGCAAGATCTAGAGAAGGTACCTTCACTTACCTCACTTCCCCGGCAACGGCACCAGAAATAGCTTGATGTCTACTACACGCTTCTATTCCTGTAGACAGTGTTGGGCCTCCAAGAGCAGAGGTTTGTAGGACAGCAGCAAATTTCCCTTAAATGAGTAACCCAAGGTTTATCGAACTCAGGGAAGTGGAGGTTGAACGTACCCCTTTCAAGCAACCCTGCAATCAAGATACAAGAAGTCCCTTGTGTCCCAACACACCTAATACAACTAGGAGTTGTATAGGTGCACTAGTTCGGCGAAGAGATGGTAAAATATGGATGATAGGAGTGGCAAAGCAAAGTAATATAAATCTGTAATAAAAAGTGCAGCAAGCAAACAAGTGGTAAACGTGAGCACAAATGGTATTGCAATGGTGGAAACAAGGCCTAGGCTTCATACTTTCACTAGTGGCAACTCCCAACAACATTTACATAATCTAATCACATGATATTTCCCATAAAACATGCAATGGAGACGCACCCGGAGGTCATTCCTTTGTGGTCAAGAGAGGACGAGAATTATGTAGGGCTACAAAAGCACACCTCAAAGTTCGTAGTTCTCAATCTATGGATTTCCCAATGTCACCGCGGCCATCCAAAGAGAGTACCACAATCACCACAACATATCTCAAGGATAGTCAAACACAAGCACCAAGAGACTCTCAATCTTCAATCAACACACAAAAGAGGAAATCACCCATGAAAATATTCTTCTAATCCATGTCCAATAGACCGCTGTCACCTTGGTCTCGGGGATTATACTAGATAAAGACAAGTGAGTACATCAATCCAATACATAGAGGAAGGGGAAGTATCATGGGATCACCCTAGATTAACAAAGCCTATGATCACAACGAAGATCACATCATGGGAGAGAGAATTGACCACATAGCTACACGTACAAGCCCTCAGCCCCGGAGAAGACTACTCACACATGGCCATGGTGAGCAAGAGATTGACGGTGGTGTTGATGGAGAGGTGCAGCCCGGAGAGGAGGAGGCGGCCGGCGGCAGCCGTGGCGGCGGCGGCCCTCGGGGCAGCGGCGGCCCTAGGGGGCAACGGCTCCTTGGACCCCCTTCTTCCTTGTGGATGGTGCTGCAATGGTGCTGGTCCTCCCCTCCAAGACGGCGGCCTGGGAGGAGGAAAATTCGTGGCCCTTGGTGACCTAGGTTTCCTTTCTTTATATAGACTCTCGGATTCCCGTCATCAGATTTTGGGCTTCAGTAAAACGGGCTTTTCGCGGCCGTCCGGACTCCGATTTGGACGAATTTTATATCCAGAAGCATCCTCTCGAAATTCCCCACAACTTTCGCAACTAGGCTTTTTCTGTTTGACGTCGTCATCGGGCCGGAACGTGACCATCTTCCAAAAACGTTCTCAGAAGATTTCAGGAAAGTCAGAGTCCTACTCCAATACGACTCCTTTTGCGTTTTTGTCAATTTCGAAGTAATTCCTACACAATAAAGTGTAAAACAAGAACATTGTGCACTTTTGCAACCATTAGTAGGTTAGTCCAATAAATGCCTAAAAAGATAGAAAACTTTGATATAAACATGAGACAATGATGCAAAACAAGCATGTCACAAGCAAAAATTATGGATACGTTTGGGACGTATCAATGACTCATTCCATCAAAGGATCAAGTGGCAGATGGTTTCACTAAAGCTCTTTCGGTCAAACCATTTGGCAAATTTTGAAACAATCTTAATTTAGGATAGTTGAGGTTAAGGGAGGGTGTTAATAGATATGGGTGTTTAACGTAAGTGTAACTCCTCTCTCTCTCTCTTAATGCATATGATGTTAGATGATAAGAATTAATGGTCTTAATTAAGTCATAAGTTTCCTATGAACATACGCATCCTGTAAACGGTCACCACGTCTTATCAATAAATACCACGCGACTCTCCCCGTTGGAGAGTAGGAACACTTCAACCATTTTAACATGGGGAACGATGGGATGGGAGCTGCCATGTCCTTTGGGGAACGGGGGTCGTCGACCTAGCCAATATGCTCCCCATTGGTGGTATTGAATCTTTGCAAAAATCATCAAATGTCATGGTTTTCTCTTCTATAAACACAAATACCATCGGCAAAGAGAAAGTGGGACACACACACAAGTGTGTGTGTGTGTGTGTGTGCGCGCGCGTGTGTGTGTGCGCGCGTGTGTGCGTGTCTCTGTGTGTGTCTCTGTGCGTGTGCGTGTGCGTGTGCGTGTGCGTGTGCGTGCGGGTGCGTGC
>LR738710.1:62848719-62883395 GCA_902687465.1 Secale cereale
TGTGTGTGTGCGTGTGTGTGTGCGCGCGCGTGTGTGTGCGTGTCTCTGTGCGTGCGTGCGTGCGTGAGATTGGTTGTGCACACAACTATATATCACCCCTTGGATTGTCATATATTCTATGCATACAATATCCTGGGGGAGTTTATTATGTCATGCATCATCTTAATTGGATTATAACACGATTGTTTTTCAGAAAAAAGAAGTTTCGGCCACAAATGACTGTTTGACTCTATTAAAAGAATCTTGCATATCCATTCAAATTTGAAAGTGATAAAAATGGGATCTGAGTAACATGTTTGGATATGAGATCTCTTTGGATATTGTAAATCGGAGGTGTGTGGATTTTAATCTTGCATTTCAAAAGGTTTTCAAGCAAGAATAACATGCATTTTTTGTGGGAGTATCTGATACAAAATAATATATTGTTTCTATATGGCATGGGCTGCATTTGTGTGTCATATTGTTAATGAGTAAGCAAAAGAAGGGATCGTTGATAATAATGATCACCTTTTGGACATTTTTTTGTTTAGGAAAACACACTATACTTGAACTTTTTACATTGTCTAACACTGTGCCCTTTATCGATGGATCGCTAATATTGAATGTTGGTCGTACCTCCTTGGAGGTAATTAAGTTGGAGCATATTAAAAGATCTCCAATGTATATCTATGGACTAACATGAGCCTACTATTAAATGCATCTGCTTAAGTGTGATTATAAACTGAAGTTTAGTTCACACATGATCATATGAGCAACTACAAGAAGAGAATCCTAAAAGTAATCAAGATGGGATCTTGAATAAAACATTTCTCTGTTATAACCCTAAGGTGTGCATTTTATACTTTCATCTTGAAAACAAAAACTACCATGGTCATTAACCTACTACAAGTTTGTGCAAAAGTTTTGGTGCCCATAGAGATTGACAAAACTTCATTGAAATACTGAAGTGTTATAGCCCAGGGCTAATCCATCAGCTACAATGTGTGACATCATGCATATTTCGTCGATGCTGATATTGGCAGCCATGTTCACCCTCGAGCATTACAGTGGCCACACCATGCATAACATTCGCTCGGGCATGTGCATCCCGCTCTCATACCATGTGCATAAAGAAAGTGTCTTCATGCTAAACAACATCGATGGGAAGTACATCCTAATGATCCACGTCGTCACCATGCCTCCGCGCTGCTAACTTGTTATCACACCTGCTTCGTTTGCTATAACGTGCGGCCAAACCAATATGTTGATATAGCGCCTCAGGATGGAGTCGTATCCATTGAAGGCGATTCGGTTGTATGAGCACTAACACTTGATGCACCACAACGACTGGCATTGCCACCTCAGTAGAGGAGCTCTTGTATGAGTACCTCTTCTAATACAAAAACCAAACTTGACGACACAAAGGAAATGTGCCCGATGCTATTACGGATCTTGTGTCCTCCCAAAGAAGGGGCATGTCTGCTCCTTTGCTGGTGGATCAGCTTCAGTGCGGGTGGTGTAGGGCGGAGAAGAAGTGGCACCACCGATGGACCCTGTTGGCGCCAAGGAGGATGGCATCACTGCCCTAAACAATGACGTCCGTGGCACCATCATCTCCATGTTCCACATCTATGACGCCACCAATATACAAGCCATATCCAAGGTTGGAAACGCCTCTGGCACGAACCCATCCCGCTCAACCTTGATGACCATGACCTCCAGAAAATGGCATGGGGAGACAACCTAGTTGACCTCATCTCGGACATCCTCACATGCTCGTCATCTTTCTCAGCACGTTATGTTGCCACTCCGACAACTGAGACCGCTACCACATCTTCAACAAATGGTTCTAATCCAAGGTTCTCGATCACCTCAAGGAGTTTGATTTCAGCTACCTGCAGGTCAACAACACCTAACCACTTTAGGATGGCGAGTAGATGCCCTCGCTGTGTGTAGCCTTCCACGCTGAAGTTCTCCTTTCTATGTGTCACATGCTTTGGTTGCTGCCATTTCCCCGGGGATCTCTAGGGCTGCCACACTTTTCTGAATCTTATCGAGCTCACTCTCTATCGGATCACAAATTCTGATAACACACTCCATGCCATGATCGCCACATCTCCTAGTCTTAGGAACCTGGTCCTCAACAGAAACTATCACTTTCGTTGTGTCCACATTATCTCAATCATTTGTAAGGTTTGACATGTTGGTTGACCTTGGTAGTTTTAGGATAAAGCAACTCTTAATAGTTGTGTTTCATGTGTAAATCACAAAGGAGATGACCTACCATACCACAATGGTAGTTCTGCAAAGTCACCACACATGGAGAGGAGCTCTTGTACGAGTAGCTCTTCTGGTACAAGCTGGAAATAGGCAATGGAGACAGCGCACTTACTATTTGAAATCTTGTATGCCCTTTTTATGATCACGAGATGACCCAATCAACACCCAGGGAGATCGTCTCGCACTACCACTTGATGTAGTCCTCCGACGTAGATCTTCTAATAGTGAAGAGTTTCGTCCACTCGATGTGTGTACACGCACAACTATATCTAGGAGCCAAACATGCATGCCGGCTCCGGGCAGCCGATGGCATATTTTGTTTTCGACTTTAGGTACACCTATGTAACTGTTTTATCCTAGTGAAGATGTAAATTAAGGTTCAGACTGCCCATGACTTCGTGCGCTGTGCTCGGCCATCATCTTTTTCTATCATAGTTTGCATTATCCCATCATTCTAACGGTAAAGCTCTTACTTTTTGAGAAAATGACTTTCTCACTTTTGTAATAAAAAGTGTTTTGTGCACTCTACAACGTCTAAAAGAGCCCTCAAGAACACGCATGTGGGACGTGAGCGTATTAGTCATTACCCAAGTGAATAAAGTGTGATATACATTACCCTAGTGAGAAAAGTGTGATATACATTACCCAATTTCACTGCAGCATTAACATAATCATTCCAAGGCTCTAATTAAGCGTAAGAAATGTAGCAAGGAAAAGTTTGGAAATTTAGATGAATCAATCTTTCCAGGAAATGCACATATAACAACCCATACGTACGCCGTGTCATACAGCTTACATATTATCGTGCATGTGATATATATCCCATTGAGTCTATTTGTCTTGTCGAGAATATATATCATCGAAGAAAGAACAAAATGGAACAATTTTTTTAATCTGGAGTTTAGTGCTTCAATGTGGTTGTTTTCATACCTTCTTCCTTGTTTCTTGGACGGTTGCTGTACAAATGTTGCCATTCAGTGCTTGGGATTTACACGACCTCTAACAACTTCATTAAACAAATTATAACTTAATGGTAAACTCAAATTACTACTGTCCATAAACTCTTGATGGCAGAGAAGACAACATAGTAAGGGCTTCTCCCATGAAGAAAATTGACAAGTAGAGAAGACAACATAGTAAGGGAATCTTACATGAAGAACATTTAATGCGATTGCTTAAATGAAGAAAGTACCGTGGCTGGAGTAGATCTAGCAGTTAAAATAAACAAGCCAGCTGCTGAAAAGGCTGAATTTTCGGAGGAAAGCTTTGTCATAAAGAATTTAGATGAAGAAAGAAGGGAACGACCACTTGCCACCGACCTTTGCTCCTCAGGCCGCCCTTCTTTCTCTCCTCGGCTCTTCCCATAGCTGTCGTCATCCGTTGATGCTCCGACCAAGGCACTTGGGTGTGTCTCCTACCAATTCTGTATGGATCGAGGACGGGGAACATGGCGAACGCGGCTTTCGGCGTTGGCTCCAGGCAGGGCTCGGCCAGAGAGGACTTGGACGGGCGAATCCGGACGTGGCAACATGATCCGGTCTGGTTCTGTCCGGATCCAGAGTCCGGTGGTTGTGGGAAGGCAAAATCGCATCTGGAAAGTTTTGTGCCACCATGGCGCCGATAGAGCTCCAGGAATGGAGCCGCGGTCAATGGGGCAGCGACCTTGGCTGCTTTGGTGTACCTGTGGGATTCTATTCAAGGTGGGGATTCAAGTCTGGATTTGCATTACACTTGTTGATTCTATTCAAGGTGGGGATTCAAGTATGGATTTGCGACTGGATTGGTAGGGCTAGGACATGGTGGAATGTCTTCCATGTGTTGTGTGCTATTTAGAAGTTATTTTAGACTGGGTGCTCGACCAGGGTTCTTTCCGGCTACCTTGTAGACTAGATGGTTTCTCCATTTGGAAATTCCATACAATTTTCTGTTCATATGCTTTGCTTCCTTAAAATCATAGAAGTATCAGATCGTTGTAAAATTGTGTTGTTTCATACATCTGAACATCTTAGGAAATGGTTTACAGTTCTACACACTTCTGATATAAAGATGGTTTACACACATCTACAACTAAAGATGTCTTCAAAATAACCCTCGGGAGTGTGCCACTTGGTCTGTAAGTCAAAATGTACTGAAGTGATGTGCCCACTGTCATAATCATCTATCACATCTAAGTCACCATGTGGCCGCCGGATTCGACAGTTCTCAATATATCCTTGCCCTCATAAAAGAGCGCTACCGCAATGGCTGGTTGCTACTGAATCCTGGCTACCTAGAAGTTCATTGGGCTCCCTTTGGTCACTCTTTGGCATGTGGAAATGATATCAGTTCCACTGCCAGTAGGATGGGGCCCAACGATCTTGGTAAAAAGAAATATTTCTCCCGGGGTAACTACACTCAACTGTCGATGTTACATCAATGTCCTTTGAAGATTATATGGGTAAAACTATTGTTGCACCCAGAGAAGCTGGGCTCAACTGCCACTGTCCGATTGCACTCGTTAGCCGATAGTCCTTTTCTCCTTGAGAATATGAGACACTTTTGCTTCGGTACACCCACATCCCACCCCCCAGATCTCTCTATACCTCTTTAAAATGAAGGGTAGGATAGTCTTTTCACCCGCTCCGACATGTGGCCTGTGTACCTAGAAGTTCATTGGGCTCCCTTTGGTCGCTCTTTGGCATGTGGAGACGCTATCAGTTCCACTGCCAGAAGGCAGGGGCCCAACGATCTTGGTAAAAAGAAATATTGCTCCCGAGGTAACTACACTGAACTGTCGATGTTACATCAATTTCCCTTGAAGATTTTATGGGTAAAACTGTTGTTGCTTCCAGAGAAGCTGGGCTCAAGTGCCACTGTCTGATTGCACTTGTTAGTCGATAGTCCTTTTCTCCTTGAGAATACGACACTTTTGCTTCGGTACACCACCCCCCCCTCCAAACACATTGACGGATGAAATCTCTCTATCCCCTTCATAATGAAGTATAGGATGGTCTTTTCACCCGCTATGATACGTGGCCTGCGTACATATACGTGGCGCCTTTTTTTCCTCGCTGGATGTTTTTTTTCTTCTCTCAGCGCCGTCAGTTGTTTTTCACTTTCTTTTTAAAAGATAAAAAGAGTGAAGGTAACATGAATCAAACTCAAGACCTCTTGGTCTAAGAATGACCACACTAACCAACTAGAACATCCCAATGGTTGTGCATATTTACTTCTTTTTCTTTCTTCTACTTCAGTTCGCGGGGGCCCACCCATTGTTGAATCGGTCATTTTATCACTATTTCTTTTCCAAAAAATGCTCACACTTGTGCCAAATTTAAAAAATGTCCACTTCTTAAAAAATTGTTCATAAAGTACAAACATTCACTTTAAAAAAATTGTACAGTTATGTCAAGAAATTGTCCGTGTCTTTCAAAATTACTTACAATGTCATAACACAAACATATTTAAAACGAGCAAACAAAATTTTGAACAATTTTTTAAAAACACTGCAATTTTTGAAATATCAAGTAAAATCAGAAAATATGAAGAAAAAAACAATTTCTTTTGAAATTCCGTGAACATTTTTGTGTATCTGTGTAGAAATATTTGAATACATGATTTTAAATTCCAAATAAATTTTGAAAGGACTAACATTATTTGAAAATGCAGATTTATCGAAATCACAAAAACCTAGCATGGTGGCTTGGAATGGTGATACAAGGCCCTACGAAAAATTTGGTCCATTTGAACGATGTCAAAGAAAGGTACTCTGAAACGGAACCTTCCGCCCAACCTGAACGCCCTACCCGAAGTTTTTTCCATTTAAATTCGTGAACATTTTTTACATTCATATACTTTTTTTCCATGTCCGGGAACTGTTTTCAACTTTTACAAACATTAATAAAAGCCCATAATTTTTTTAAAATTCATAAACATTCTTTTTCCTAATTGATGAACTTTCTTCAAATTGGCGAATGTTTAGGCCGACCTAAGAGGCACCCGACGGAAGCGATGCCGTCGCTCGGTTCTGCAAGGCCTGAGCGTATTTTTTCTATTCTATTTTTTCGTTTTTTCTTAATTTTATGTTTTCCTTTTCGAAGTTTATTATTCATTTTATCAAATATTCTTGAAATCAAAAAAATGCTATTGTTTTCAAATATCTATAATTATAAAAATGTTCTTGAATTTCAAAAAATGTTCCGGTTTTTAAATTTCGTTCGTAAATTTAATAAACATTAGTGTTTTGAAAATATTGATAACTTTTAGAAAACGTATGTGGTTTGCAATTTGTGTATAACATCAATATTTGTGCATTTATTAACAATTTTGGAAAAGTTCTTCGTGTTTATTGAAAAAATCATACACAATTTGAAATTCCAAAATTGTTGACAAATTTCAAGAAATAATTGGGATATAAGAAAATGTTCATGTTGATTGATAATGACATAGATTGCAAATAACAAAAACCTTGCCCTATCGGCCTACCAGAAATTTCCATTTCCATTTTCTCTTTCCTTTTATTTTTATTTTTTCCATGCATGAACTTTTTAAAATTAATAAAACAAATTCGTGTATCTTTTTCTACAATTTCTTTTCAAGGTGTGTGAAATTATTGTACAGGTTAAAAAGTTTTTACAAAAAGATTCATGAATTTGAGAAAATTTTATGAGTCGGTAGATATTTTCTTACATAACAGTCAAAAATTGTCAACTCTGTGAACACTTAGGCTTGCCCAAGAGCCTGGGCATTCGGTATAAATTGACAATTCAGTTTTTAGCATTCTTTTTTGTTTTTGTAAAATCAGTCAGAAAAGGTAAAACCCATAAAAAATAATACAAAATAGATAACAAAAAACAATATAGGTGGCCGCAGCACCGAAAACCGCTCCAGGGAGAGTCCGAAGACCGCATTGGCTTGCATGTGGCCCGGATATATGTAGCAAAGGGCGGTGTTATGTTAAAATACCGAGTGCACAACCTTGATGTGGCCCGGCGAGCTTGGCGAGCTTGTGTTCCCCATGAGACTCCGTTTGACCTAGTTCCAAGCTTATATAGTCCGTCTTCCTGAGAAAAATAAATAAGATAGTAAGTTTTATTACATTTTACGTTACGAAGCCGCCACCACCTTTTGTTCCTCACCGGGAACCCTAATCTAAGTTCGTTTGAGTCACCGGAGAGAGGGATTTGTCGTGGTCATCATCAACCCTTCTTCATCAATAATTCCATGATGCTCATCACCGGGAGTGAGTAATTTCTTTGTAGGTTTGTTGGACGATGACGGAGATGGATGAGATTTCTTATGTAGTCGAGTCAATTTGTTAGGGCTTGATCCCTAGTGTCCATTATGTTTTGAGATTGATGTTTCTATGACTTTGCTATGCTTAATGCTTGTCAGTGATGCCAAAGTGCCATGATGTAAGATAGAGATATGTATGCTTTTCATGATTATATATTTGAGATGTTGATCTTACCTATAAGTTGTATTCACATGTCATCGTTCTAGATCCCCAAGGTGGCAACAATTGGGATATTGATGGGGATGGCTTTTACTTGAAGAGTTCATGTATTCACTGTGTGTTAATGCTTTGTTCCGGTTCTCTATTAAAAGGAGTTACTTAATTACCCTTAGTTTACATTAGGACCTCGATGCCACGGGAGGGTAGAACAAAATATGTTATGAAAGTTTTATCGCAAGCACGTATAACTATATACAAAATACATGCCTACATATGATTGATGAATTGAAGATATTGTGTGTGGCTCTAGATTGTGACTGTTGCAAATTGAATTTCATCCAAATGTCCATCGTTGCTCCATTGCCTACACTTTACTACTATTATTGTTTCTCAAGTTACTATTACTAATTTCGCTCTTCTTGCGACAAAACTGTTTTTCTATTATTATTAACATTACTTTTATTATCACTACAATCATATTATTGTGCTACTAATAAATGGCTGCAAGGAAGTGATTCTTAGGTGGTGGTTGAATTGACAACTCAACCGCCAAGGCTTATAAATATTCTTTCCCTCCCTTTGTGTCGAATCAATAAATTTGGATGAAATGCAACACTCGAGGACAATTGTGATCCCCGATATTTGTGGGTCATCAATCATCACCGATCCGAGGATTCACGAGTATGTCCACAATGGAACTGCAGTGATCCTGACATTCCTCATTAAGCAAGCAAGAAATGTGACTAGATTCCCACGCACACGCCATGCAACATGGTCGTTCAATGCGCAACATTGCCCCGTCAATACGGGAATCACCGTGAGGAGGAATCACGGGACTACGAAATCAGCATTAGCATCGCAATCGTTTATCGAGGGGCGACGGCCTGCAACCATACCACTGATGTCTATCGCCTCTGGCCATGCCATCAACACAGCAACCTCTCCACTAGGAGGAACAACAGTGAATATCTCCCTCGATTCCCACAGGCGCATGAAAAGTCACCGCCATTCCTCACTGGTGCGCAGCCTCTTAAGGCGACACCAATCAGTTCCATCGGCACAACCATCATCCATGTTGGTGCCATAGGGTCGGATCCCTACCCCAATCGACTACTTTCAGCATGCGACAAATTCTCATGCAACTAAGCCGAACCAATTCCAAACATAAACCCACTGCGAAGAATTGAGACGAATGAGCAACACACCATGCCAGGAACAACAGTGGCAGGAATTAACAAAAGAAGAAGACACGAAAAACTGCAAATACAAAGAAGAAAGACGAGGTACGCCGAGGGACAACAATAGATCAAGAAAAAGCAAAAGCGAAGCCAGGTATGAACATCGGTTAGCTAGAGAAACCAATATCATGGACACCAGCGAAGCAAAGAAGAGGAGACGACAGGTAGCAACATTAAGCTAGAGGAAGCCCTCATAATAAATTGTGCAAGAAGCCCACGCGTATAGCATTTGGGTGCAACGCGAGACGACGGATGCAAACAGAATGCATCGGTAATAAGAAGACGAAGAAGCTCGTTGGACAACACCCCACGCATAGCACAAACCGACTTAAATAGACAACTACCAAAAACACTCAAAATGGCACAAACGAGACATTGACCGACCGGACCAGAAACAGGGACAGCAACAAGACCAGAGAGAGACTCCACGATATTTCAGAAAGAAAAATAGAGACGCCACGACGAGCAAACCAATGTACGGTTCGAGTAGACAAAGTTCAGTCTGGGCATACACAAAGAAACCCAGCCAACCAAGCCCTTGACAACTCTAGACGTCAACACCGAACATGGTACACCCCATGTCGGGCGCTTTTGTGTGCCTGGCCCGCTTGAGAGAAAGAGACCGTCATCGAGCAAATGGAGCAACGTACAATAGCCGAGCACAAGAAAACACACTAGCCGGCTGGGACACGTGAGGCAAAAGTCTAGCCATTCAAAGCCCGGCTGAAGGTCGTGGCGCTCGCACATCCTGGCTTCCCTCGCGCGAGAGAGTAAGCATCGCAGGGGACATTTGATGCTGACAAGGTTACCCGGCCTCCACATTACGTGCAGGGCACCACACATGGCGGCATATTCGGGCACGGCCGAAATCACCACATGATGGTGGCATCGGCCGCACCCTCATCCACCCGTCAAGGACCCCTAAGGCAGGCTACCCAGGTGCGCACCGTCCGTGTAGATCGGACGACACAGAGAGCCCCAAGGACGCAGCCGCGGAGGCCAGCGCGAAATACACGGCGCCGAGGGCTTGCTTGAAGAACTGGTCTCTACCATCAGTCAAATAGTGCGTCGCATGCCCTGCCTTTCGTGACCGAACTAGCCTGCTGTGTGCGCAACAACGCCGACATGCAGGTCCGGCTGGGTCGTCATGCACAGGTCAGTGTGCGAGCCGCCGCACACGAGCGCGCCAAAAACGCCACATGGCAGTGGCCTCGCATGCGCATGTAATCCACCCGTCATGAACTCCCGAGGAGCCTAGGTGTGCGCCGTTCGGGTAGAGCGAACGACGCGGAGAGCCCACAAGAGGCCCCCATGACACGCCACCTAGAAATAGATAGCTTGAAGGACACTTTTGCTGCTGAAGCCACCAAGGAGGCGGGAACTCCCGCATCCTTTATAGGTGTAATGGGCTTGGGCCTCCTTGAGTCTTTGTTGGGTATTGTGTCTCCATGGGCCTACCCGATGGGTGATAACCTCGTCACTCCGTGCCGACGTCTACCAAGGGACGGCCAATCCCTATCACGTGCAGGACGCTGGTTAGTGACCTGGCGCGTACCACCCGCTCCTGCTACGTACACATTTTTGGTCAGCCCAACTAGCTCCTTTCCGGTTTCCCTTTTTTCCCTTTCGTTTTTTTTTTCGATTTTTCAAATTTTTCATTTAATTTTTTTGGTTTTCCTCTTTTTTCATGTTAGTTTTTCTTTTCTTTTTATTTTTCGTTTCCCCTTTTTCAATTTTCTCTCATGTTGCCTTTTTTCATTTTGTGAATATCTTTTCAAACTCATGAACTTATTTTTGAATGTTAACGTTTTTCAATTTTACGAACAATGTTATATGAAATTGTGAGCACTTTTCAAATTGTGAACACTTTTTAAAGAAGAAAATAGCAAAAACAGAATAGGAATAACAAAAAAAGTAAAAAATAGAAATGGATTTTTTTTTTTTTTTTGCAATGAGAGCTTTGTTACTTAGGTATTTCTTTTACAAGGAATTGAACTGGTAAATTTTCTGTGCACAGTAGATGCATGGCGTTATACCACCAGTCGGGCGGCACCACCTCAATTGCTGGAGAGTCCTTAACCTTTTCTGTGCTAGGCGCTGTTTTTTGGCTACATTCGTGCATGTAAACATGAAGCAGCTTCAAACTAAACAAACAAACAAATGAATTGAAAACAAATAAAATCTGATCAATCAACGTAGTGAAGCCAGCCAGCTGCATCTTTTTCTTTTTGAGGCAAAAGCCAGTTGCATCTGCATCGTCTCCTCCGCTTTGTGCCAATGAGCATTCTCAGAGTCTTCCTAGATTGGGCCTTCGGCAGACTTGCTGCGGGGCTGCACGGTACACAGTGCTACATACACCTGATGGTCAACTTGTTCTGAAATAAAAACTGATCAGAACTGTCACTGGCGGCACTGGGTGAGGCATGAAACTGAAAGCGACGCAGTAAAAACGGTAGTAACAACTAACAAATCATCTTTTCAGGGTAACGCCGGTAGTTGATTTCGGTTCCCATGCGACCCGGATGCAACGGGTTTTTTACCCTGTTCAACGGGTACAAATATTTTGTTATTGCGTTGCATGATGTATAAAGTTATTCTTTCCCGGGACAATGTCGGCCGGCAGTTGATTTCAGTTTCCCTGAGAGACCGCTGCAACGGTGTTTTTACCTGGATCAATAGGTACAAATCCTTTTCTTATTTGCGTTCCATGCTGTATAAAGTTTTTCTTTTCGGGGTAACACCGGCGGTTGATTTTGGTTCCCCTCAAACCCGGGTACAACGGCGTCTTTACCCGGATCAACCAGTACAAATATTTTGTTATTGTGTTGCATGATGTATAAAGTTTTTCTTTTCAAGGTAACGCTGGCCGGCAGTTCATTTCAGTTCCCCTGAGACCTGGGTTGCAACGGCGTTCTTACCCGGATCAACGGGTACAAATATTTTGTTATTGCGTTGCATGATGTATAAAGTTATTCTTTTCAGTGGTAACGCCGGCCGGCAGTTCATTTCAGTTCCCTGAGACCTGGGTGCAACGGCGTTTTAACCCGGATCAACGGGTACAAATCATTTTTTTTATTTGCGTTGCATGCTGTATAAAGTTTATCTTTTTAGGGGTAACGCCGGCAGTTGATTTCGGTTCCCCTCAGACCCAGGTACAACGGCGTCTTTACCCGGATCAACCAGTACAAATGATCTGTCATTGCTTGCAATTGCATAATTTATATTTCAAAAATGTCATATATGTGCATATTTGTGGTACATGCAATTTTTTATAGAGAAAACTTGCGTGCTTACTATATAATAATAATAATTTATTTAGACAAATTGGACTGCATCGTCTTTTGTTTGTACATGCAAATTGTATTTCTTTTCTGAAGCAAAAAAGAAATAAACTAGACTGCCCTGATTTTTGGTTGTACATGCATTTTTGTTGTTTTGTGACTATCCTTTGGATGGGTTAAGAGCATGCTCTCTGACTTTTTAGTGTGGTCCTATCGAAGCATATCCCTTGAAATGTTTTTTTTTGGATGCAATGCCAAAATACTAAGCTATGAAATTATATTGGATATATGGAAAAGTACTATCACTCTCCAGGTGGTGCTATCGATTGGCGCTTTAATCTCAAGAGGCATTCAACTGATCATGAAAAGAAATCTGAGAACAATGATTATATGGGACCTAGTACAACCAAGCAACATGAACAAATCAACTAAAACAGAGAAAGCATCCAAAAACATGGTTAAAGGGGGGGGGGGGGGGATGTCCCCTCCTTTAGTGGTGTGTTATTTTGGTAGTAGTATGGTTAGAGGATTGTGTTGCATCCTGTAAAGTTTGTCATACGTGCACATTTTGTTCTACATGCAAAAAAATGAGAACTGCATATGCATATTATAATTTGTTTAGATAATCAGACTGCACCGACTTTTGTTTTTACATGCGCATTATTCTTCTTTTAACAAAATCTGCGTGGCTCCGATTTTTGGTTGTAGAACCATTTTTGTTGTTTTGCAGACTATCCTTTGGATGAAGAAAGATCAGGCTCTCTGAATTTTTAGTGTGGTCCGATCTAAGCATCCCTTGAAATGTTTCGTTATAATAAACCTAAGGTGTGCATTTTATACTTGCATCTTGAAATCAGACAACACCCTTGTTTGGAGAACCTATTACTAGTATGTGCAAAGGTTTTGGTGCCCATAGAGATTGGCAAAACTTCATTGAAATACTGAAGCGCCATAGCCCACAGCTAATCCATCAGGTACAACATGTGACATCATGCATATTTTGTCGATGCTTATATTGGGAGCCATGGTCACCCTCCAGCATTGGAGCGGCCACACCCTGCTTAACATTTGCTCGGGCCTGTGCATCCCACTCTCGGACCGTGTGCACGTTAAACAAAGTGCCTGCTCGCTGAACAACATCGGTGTGAAGTATATCCTAATGATCCACGTCGTCATCATGCCGCCGCGCCGCTAGCTTGTGGTCGCACCTGCGTCGTTTCTGCCATAACATGTGGCCAAACCAATATGGTGATCTAGCGCCTGGGGATGGAGTCGTAGCTATTGAAGACGATTCGACCTTATGAGCAATAAGACTTGACGTACCACAATGGGTGGTTCTGCATTGCCACATCAATAGAGGAGCCCTTTTACGCGTAGCTCTTCTGATACAAAACCCAAACCACATCGGCTATTGTAAGGTCCTGACGACGCAAGTGAAATGCGCCTAATACTATTGCGGCCGTTGTGGCCTCCCAAAGAAGAGACATGTTTGCTCCATTGCTGGTGGATCATCTTCAGGGCGGGTGGTGCAGGGCGGAGAAGAAGTGGCACCACCGATGGACCCTATTGGCGGACCGCATGACCATCCTCCCTAGTGACGATCGCGGCACCATCATGTCCACATTCCACATTTATGACGCCACTAGCATGCAAGCCATGCCAAAGGGTGGAAACGCCTCTGGCACGAATCCACCCCGCTTATCCTCCATGACCCTGACCTCCATAAAAGGGCATCGGGAGATAACCTAGTCGACTGCACCTCCGACATCCTCAAGGCTCCATGCCAGGTGCACACTCGTCGTCTTTCTCAGCACGTTATGTTGCCACTCCAGCGACTGAGATCGCTACCACATCTTCAATAATTGGTTCTGATCCAAGGTTCTTGATCACCTCAAGGAGTTTGATTTCAGCTACCTGCAGATGAACAACACCGAACCACTTTCGAATGGCAAGTCAATGTCCCCATTGTACGTAGCCTTACACGTTGAAGTTCTCTTCTCTCTTTCACATGCGTTGGCTGCTGCCTTTCCCCGAGGATCTCTTGGGAAGCCTCACTTCTCCAAATCTCATCGAGCTCACTCTCTGTCGGATCACAAACTCTGACAACACACTCCACGCCATGATCGCCACGTCTCCTAATCTTTGGAACGTCACGCTCAAAAGAAATTATCACTTCCATGGCGTCCACATTATTGCAAACTCTTGTAAGGTTCGACATGTTGGTTGACCCTGACATGTTAGTGGTACTTCTTGTGTAAACCACAGAGGAGATGACCTAACATACCACAATGATGGTTCTGCACGGTGACCTCGGATGGAGAGGAGCTCTTGTAGGAGTAGCTCTTCTATTATAAGCCGGAAATAGGCGATGGAGAGAAAGCACATTTACTATTAGGAAACTTGTCGACCATTTCTATGATCATGAGATGACCCGATCAACACCTGGGGAGATTATCTTCCGCTACCTTTTTCTTCCAGCCTCCCGCGTGGATCTGCTACTAGTGAAGAGGTTCGTCCACTTGATCTGTGTACGTACAAGTATGTGTAGGAGCCAAATATAACAGTTCAGTATGTTGGCTCCGGGCAGCCCATGGCCGTATTTTGTTTTGCATTTTTAGGTACACCTATGTAATTTTCTAAATTCTAGTGAGGAATTAAATTGAGGTTCTGACTGCCCATGACTCTGTTCCCTCCTTCTCTTCCATTGTCTCCTTCTATCATAGTTTGTATTAGCCCATTGTTCTAACGACAAAGCTCTCATTTTTCAAGAAAATGCTTTTCCCACTTTTTAGTAAAAAGTGTTTTGTACACTCTACAACGTCTATGAAGCTGACTTAGAAAAAGAACCCTGTAGAGTGCATATGTGCATTATGGCTTTCCTAAAAGAGAAGAAGAGAATTCTCGTTTGTGTGGAGTTAATAGAAGACTTAATTATGGCTTTATTAAAAAGAAGAGCGGTTCTCATTTGGGAAAACGGGGAATCTCCTTCTGATTTGGTTTAGCCGATCGAACCAGCAGACTAATTAGTCTTTCCTCTTTCCTAAAAATAACCAGTCTTCCCTCAAGACCTGGAGCCACGCCGCCCCATCGTGCCTCCTCCGGGCCTCACCCATCTCCAAGCCCTGGAGCCACGCCGCCTCTGGACCGGCCATCCTCTGCGGCTCTATGAGCTCCACATGGCACCTTCCCTGCCGAGCTTCCTCCAGAACTCGAACAGTCACCGCCTCCCCGGTTTGTCCCCACCACTGTGACGACCTTCTTCTTCCCCGTGCTGAACCGCCGCTTCTGGTGGATCCTTGACTAACATCACAGACACGCCCTCTTCATCTCCGCGTCAGGGGAAGGAGCCCGGGACCTCCTTCTCTGGGAGCAAATCACGGGATACCAGCGGTGGTCACCGGCGCCCTCGGGCGTCGGCCTGCGTGTACTCATCGTAGACTGGTGATAACCCACAAGTATAAGGGATCGCAACAGTTTTCGAGGGTAGAGTATTCAACCCAAATTTATAGATTCGACCCAAGGGGAGACAAAGAATATTTTCAAGTATTAACAGATGAGAGTTCAATTCAACTACACCTGGAGATTAATTATTTGCAGCAAGTAATCAATAGCAAAGTAATATGATAGTTTTGATAGTAGTGATAGTAGCAATAGTAACGGTAACAGTGATGGAAGTAATATTGTAGCAAGTGCAACAGTAACGATAGTAGTAGTAACTTAGCAGAAACAATATAGGATAAATTTGTAGGCATTGGATCGGTAATTTGTTGGATGCTATTCATCATGTGACAGTCATAACCTAGGGCGATACGGCACTAGCTCCAGTTCATAAATATAATGTAGGCATGTATTCCATAAATAGTCATACGTGCTCATGAAAGAACTTGCATGCCATCTTTTGTCCTACCCTCCCGTGGCAGCAGGGTCCATACACTAGTAGAAAAATGGCCATTTATCCCGGTTCGTAAGGGTCATTAGTCTCGGTTGGGGAACCGAGACTAAACGGTCGATACAAATGCCCTAGACCATTAGTCCCGGTTCTTATACCAATCGGGACAAATGGTGTTCCACGTGGCCACTGCGGCTTGCCCAGGCAGGGGGGCCTTTTGTCCCGGTTGGTAGCACAAACCGGGACAAATAAGCTTCCACACGTCAGCAGTTCAGTGGCTCGGGTTTTTGTTTTTGTTTTTGAAAGGGGGGAGGGGGTTTGGGGGGTTTTGTAGGGTTAATTTAGGGGTTTTATATATTGTGTTAGCCCGCTAATAGAGAGAAGTGTCCTCTCTTATCTCCATGCTTGGTCAACGCTACGTTCTATATATATACGTATAGATCGGAGGACTCGACACGCTAGCTAGTAAGCAAATAAAGGAAACCATTAAGTACAGAAGGTCGACCTCTCTCCTTCTTCGAGAGAGATAGGTCGAACAACAAGTTTTCGTATATGTATCCGACGCTACTGGCTGCATACATACAATATCAGATCTCTTACTACAATTCCCTAACATCTTAAATCATAATCCAGATGGAATTCTCCGGCTTTATTGATGACGTGATCAAGAAAGAATCCCGCCAATTCCTCTTGAATTGCCCGTGTGCGATCTTGTGGTAGGAGTTCATCCCGCATCTGCCACATCTAATTTGAAGAAGGGGGTCAATATATATATATATATATATATATATATATATATATATATATATATATATATATATATATATATATATATATATATATATATATATGAATTAAAGTCAACAGAAATGATGGTAATAAAATAAAACTGTGAATATTTTTGCTTACTCACCACAAATTGTCTTTTAGAGTAGCCCCGCCTATTCTTGGCTGTTGCATTGTAGATGAACTCGCAAACGTAGTATCCACCGTAATTATTCCCGGCTTCCTGCCACAAGCACTTTACAAGAAATAGAGTTCAATCAAAATGATAATGACGCATTATAAAGGCATTGATAAAAGTATAGCTAGAGTCAACGGGAGATGCGCGGAACTAGCTAGCTAGGAGTACTTACTTTCGGGTAAATCCATCGCAGTTGCCGCGGCATTGGCGGAACTTTTTTGGCGAATTCTTTCCAAACCCTGCGAGACAAAGAAAACAATTACTTTATATCAGGAAAATGAACAAAGTTGTCGATATGGGTGCGGTAATGATTGAATGAACTTACTTGTTGAGCATTTTAGACATGTCCGCATACTCCTCGGGGTCTTTTCGTCTCGAGTCTAAGACGGTTACTAGTGCCTCCTCAAACTTAATCTCTAGGAGAATATAGTGGAAACTGCGCACGCATGCATACAACTAATAAATTATATTAATTACTATAACCTCGAGTAATATATAATTAAGGGAAACCGAATATGCACAAGACAGTAACACTCACTTGAAGTTGTATGGAAAGAGTATTTTATCTTTGTTTTGATTTACTATCAATGATTGTAGCAAGTTCGCCTCGGCTTCTTTGGCATGATCTTTTACCTAATATTCATCTATGAGATTTGTGTTAATGAAGCCAATATCGTAGATATCAGCTTTTCTACATTCGACGATCTTCAACCTGCATAATATAGTTAGGATAATTATATATACTTGCAATGAAGTATACATGTGATGACCCTCAACCGTAAGGGATCTGTTGCAGTGTTTTCGATAAGTAAGAGTGTCGAACCCAACGAGGAGCAGAAGGTATTGATAAGCGATTCTGAGCAAGAAATTACTGCAAGCACTGAAAGATAACTTTTAGAGGTTTCTCGATATAAGCAACGGGAATGTAAATGCAAGTAATGTAAAAGGTACCGAGAGTAACAAGTGGCCCAATCCTTTCTTAGCAAAGGAGAGGCCTAGCAACTGAACTTATAAAGACTAAAGCGTTCTTGAGGACACACGGGAGAGGTAGTCATGTGCTTTCGCCATATTCCGTATCGATACTATGTTATGTGTTGATAAGTGTTGAGTGGGTGGATCTATGCTAGTGCACTCTCTAGACTAAGATGAATGCACTCTTATGATTAAACACCTTGCAAGCATCCGCAAATACAAGATAGAATTTAAGGCAAAAGCCTAACCATAGCAATACGATCGAGGATCCATTATTCTCTTATGCAAAAGCGTGCGAACTGGGGTTCAGGTTTCTGTCACTCCGGCAACCCACCATAAGCATTCTTTATACACAATGTATTCTCCTAGGTCCTTAATAAGGCGAAGTGTTGGGTGTTCGACTCACACAACACCACTAGTAGAATGACAACGCAACTTAAGTACCAAACAATACATATTACTTCAACAACATATGACTACTAACAACAAGACTTCCCCCATGTCCTCAAGAACTAAGGTAACTACTCACAAGACATAAAAGGGATCATGATCAGTGGGGTTAAATATGTGATAAACAATCTGGACATAATAATATTTCTCCAACAAAACTCAATAGCATTCACCACAAAGTAGCAATCAACACCAATGGAGTAGAGAGGATAGGTAGTACGAGTTACAACACGAGTTGCGAAGGTAAGATGAGATTTGGATGAAGATGGAGATGGTGCTGGTGTTGGGGATGATGTTGATGATGATCTCGATGATGCCCGTGACGATGGTGATGACGATGGCGACGATCTCCCCTTCCGGGAGGTGGTCTCCCCGGCGGAATCTGCCCACCGGAGATGCCCTTTTCTTCTCTGTAGGTTTCCGCCTCGAAGCGGCGGCGGAACTCCGTAAAAAGTCCCGTGCCTAGGGTTTTCGGGGGACGGAGAACATATATGCAAAAGGGGGCGACCAGAGGTGGGCCAGGGGCTCCAGGCGCCCCCCCCCCCGGCGCGGCCAGGGGGGGCGCCCCCAGGCCGCCTGGGCACCCTGTGGCCCCCCTCTGACTCCCCTTTTGCGTGTCTTCGTTATTCGTCTGAAAAATACCTCCCGTCAGTTTTCAGGTAATTTGGAGGTGTTCTTCTTCAGCAACTCAGTATCCACTTTTTCCTGCTGAATCCTGCGTCTGCTGTTCCGGCACCAGAAAGTTGCAAACTGTGTAAAATAGACCAAAACAACATAAGAACATCATCATAACGTGAATTATATCAATGAATAAAGATGAATTATGATACAAAATAGTGATGCATTTTGGACGTATCAACACCCCCAAGCTTAGACCTCGCTTGTCCCCAAGCGAATATGAACTCGGTAAACCTATCCACAAGTTTAGAGAGTGAAGTGTCGATAAATAGAATACGGACAAGAAGCATCATAGTCTCTTCACCAACTCAAATATCCTCAGCAGCAATCTTCAACTCATAAGGCTCTTATGAAAGAGTGTTAACACTTATGTTCGAAAGTAGGACCAATGGAAACTCATTATATCATGGCAAACATGTCCTTTGGTCAAAGAACAACAAATAATTTTAACCTTTGCTCTTATATTTTGACGGAATTAATTGAAGCTTTTTGGAATAACATGTTAATAAGCAAGAGGTGAAAGTGTTAACACAAAGGAAGATATTTGCCTTAGCTGGGTATGACAAACAACTTACTTATCAGATGATAATGTCAACAAGGATATGATATGACAAATCTTAATGTAGCTTTATATGAATGAATCCTTATCAACATCGAACGTCTGCTCTCTTTGAGAAATAGAGGGGAGTAGGAATAACTGACTCCTCTTAAAATTAAAAGATAGGCCCTGCTCTAGGGTAGTAGGGAAAACTCATGTGCTATCCTCAAATCAAACAGAATGAAAACAAGTTTTTGAGAGGTGCATGATTCGTCAACGAATGCTAATAGATAACTCAATTACTTCTTGAGCTGGACAAGTTTCGAGGAACGGCTCCAGTATGAGGACGATAACATCCTCTTATTCTCCTTTGTTTATCACTGCCAAAGTTTTCTGATTTCTCATGAACAAAGCGTGAAGGAGGGTTTGTTTGTTATATTATGTTTAAGCCGGGCGCACTCAATGCCAGTTCCTTTTCGTATTATGGGTTTGCACATTATACATGCAATCCCGGGGTGAAGCTTGTCCAACTCAAAAAGGTCATGAATTAGCTACTACTTCCTCATGAGCTAAAGCAGAGGCACAAAATAAAAGATTTTGAACATTTAAGGATAACACATAAATTATATACTTTAGGAGGTGGTAGTGGAGTACCACGAGTAGGTAGGTATGGTGGACTCATATGGAAGGTATTGGCTTAAGGGTATGGACGCACAAGCAGAATTCCGCTTAGTACAGAGTTAGGCTAGCAAAGGTTTTGAGAGAGCAGACAATTGATGATGACTAAGATGCAAAGCAATATAAAGCATGAACATTGAAATAAGCATAACACATCAAGTTGTCTTCCTTGTCAACATAACACTTCAAGCATAATAACATAAAGGTTTTAGCTATATTGATACTTTAAGAAAATCATGCTTGTTGTTATGACCAAAGCTATGTTTGCCAAGATTAAATAAAGTTTCATAGCCATACCTGACATAAGGTCAATACTCCCCATAAGAATCATAATATAAGGTCGATTGCTTGAAGAGAATACCGTGTGCAGCAAAAGGAACCGATAAACTTCTCATTAATATTCCATCATAGACGACTCCACACTCACGGATACAATTCTTCACCAAAGGGGTGATAGACCTTAATGCACACACCTATCTCATATAATAACCTCCCTAGACATGATACGACTCTACTTGACTTCTAAAAGACAAAAGGTAAAAGATAAAGATACCGGGCACTCCCCCAAGCTTGGAACAAGCCAAGGGAATGCCATTACCCCAGGAGATTTCACTCATCATCCTTGTTGGCGTTGATCAAGTAGTTCTTGGCGAAACCCTTCCATGGAAGGGGTTCTCCAGTCTCATATGAAAAGCTCGTCTCCTGGATCCTGCATTCAGCACCCAAACCCATGCGCAAAAACCTTAGTTCATACTCATAGTTCTGGTTATGTAGATCATTAATTTGCCCTTGGAGTTCTATGATTCTGTCTTCAGACGCGGCGATTCTTTCCCACATCTCCTTCATCTCCTTCAGAAAGTAGTTCTTCAGCTCGTTGGTGATGTCAAAGTTAGCTTCGACACCACGCTCGGTCATCTTCTTGTACTTGAAGACTTCCTGCTCCACTTCTTCCAGCCTGGCCTGGACGCTCCCCTCCTTGATAGGTCCCTTCAGATCTTCTTGATGAAGGACGCCTTCCTTCATCTGAACAACCTGAGGGTGCTGCTTCACCTCGGCGAGGTAAGGGTTGATGACGTTGACGACGAACGTGTCCTTGGGGGAACTTGGAGAAGCCATGGCACCTAAATTTAGCTGAAATATTTCCTGGCAGAAACAGATCGAAGAGAAAACACGCGAAATCGCAAGATACGTTGCCGGAACAACCCGGGCAAATATATAGGAAACATTTATGCACAGAAAGGAAGGTAACGGACCAAAGCGGGGTCGGAGACGGGCTCCAGGGTGTCCAGGCGGCCTGCCGGCGCGGCCCGGGGGGTGGGGGGCGCCTGGACTCCCTGGTGGTCGTCTCCGGCTCCACTTCGACTCGGAATTTTACTAATTTTACAAAAACTCGTAATACAGAACTTTTATGATGGTTTGCGGTGTTTTCTTACCGTACTACATACCTTTTCTTTATTCTGCTTCTGCTGGGGTCTGAAACAGGGCTGCAACATGTTCTTCGTGGGTTGTTGTGTATATTATATTCACATCAACGTCGACAGGGTCTCCTGCTATGTAATGTTTAAGTCTTTGCCCATTCACAACTTGAGGTTTGGTGCCTTCAAAATTATTAATCTTAATTGCACCAGACCGATAAACTTCTTCAATATGAAATGGTCCTTCCCACCTGGAAAGTAGTTTACCTGGAGAAAACCTGAAACGGGATCTAAACAACAAAACTTTATCACCAACATTAAATTCACGTTTCAGAATCTTCCTATCATGCCACCTTTTTACCTTTTCCTTGAAAATTTTAGCACTCTCGTAAGCTTCACTTCTCCATTCATCTAGAGAAGTCAAGTTCATGAGACGCTTCTCACCAGCTAGTTTTGGGTCAGCGTTAAGCTCTCTAACAGCCCAAAAAGCTTTGTGCTCTAGCTCTAATGGCAAATGGCAAGCCTTGCCATATACCATCTTATAGGGGGACATGCCCATGGGGTTTTTGTAAGCAGTTCTATATGCCCACAAAGCATCTCCTAATTTATTTGACCAATCCTTCCTATTTCTGTTTACTGTTTTCTGCAAGATCAACTTAATCTCTCTATTGGTGAGCTCAACTTGCCCACTAGTTTGAGGATGATACGGTGAAGCAATTCTATGATTAACATCGTATTTAGCCAAAGCTTTTCTAAAAGCTCCGTGCGTAAAGTGTGATCCTCCATCGGTCATGAGATACCTTGGTACACCAAACCTAGGAAAAATTACATCTTTAAGCATTTTCAAAGATGTTTTGTGATCAGCACTTTCAGTGGGGATTGCTTCAACCCACTTGGTCACATAATCAACAGCTACTAAAATGTGAGTGTACTTGTGCGAAGAAGGAAAAGGACCCATAAAATCAAAACCCCAACAATCGAAAGGTTCAATCACTAGTGAGTAATTCATAGGCATCTCATTCCTTCTACTAATGTTACCAACTCTCTGACATTTATCACAAGCTAAAACATAATTTCTAGCATCTTTAAAGAGAGTAGGCCAATAAAAACCTGATTGAAGAACCTTATGTGCAGTCCTCTCACCGGCATGATGTCCTCCATAGGGACTATCATGACACCGTCGAAGAATGTCCTTCTGCTCATGTTCCGGAATGCATCTTCTCACGATCCCGTCGGGGCCTTCTTTGAAAAGATGTGGGTCATCCCAAAAGTAGTGTCTCAAATCATGAAAGAACTTCTTCCTCTGCTGAAATGTTAGACCTGGAGGCAAATACTTTGCAACAATAAAATTAGCATAATCTGCATACCAAGGATCGGAAAGAGGTTGTACTTTTACAACGGCAAGTTGCTCGTCTGGAAAACTATCGTTAACTGGGATGGGGTCATGCGGTATATCTTCCATTCTTGAAAGATTGTCCGCCACTGGGTTGTCTTCCCCTTTCCTATCAACAATCTGCAAATCAAATTCTTGGAGAAGGAGTACCCATATGATAAGCCTTGGCTTGGCATCTTTCTTTGTCATAAGATATTTAATGGCAGCATGATCAGTATGAATAATAACTTTGGAATCAACAATATACTGCCTAAACTTATCACAAGCAAAAACTACAGCTAAGAATTCCTTCTCAGTAGTAGCATAATTTCTTTGAGCACTATCAAGGGTTTTACTAGCATAATGTATAACATTCAATTTTTTATCAACTCTTTGTCCTAAAACAGCTCCAACAGCAAAATCACTTGCATCACACATAATTTCAAAAGGTAAATTCTAGTCAGGTGGTTGTACTATAGGAGCAGTTATTAAAGCTTTCTTAAGGGTTTCAAAAGCTTCCTTACAATTTTCATCAAACGCAAAAGGAACATCCTTCCGGAGAAGATTAGTGAGGGGTCTCGAGGTTTTAGAAAAATCTTTAATAAATCTTCTATAAAAACCTGCATGACCGAGAAAACTGCGAATACCTTTGATGTCCTTTGGATAGGGCATCCTCTCAATAGCTTCGATCTTGGCCTTATCCACTTCAATTCCCCTTTCGGAAATCTTGTGACCAAGAACAATTCCTTCATTAACCATAAAGTGGCACTTCTCCCAGTTGAGTACCAAATTTGTCTCCTCGCATCTCTGCAAAACTTTATTAAGGTTGTGAAGACAATGGTCAAATGAAGTTCCATAGACGGAGAAATCGTCCATGAAGACTTCCATAATATCCCCGCAGAAACCATGAAAGATAGCAGACATACACCTTTGAAAAGTAGCAGGGGCATTACATAAACCAAAAGGCATACGTCTGTAAGCATAAGTACCAAAAGGACAAGTAAAAGTTGTCTTCTCTTGATCGGCAGTGTTAACATGAATTTGAGAGAAACCAGAATAACCATCGAGATAACAAAAGTGGGTATTTTTGGATAACCTTTCAAGCATTTGGTCGATGAACGGCAACGGGTAGTGATCCTTCCTGGTTGCCTTGTTCAACTTCCTGTAATCAATACACATTCTATATCCAATAATAATTCTTTGAGGTATTAGTTCATTTTATCATTAGGAACCACAGTGGTACCTCCTTTCTTAGGAACACAATGTACTGGACTTACCCACTTACTATCAGCTATAGGATAGATAATACCTGCGGCTAGAAGCTTGAGAATCTCAGTTCTCACTACATCCATCATCTTCGGGTTCAACCGTCGTTGATGATCAACAACTGGTTTAGCATCAGGCTCAAGGTTGATAGTATGTTGACAGATAGATGGACTAATCCCCTTAAGGTCATCAAGGGTATAGCCAATTGCGCCTCGGCGTTTACGAAGTACTTCCAATAATCGCTCTTCTTCATATCCTGAAAGGTTAGAATTGATAATAACAGGATATACTTTCTTTTCATCTAAATAAGCATACTTGAGCGTATCTGGAAGAGGTTTAAGATCGAACACCGGGTCTTCTTTTGGTTTTGATAAAATTCCCAAAGGTTCAACCGGAAGGTTGTGCTTCAGGATAGCAGGTTGCCTCAAGAATATTTCATCTAGTTCATTTCTTTCCTGCATATGCAAATCATTCTCGTGGTCCTCCATGTATTGCTGCAAAGGGTCATCAGGGGGAATAGCAATAGAGGCAATATTTTCAATAATCTTATCATCACTAGGTAAATCAGTACCACGAGGCTGCTTAGAGAACTTAGAAAAATTAAATTCATATGGCTCACCATCGAATTCAACAGAAACTTTACCTTTCTTGCAATCTATTATAGCTCCACAAGTTCTAAGAAAAGGTCTACCAAAAATGATGGGACAAAAATTGTCCCTGGCTGAACCAAGTACCAGAAAGTCGGTAGGGTATTTTACCTTTCCACATAGGACTCCAACGTCCCTCACAATTCCGATAGGAGAGATAGTTGATCTATTTGCAAGATGAATGGTAACATCAACTTCTTCAAGTTCACAAGGGGAAATCTCACCGATGATTTATACATAGAGTGAATAAGGAATAGCACTTGCACTCGATCCCAAATCGCATAGCCCATAATAATTGTGATCTCCTATTTTAACAGATACCACCGGAGTACCTGAAATTGGGCCTTTGTTCTTGGCTGTGACAAGGTTAGTGGAAACAGCACAAAAAGTTATATTAGAATCCAAAACATCATCAGTAGCAAGGTCTTTAATCAATGCAACTTGAGGATCGACCCTGATCTGGTCCTCAGGTTCATCAACTCTTCTCTCACTTTTATTTATTATGCCTGTCACAAGAGAGTGTTCCTTTATCCTCGTGGGAAAAAGGAGGCTTTTCATATATGACTGCAGGCAAAATAGGCTCAGCAACATAAATATCAATAGGTGGTTCTTTAAAAGGTGCATGGTGCTGGTCTCTATTCTTTTTAAAAGAATCAACGTGAGAGGCAAAATTCTTACATAAATCAATCACTAGATGGGAATCGAGACCAATCTTAGAGCAAAAGGTATTGAAGTAATCAGTTTCCACATAGCTCTCAATATAATCATGTTCATAATTTATAGTGGGTTCAATACCTTTATCAATTTCCCAATCTTCAGTATTCCTCTGGATTCTTTCAAGGAGATCCCACCTTTCTTCAACACTCTTCTTCTGAAATACCCCACTAGAGGAGGCATCCAGCATCTCCTTATCCTGACGAGAAAGCCTGGCATAAAAAATTTGTAAGTATAATTTCCTTGGGGAGCTTATGAATTGGGCATTTGAGCATTAGAGACTTCAATCTCCCCCAAGCTTGAGCAATGCTTTCTCCGTCACGAGACCTAAAGTTATATATATAATTCCTGTCTCGATGAATTTCATGAGGAGGATAAAACTTAGTATAAAAGAGAGACATAAGCTCCTGCCAGTCCAGCAAGTGTGAGTTATCGAGAAGCCCATACCAATCTGAAGCTTTATCTATAAGTGATACAACAAACAATTTCCTCATGACAAACTCCCTCGATACACCTGCAAGCTTAAATAATGAACATAGTCGTGACAAATATAGCAAGTGTTCACCGGGATGTCTGTCTCCTGCATAACGATTAGCCGAAACATAATTGATAATGCCAGCTGGTATTTTATAAGGCACAATTTCAGTAGGGGGAGGATCAACCACCACAGGTGTGGGGCATCTTCCCGCAAGCAACGCTCCAATAATAGGGTTATCCATATGGACAAAGAGCAGCAATAGCAAAAATAAAAACAGAATTATAAAAAGACTTTCTTACCAGTTTCACTTTACCAATAGCGCTACGCTCCCCGACAACGGCGCCAGAAAACGTTACTTGATGACCCTCAACCGTAAGGGATCTGTTGCAGCGTTTTCGATAAGTAAGAGTGTCGAACCCAACGAGGAGCAGAAGGTATTGATAAGCGATTCTGAGCAAGAAATTAGTGCAAGCACTGAAAGATAACTTTTAGGGGTTTTCTCGATATAAGCAACGGGAATGTAAAGGCAAGTAATGTAAAAGGTACTGAGAGTAACAAGTGGCCCAATCCTTTCTTAGCAAAGGAGAGGCCTAGCAACTGAACTTATAAAGACTAAAGCGTTCTTGAGGACACACGGGAGAGGTAGTCATGTGCTTTCGCCATATTCCGTGTCGATACTATGTTATGTGTTGATAAGTGTTGAGTGGGTGGATCTATGCTAGTGCACTCTCTAGACTAAGATGAATGCACTCTTATGATTAAACACCTTGCAAGCATCCGCAAATACAAGATAGAATTTAAGGCAAAAGCCTAACCATAGCAATACGATCGAGGATCCATTATTCCCTTATGCAAAAGCGTGCGAACTGGGGTTCAGGTTTCTGTCACTCCGGCAACCCACCATAAGCATTCTTTATACACAATGTATTCTCCTAGGTCCTTAATAAGGCGAAGTGTTGGGTGTTCGACTCACACAACACCACTAGTAGAATGACAACGCAACTTAAGTACCAAACAATACATATTACTTCAACAGCATATGACTACTAACAACAAGACTTCCCCCATGTCCTCAAGAACTAAGGTAACTACTCACAAGACATAAAAGGGATCATGATCAGTGGGGATAAATATGTGATAAACAATCTGGACATAATAATATTTCTCCAACAAAACTCAATAGTATTCACCACAAAGTAGCAATCAACACCAATGGAGTAGAGAGGATAGGTAGTACGAGTTACAACACGAGTTGCGAAGGTAAGATGAGATTTGGATGAAGATGGAGATGGTGCTGGTGTTGGGGATGATGTTGATGATGATCTCTATGATGCCCGTGACGATGGTGATGGCGATGGCGACGATCTCCCCTTCCGGGAGGTGATCTCCCCGGCGGAATCTGCCCACCGGAGATGCCGTTTTCTTCTCTGTAGGTTTCCGCCTCGAAGCGGCGGCGGAACTCCATAAAAAGTCCCGTGCCTAGGGTTTTCGGGGACGGAGAACATATATGCAAAAGGGGGCGACCAGAGGTGGGTCAGGGGCTCCAGGCGCCCCCCCGGCGTGGCCAGGGGGGGGGGGCGCCCCCAGGCCGCCTGGGCACCCTGTGGCCCCCCTCTGACTCCCCTTTTGCGTGTCTTCGTTATTCGTCTGAAAAATACCTCCCGTCAATTTTTAGGTAATTTGGAGGTGTTCTTCTTCAGCAACTCAGTATCCACTTTTTCCTGCTGAATCCCGCGTCTGCTGTTCCGGCACCGGAAAGTTGCAAACTATGTAAAATAGACCAAAACAACATAAGAACATCATCATAACGTGAATTATATCAATGAATAAAGATGAATTATGATACAAAATAGTGATGCATTTTGGACGTATCAACATGCAATATGAAGAGCTGAGCTATATATAGAGACTTAATTGATGACAGAACTAGTACTTACAAACAGTAGCAAGTGATCGATGGTTTATCGAGGGCCTTCTGATTGAAAAACTGGAAGAACTCCTCAAATGTAATAGACAACAGATCAATTCCAACGAGGTCGTGCTCCTCTGTAACTTTCAGCATCAGAGTATCCTGGCCACCAGAGTCTCTGCATGTTTCTGTGTACCAGTCATGCAATCTTAGACATTTACGGGAAGATTGTAGAGGTTTTCATGGATGATTTCTACGTTTATGGGAAGTCATTTGATGATTGTTTAAGCAATCTTGATCGAGTTTTGCAGATATGTGAACAAACAAGTCTTGTCTTGAATTGGGAGAAATGCCACTTCATGGTTAATGAAGGTATTGTCTTGGGTCATAAGATTTCTGAAAAGGGTATTGAAGTGGACAAAGCTAAGGTTGATGCAATTGAGAAAATGCCATGTCCTAAGGATATCAAAGGTATTCGTAGTTTCTTAGGTCATGCTAGTTTCTATAGGAGATTTATTGAAGACTTTTGTAAAATTTCTAGGCCTCTCACTAACCCTTTACAAAAGGATGTTCCTTTTGTTTTTGATGATGATTGCTTTGAGGCATTTGAAACACTTAAGAAATCCTTAAGTTATGCACCTATAGTTCAATCACCTGATTAGAACTTACCTTTTGATATTACGTGTGATGCTAGTGATTATGTTGTAGGTGCTGCTCTAGGACAAATAGTTGATAAGAAGCTAATTGTTATTCACTATGCTAGTAAAACTCTAGACAGTGCTCAAAAAAATTATGCTACCATTGATATGAATTCTTAGAAGTTGTGTTTGGTTGTGACAAATTTAGTTATTACATTATTGATTCAAAAGTAACTGTTCATACTGACCATGCTGTTATTAAATATCTTGTGGAAAATAAAGATGATAAACCTAGACTTATACGGTGGGTTCTCTTGCTACAAGAATTTGACTTGCATATTATTGATAGAAGAGGAGCTAAGAACCCCGTAGCTGATAACTTGTCTAGACTTGAAAATGTGCTTGATGACCCGCTACCTATTGATGATAGTTTTCCTGATGAGCAGTTAGCTGCAATAAAGGTATGCTGATTACGCTAATTACATTGTTGCTAAATATTTACCACCTAGTTTTACATATCACAGAAGAAAAAGTTCTTTTATGATTTAAGACATTACTTTTGGGATGCGCCACATCTTTATAAATAAGGAGTAGATGGTATTATTAGACATTGTGTACCTGAGCATGAACAGGGACAAATCCTTCGGAAGTGTTATTCTGAAGCATATGGAGGACATCATGCTGGAGATAGAACTGCTCACAAGGTATTTCAGTCTGGATTTTATTGGCCTACTCTTTTCAAAGATGCTCGTAAGTTCGTCTCATCTTGTGATGAATTTCAAAGGATAGGTAATATTGGTAAGCGTCAAGAAATGCCTATGAATTATTCACTTGCTATTCAACCATTTCATGTTTCGGGATTTGATATACATGGGACCTTTTCCTTCCTCTAGCGGGTATACACATATTTTGGTTGCTGTTGATTATGTTACTAAATGGGTAGAAGCTATTCCAACCAGTAGTGCTGATCACAACACCTCTATTAAAATGCTTAAGGAAGTTATTTTCCTAAGGTTTGGGGTCCCTAGATATTTAATGACTGATGGTGATTCACACTTTACTCATGGTGCTTTCCGTAAAATGCTTGCTAAATATGATGTTAACCATAGAATTGCATCACCTTATCATCCTCAGTCAAGTGGTCAAGTTGAGCTTAGTAATAGAGAAATAAAATTAATTTTGCAAAAGATTATCAATAGGTCGAGGAAGAATTGGTCTAAGAAATTAGATGATGAACTTTGGGCTTATAGAATAGCTTACAAAAATCCTATGGGTATATCTCCTTATAAAATGGTTTATGGTAAAGCTTGTCATTTGCCTCTTGAGTTAGAACATAAAGCTTTTTGGGCAATCAAGGAACTCGACTATGATTTTAAACTTGCGGTGAAAAGAGGTTATTTGATATTAGCTCTTTAGATGAATGGAGAACCCAAGCCTATGAAAATGCCAAGTTATTTAAAGAAAAAGTTAAAAGATGGCACGATAAAAGAATCCAAAAGTGTGAGTTCAAAGTCGGAGAATATGTTCTTTTTTACAACTCTTGTTTCAGGTTCTTTGCAGGCAAACTCCTCTCTAAATGGGAAGGCCCCTATGTTATCGAGGAGGTCTATCGGTCTGGAGCCGTCAAGATAAATAATTCTGAAGGCACTAACCCGAAGGTTGTTAACGGGCAACGAATAAAGCATTATATCTCAGGTACACCCATTAATGTTGAAAGTAATATTATTCAAACTTTGACACCGGAAGAACACAAAAAAGAATCATGCTGGAACACTCTAGAATCGTCAAAATAAGGAGGTACGTCATACAGTAAGTAAACAGACTCCGAAAAATCCGCAAAAATATTTTTTTATCAGTTTTGGAATATATACAAAAATAGGAAAATAAGAAGCTACCGAGAAATGTACCCTGGTGGGCACAAGACACTAGGGCGTGCCAGGCATGCCTGGTGCCTGGCGCGCCCAAGTGGGTTGTGTCCACCTCGAGTACCTTCCGGACTCCGTTTTTCTACAACTTACTTGTTTTCCAAGATAAAAATTATTTATATACCTCCCGAACCTGTTGACCACCGTATCACGGAGAAATCTTTTCTTTCCTTTTCTTGCTGTTTTCTGGCAGATCCCATCTATCATGGCTGCCTCAAGCTAATCCAAGGACACGTTCTTCAGGAACGTCATCAACCCATATCTGCGGGAGGTGGTGCAGCACCCTCAGGTCATCTAGATTCATGAGGGGTTGCTGCACATCCGCGATGAGGAAGGACTCATGGGGACGGGAACCGTGGAAGCCAGGCTGGAGGCCATGGAGCAAGAAGTCTTCCGGTGCAAGAAGATGGTGGAGCGTTGGCTCATCGCCAATCACCTCATGATCACGGACCTAACCCGTGATCTCAAGGTGGATGGCAAGTCCATGAATGATATCATCTTCACCCTCAACGAGCAAGTCCACTACCTCCAAACCCAGATCTATGATCTTCAGAACCAAGTCTTTGAATATGAGGTAAGGTTCAAAGGTATGAGTTTGGCTGCTAGTTGCAGGACCCGTGAGACTCATTCTTCTTCTTTCGATGGTGGACCCCTGTCATGGAAACCCGAGGACAAAGTCGCATCTACTTCACCACATCTTCTTCACCACCAAAAGAAAACTAAGTATCCGGTATGGGCACTCCCCGTGGCTTTTGCCAAGATTGGGAGAGGTGCCCCGGTATCGTATCATCCCCACTATCCTTTTGCATTTACTTATCCTAGTTCAATCTTTTTCTTTAGAATAAATGAAAGTTTAGTTCGCTCCTTTTGTTTTGAGTTTGCTTAGTGATCTATCTTTGTAATCGTGTGCGAGATATATAATAAAGTTTAGTTTTGAGTTTTTACCTTCCTTACTTTCTTGCCGCATAAAAAGAAAATTATAATTGAATGAATAAAAGAAAGGAAATAAATTAAGAAGATCATATGCTAATCTTTTGGTAGGTGATGGCACCACATAAGGAAAAGTATAAGTAGAAAGTTTTATTAGAGGTTGACAAACATAGCATTGGTCAATGATGCAACTCATGAAATAATTAATAAGGGAAGAGAAGATTCACATGTAAATATACTATCCTAGAAATCTTTGTGATTGTGAGCCCCCATCAAAATATTATATGCCAAGATTGTTGACGTTGGACAAGGAAGACAACTTAATGATTTATGTTTGTTCATATTCACAAATAAGTCATATTGTAATAGATCCTTTAACATGTGGTGCTTGCCCAATATCTTTTCTAGCCAGAAACTCCACATTAAGTAGAGATACTACTTGTGCATCCAAAAACCTTTAAACCCAAACCTTTTCTGAGAGTCCACCATACCTACCTATGGATTGAGTAAGATCCTTCAAGTAAGTTGTCATCGGTGCAATAAGGCAATAAACGTTGCTTCTAAAAGTGTGAGATAATTTAGTGCAAGAGAAAATTGAGCGTTGCACGAACTTGTGATGGTGAAGAATAAAAGCGACAGACTGCATAATAAAGGTTGCTATCACAAGGGGCAATGCAACGTGACGTTCTTTTGCACTAAGGGATTGAGCATACAAACAAATAAGCGCATGGCAACCTCTGGCTCCCTTTGCGAATGGCCTATCTTATACTTTTATGGAAAGAGTCAAAGTTTTCTCTCTATTCTTTTTTTATTTTATCCTTTGGCAAGCATCATGTCGTGAGGAAAGATCTAGGCACATATGCCCAGTTGAAAATGGGTGACATGAGTTATTATTGTTGGCATCACCCTTGAGGTGAGTATGTTGGGAGGTGAAACTATAAGCCCCTATCTTTCTATGTGTCCGGTTGAAACGTTTTGCTCATGTGTATGCGGTGAGTGTTAGCAATTATAGAATACTATATGATGGTTGAGTATGTGGAATTGCCTAAAGGCTCTGATACGTGACCCTTCCTGAAAAGATGATGAATTGTAGTTGCAAAGTTGACTGAAAACATAGTTTGTTGGTTTCTAATAGAGTTCATGCTTTATACTTCACTTGTGTGATGAACTGTTACTTATTCATGAGAAGTCTACGATCCAAGTCCTTTGATAAAAGTCTTATGTTTAAATTTGTTGCTGTTATAATAATCTACATGATGCTTCTATGTCCGTATTTTGTTTTTATCCACACCTCTCTCTCAAAGCATGTGGACATGTTTTTCGTTTTCGATTTTCGCTTGAGGACAAGCGAGGTCTAAGCTTGGGGGAGTTGATACGTCCATTTTGCATCATGTTTTATTTCTGTTATTTATGTTGTTATTATGCATAATAATGCTTTTTGGAGTAATTCTAATGCCTTTTCTCTCATAATTTGCAAGGTATACACCAAGAGGGAGAATTCCGACAGCTGGAAACCTGGACCTGAAAAAGCTATGCCAGGCCACCTATTCTGCACAACTCCAAACAAGATGAAACCCCACGGAGAATTTTATGAATTATTTGAGGAATATTAGAGTAAAGAAGCACCATAGGGGGCCCACCAGGTGGGCATAACCCACTTGTGCTCGCCAGGGAGCCCAGGCGCGCCCTGGTGGGTTGTGCTCACCAAGGCCCGCTTCCGGTGCCCATCTTCTGGTATATAAGCCCTTCTGACCTAGAAAAAAAATAAGAGGAAGACTTTCGGGATGGAGTGCCGCCGTCTCGAGGCAGAACTTGGTCAGGAGCACTTTTGCCCTCCGATGGAGCGATTCCGCCGGGGGAAGCCTTCACCCACACCTCTGTCTTCTTCAGAAAAACTTTCAGCATATGAAGGAGAACTACTTAAGGAAGAAGAAAGTAGAAAAATATAAAAGTGTGTCAATATCATTTGTTGTTAATAAGGTTTGTCAATATCTGCATGCACCTACCACTACACACTAGACAACTGTCAAAAGAATTGTACGCTATGTGAAACATACTGTGAATTTGGAACTTCAAATAAGATGCTCTAATTCCACACTTGTGAGTGCCTTCTCTAATGCTGATTGGGCAGGTTGCGGTGACGACAGAAAGTCTACCGGAGGGTTTGCAGTATTTTTTTGGTTGTAACCTTATTTCTTGGAGTTCTAAGAAACAGGCCTTGAAATCAAGATCAAGTATAGAAGCTGAGTATAAATCCTTAGCTAATGCCATTGCTAGAATTATTTGGCTAGAATCCCTACTTGAAGAATTGGGAATTAAGCAAAGTCATATCTCGTGTCTATGGTGTGATAATTTGGGAGCCACATATTTGTCTGCTAACCCTGTCTTCCATGCTAGAATGAAACGTATTGAAATTGACTTCCTTTTTGTACGAAAAAGGGTTGCAGAAAAGAAACCGGACATACGACTCATTCCATCCAAGGATCAAGTGGCAGATGGTTTCACTAAAGCTCTTTCGGTCAAACCATTTGGCAAATTTTGAAACAATCTTAATTTAGGATAGTTGAGATTAAGGGAGGGTGTTAATAGATATGGGTGTTTAACGTAAGTGTAACTCCTCTCTCTCTCTCTCTCTCTCTCTCTCTCTCTCTCTCTCTCTTAATGCATATGATGTTAGATGATAAGAATTAATGGTCTTAATTAAGTCATAAGTTTCCTATGAACATACGCATCCTGTAAACGGTCACCACGTCTTATCAATAAATACCACGCGACTCTCCCCGTTGGAGAGTAGGAACGCTGCAACCATTTTAACATGGGGAACGATGGGATGGGAGCTGCCATGTCCTTTGGGGAACGGGGGTCGTCGACCTGGCCAATATGCTCCCCATTGGTGGTATTGAATCTTTGCAAAAATCATCAAATGTCATGGTTTTCTCTTCTGTAAATACAAATACCATCGGCAAAGAGAAAGGGGGACACACACACAAGTGTGTGTGTG
>LR738710.1:62883464-62896021 GCA_902687465.1 Secale cereale
GTTCAAATTCACTATTAACTTATTAAAGGTTGGTTGTGCACACAACTATATATCACCCCTTGGATTGTCATATATTCTATGCATACAATATCCCGGGGGAGTTTATTATGTCATGCATCATCTTAATTGGGTTATAACACGATTGTTTTTCAGAAAAAAGAAGTTTCGGCCACAAATGACTGTTTGACTCTATTAAAAGAATCTTGCATATCCATTCAAATTTGAAAGTGATAAAAATGGGATCTGAGTAACATGTTTGGATATGAGATCTCTTTGGATATTCTAAACCGGAGGTGTGTGGATTTTAATCTTGCATTTCAAAAGGTTTTCAAGCAAGAATAACATGCATTTTTTGTGGGAGTATCTGATACAAAATAATATATTGTTTCTATATGGCATGGGCTGCATTTGTGTGTCATATTGTTAATGAGTAAGCAAAAGAAGGGATCGTTGATAATAATGATCACCTTTTGGACATTTTTTTGTTTAGGAAAACACACTATACTTGAACTTTTTACATTGTCTAACACTGTGCCCTTTATCGATGGATCGCTAATATTGAATGTTGGTCGTACCTCCTTGGAGGTAATTAAGTTGGAGCATCTTAAAAGATCTCCAATGTATATCTATGGACTAACATGAGCCTACTATTTAATGCATCTGCTTAAGTGTGATTATAAACTGAAGTTTAGTTCACACATGATCATATGAGCAACTATAAGAATAGAATCCTAAAAGTAATCAAAATGGGATCTTGAATAAAACATTTCTCTGTTATAACCCTAAGGTGTGCATTTTATACTTTCATCTTGAAAACAAAAACTACCATGGTCATTAACCTACTACAAGTTTGTGCAAAAGTTTTGGTGCCCATAGAGATTGACAAAACTTCATTGAAATACTGAAGTGTTATAGCCCAGGGCTAATCCATCAGCTACAATGTGTGACATCATGCATATTTCGTCGATGCTGATATTGGCAGCCAAGTTCACCTCCGAGCATTACAGTGGCCACACCATGCATAACATTCGCTCGGGCATGTGCATCCCGCTCTCATACCATGTGCATAAAGAAAGTGTCTTCATGCTAAACAACATCGATGGGAAGTACATCCTAATGATCCACCTCGTCACCATGCCTCCGCGCTGCTAACTTGTTATCACACCTGCTTCGTTTGCTATAACGTGCGGCCAAACCAATATGTTGATATAGCGCCTCAGGATGGAGTCGTATCCATTGAAGGCGATTCGGTTGTATGAGCACTAACACTTGATGTACCACAACGACTGGCATTGCCACCTCAGTAGAGGAGCTCTTGTATGAGTACCTCTTCTGATACAAAAACCAAACCTGACGACACAAAGGAAATGTGCCTGATGCTATTACGGATCTTGTGTCCTCCCAAAGAAGGGGCATGTCTGCTCCTTTGCTGGTGGATCAGCTTCAGTGCGGGTGGTGTAGGGCGGAGAAGAAGTGGCACCACCGATGGACCCTGTTGGCGCCAAGGAGGATGACATCACTGCCCTTAACAATGACGTCCGTGGCACCATCATCTCCATGTTCCACATCTATGACGCCACCAACATACAAGCCATATCCAAGGTTGGAAACGCCTCTGGCACGAACCCATCCCGCTCAACCTTGATGACCATGACCTCCAGAAAATGGCATGGGGAGACAACCTAGTTGACCTCATCTCGGACATCCTCACATGCTTGTCGTCTTTCTCAGCACGTTATGTTGCCACTCCGACAACTGAGACCGCTACCACATCTTCAACAAATGGTTCTAATCCAAGGTTCTCGATCACCTCAAGGAGTTTGATTTCAGCTACCTGCAGGTCAACAACACCTAACCACTTTAGGATGGCGAGTAGATGCCCTCGCTGTGTGTAGCCTTCCACGCTGAAGTTCTCCTTTCTATGTGTCACATGCTTTGGTTGCTGCCATTTCCCCGGGGATCTCTAGGGCTGCCACACTTTTCTGAATCTTATCAAGCTCACTCTCTATCGGATCACAAATTCTGAGAACACACTCCATGCCATGATCGCCACATCTCCTAATCTTAGGAACCTTGTCCTCAACAGAAACTATCACTTTCGTTGCGTCCACATTATCTGATTCATTTGTAAGGTTTGACATGTTGGTTGACCTTGGTAGTTTTAGGATAAAGCAACTCTTAACAGTTGTGTTTCATGTGTAAATCACAAAGGAGATGACCTACCATACCACAATGGTAGTTCTGCAAAGTCACCACATATGGAGAGGAGCTCTTGTACGAGTAGCTCTTCTGGTACAAGCTGGAAATAGGCAATGGAGACAGCGCACTTACTATTTGAAATCTTGTATGCCCTTTTTATGATCACGAGATGACCCAATCAACACCCAGGGAGATCGTCTCGCACTACCACTTGATGTAGTCCTCCGACGTAGATCTTCTAATAGTGAAGAGTTTCGTCCACTCGATGTGTGTACACGCACAACTATATCTAGGAGCCAAATATGCATGCCGGCTCCGGGCAGCCGATGGAATATTTTGTTTTCGACTTTAGGTACACCTATGTAACTGTTTTATCCTAGTGAAGATGTAAATTAAGGTTCAGACTGCCCATGACTTCGTGCGCTGTGCTTGGCCATCATCTTTTTCTATCATAGTTTAATTATCCCATTATTCTAACGGTAAAGCTCTTATTTTTTGAGAAAATTACTTTCCCACTTTTGTAATAAAAAGTGTTTTGTGCACTCTACAACGTCTAAAAGAACCCTCAAGAACACGCATGTGGGACGTGAGCGTATTAGTCATTACCCAAGTGAATAAAGTGTGATATACATTACCCTAGTTAGAAAAGTGTGATATACATTACCCAATTTCACTGCAGCTTTAACGTAATCATTCCAAGGCTCTAATTAAGCGTAAGAAATGTAGCAAGGAAAAGTTTGGAAATTTAGATGAATCAATCTTTCCAGGCAATGCACATATAACAACCCATATGTACGCCGTGTCATACAGCTTACATATTATCGTGCATGTGATATATATCCCATTGAGTCTATTTGTCTTGTCGAGAATATATATCATCGAAGAAAGAAAAAAATGGAACAATTTTTTTAATCTGGAGTTTAGTGCTTCAATGTGGTTGTTTTCATACCTTCTTCCTTGTTTCTTGGACGGTTGATGTACAAATGTTGCCATTCAGTCCTTGGGATTTACACGACCTCTAACAACTTCATTAAACAAATTATAACTTAATGGTAAACTCAAATTACTACTGTCCATAAACTCTTGATGGCAGAGAAGACAACATAGTAAGGGCTTCTCCCATGAAGAAAATTGACAAGTAGAGAAGACAACATAGTAAGGGCTTCTTACATGAAGAACATTGAATGCGATTGCTTAAATGAAGAAAGTACGGTGGTTGGAGTAGATCTAGCAGTTAAAATAAACAAGTCAGCTGCTGAAAAGGCTGAATTTTCGGAGGAAAGCTTTGTCATAAAGAATTTAGATGATGAAAGAAGGGAACGACCACTCGCCACCGACCTTTGCTCCTCAGGCCGCCCTTCTTTCTCGCCTCGGCTCTTCCCATAGCTGTCGTCATCCGTTGATGCTCCGACCAAGGCACTTGGGTGTGTCTCCTACCAATTCTGTATGGATCGAGGACGGGGAACATGGCGAACGCGGCTTTCGGTGTTGGCTCTAGGCAGGGCTCGGCCAGAGAGGACTTGGACGGGCGAATCCGGACGTGGCAACATGATCCGGTCTGGTTCTGTCCGGATCCAGAGTCCGGTGGTTGTGGGAAGGCAAAATCACATCTGGAAAGTTTTGTGCCACCATGGCGCCGATTGAGCTCCAGGAATGGAGCCGCGGTCAATGGGGCAGCGACCTTGGCTGCTTTGGTGTACCTGTGGGATTCTATTCAAGGTGGGGATTCAAGTCTGGATTTGCATTACACTTGTTGATTCTATTCAAGGTGGGGATTCAAGTATGGATTTGCGACTGGATTGGTAGGGCTAGGACATGGTGGAATGTCTTCCATGTGTTGTGTGCTATTTAGAAGTTATTTTAGACTGGGTGCTCGACCAGGGTTCTTTCCGGCTACCTTGTAGACTAGATGGTTTCTCCATTTGGAAATTCCATACAATTTTCTGTTCATATGCTTTGCTTCCTTAAAATCATAGAAGTATCAGATCGTTGTAAAATTGTGTTGTTTCATACATCTGAACATCTTAGGAAATGGTTTACAGTTCTACACACTTCTGATATAAAGATGGTTTACACACATCTACAACTAAAGATGTCTTCAAAATAACCCTCGGGAGTGTGCCACTTGGTCTGTAAGTCAAAATGTACTGAAGTGATGTGCCCACTTGTCATAATCATCTATCACATCTAAGTCACCATGTGGCCGCCAGATTCGACAGTTCTCAATATATCCTTGCCCTCATAAAAGAGCGCTACCGCAATGGCTGGTTGCTACTGAATCCTGGCTACCTAGAAGTTCATTGGGCTCCCTTTGGTCACTCTTTGGCATGTGGAAATGATATCAGTTCCACTGCCAGTAGGATGGGGCCCAACGATCTTGGTAAAAAGAAATATTTCTCCCGGGGTAACTACACTCAACTGTCGATGTTACATCAATGTCCTTTGAAGATTATATGGGTAAAACTATTGTTGCACCCAGAGAAGCTGGGCTCAACTGTTACTGTCCGATTGCACTCGTTAGCCAATAGTCCTTTTCTCCTTGAGAATATGAGACACTTTTGCCTCGGTACACCCACATCCCACCCCCCAGATCTCTCTATACCTCTTCAAAATGAAGGGTAGGATAGTCTTTTCACCCGCTCCGACATGTGGCCTGTGTACCTAGAAGTTCATTGGGCTCCCTTTGGTCGCTCTTTGGCATGTGGAGACGCTATCAGTTCCACTGCCAGAAGGCAGGGGCCCAACGATCTTGGTAAAAAGAAATATTGCTCCCGAGGTAACTACACTGAACTGTCGATGTTACATCAATTTCCCTTGAATATTATATGGGTAAAACTGTTGTTGCGTCCAGAGAAGCTGGGCTCAAGTGCCACTGTCTGATTGCACTTGTTAGTCGATAGTCCTTTTCTCCTTGAGAATACGACACTTCTGCTTCGGTACACCCCCCCCCCCCTCCAAACACATTGACGGATGAAATCTCCCTATCCCCTTCATAATGAAGTATAGGATGGTCTTTTCACCCGCTATGATACGTGGCCTGCGTACATATACGTGGCGCCTTTTTTTCCTCGCAGGATGTTTTTTTTCTTCTCTCAGCGCCGTCAGTTGTTTTTCACTTTCTTTTTAAAAGATAAAAAGAGTGAAGGTAACATGAATCAAACTCAAGACCTCTTGGTCTAAGAATGACCGCACTAACCAACTAGAACATCCCAATGGTTGTGCATATTTACTTCTTTTTCTTTCTTCTACTTCAGTTCGCGGGGGCCCACCCATTGTTGAATCGGTCATTTTATCACTATTTCTTTTCCAAAAAATGCTCACACTTGTGCCAAATTTTAAAAATGTCCACTTCTTAAAAAATTGTTCATAAAGTACAAACATTCACTTAAAAAAAATTGTACAGTTATGTCAAGAAATTGTTCGTGTCTTTCAAAATTGCTTACAATGTCATAACACAAACATATTTAAAACGAGCGAACAAAATTTTGAACAATTTTTTAAAAACACTGCAATTTTTGAAATATCAAGTAAAATCAGAAAATATGAAGAAAAAAACAATTTCTTTTGATATTCCGTGAACATTTTTGTGTATTTGTGTAGAAAAATTTGAATACATGATTTTAAATTCCAAATAAATTTTGAAAGGACTAACATTATTTGAAAATGCAGATTTATCGAAATCACAAAAACCTAGCATGGTGGCTTAGAATGGTGATACAAGGCCCTACGAAAAATTTGGTCCATTTGAACGATGTCAAAGAAAGGTACTCTGAAACGGAACCTTCCGCCCAACCTGAACGCCCTACCCGAAGTTTTTTCCATTTAAATTCGTGAACATTTTTTACATTCATATACTTTTTTTCCATGTCCGGGAACTGTTTTCAACTTTTACAAACATTAATAAAAGCCCATAATTTTTTTGAAATTCATAAACATTCTTTTTCCTAATTGATGAACTTTTTTCAAATTGGCGAATGTTTAGGCCGACCTAACAGGCACCCGACGGAAGCGATGCCGTCGCTCGGTTCTGCAAGGCCTGAGCGTATTTTTTCTATTCTATTTTTTCGTTTTTTCTTAATTTTATGTTTTCCTTTTCGAAGTTTATTATTCATTTTATCAAATATTCTTGAAATCTAAAAAATGCTATTGTTTTCAAATATTTAAAATTATAAAAATGTTCTTGAATTTCAAAAAATGTTCCGGTTTTTAAATTTCGTTCGTAAATTTAATAAACATTAATGTTTTGAAAATATTGATAACTTTTAGAAAACGTATGTGGTTTGCAATTTGTGTATAACATCAATATTTGTGCATTTATTAACAATTTCGGAAAAGTTCTTCGTGTTTATTAAAAAAAGCATACACAATTTGAAATTCCAAAATTTTTGACAAATTTCAAGAAATAATTGGGATATAAGAAAATGTTCATGTTGATTGATAATGACATAGATTGCAAATAACAAAAACCTTGCCCTATCGGCCTACCAGAAATTTCCATTTCCATTTTCTCTTTCCTTTTATTTTTATTTTTTCCATGCATGAACTTTTTAAAATTAATAAAACAAATTCGTGTATCTTTTTCTATAATTTCTTTTCAAGATGTGTGAAATTGTTGTACAGGTTAAAAAGGTTTTACAAAAAGATTCATGAATTTGAGAAAATTTTATGAGTCGGTAGATATTTTCTTACATAACAGTCAAAAATTGTCAACTCTGTGAACACTTAGGCTTGCCCAAGAGCCTGGGCATTCGGTATAAATTGACAATTCAGTTTTTAGCATTCTTTTTTTTGTAAAATCAGTTAGAAAAGGTAAAACCCATAAAAAATCAATACAAAATAGATAACAAAAAACAATATAGGTGGCGTCGCTCCAGGGAGAGTCCGAAGACCGCATTGGCTTGCATGTGGCCCGGATATATGTAGCAAAGGGCGGTGTTATGTTAAAATACCGAGTGCACAACCTTGATGTGGCCCCGCGAGCTTGGCGAGCTTGTGTTCCCCATGAGACTCCGTTTGACCTAGTTCCAAGCTTATATAGTCCGTCTTCCTGAGAAAAATAAATAAGATAGTAAGTTTTATTACATTTTACGTTACGGAGCCGTCATCACCTTTTGTTCCTCACCGGGAACCCTAATCTAGAGTTCGTTTGAGCCACCGGAGAGAGAGATTTGCCGTGGTCATCATCAACCCTTCTTCATCAATAATTCCATGATGCTCATCACCGGGAGTGAGTAATTTCTTTGTAGGTTTGTTGGACGATGACGGAGATGGATGAGATTTCTTATGTAGTCGAGTCAATTTGTTAGGGCTTGATCCCTAGTGTCCATTATGTTTTGAGATTGATATTTCTATGACTTTGCTATGCTTAATGCTTGTCAGTGGTGCCAAAGTGCCATGATTTAAGATAGAGATATGTATGCTTTTCATGATTATATATTTGAGATGTTGATCTTACCTATAAGTTGTATCCACATGTCATCGTTCTAGATCCCCAAGGTGGCAACAATTGGGATATTGATGGGGATGGCTTTTACTTGAAGAGTTCATGTATTCACTGTGTGTTAATGCTTTGTTCCGGTTCTCTATTAAAAGGAGTTGCTTAATTACCCTTAGTTTCCATTAGGACCCCGATGCCACGGGAGGGTAGAACAAAATATGTTATGAAAGTTTTATCGCAAGCACGTATAACTATATACAAAATACATGCCTACATATGATTGATGAATTGAAGATATTGTGTGTGGCTCTAGATTGTGACTGTTGCAAATTGAATTTGATCCAAATGTCCATCGTCGCTCCATTGCCTACACTTTACTACTATTATTGTTTCTCAAGTTACTATTACTAATTTCGCTCTTCTTGTGACAAAACTGTTTTTCTATTATTATTAACATTACTTTTATTATCACTACAATCATATTATTGTGCTACTAATAAATGGCTGCAAGGAAGTGATTCTTAGGTGGTGGTTGAATTGACAACTCAACCGCCAAGGCTTATAAATATTCTTTCCCTCCCTTTGTGTCAAATCAATAAATTTGGATGAAATGCAACACTCGAGGACATTTGTGATCCCCTATACTTGTGGGTCATCAATCATCACCGATCCGAGGATTCACGAGTATGTCCACAATGGAACTGCGGTGATCCTAACATTCCTCATTAAGCAAGCAAGAAATGTGACTGGATTCCCACGCACACGCCATGCAACATGGTCGTTCTATGCGCAACATTGCCCCGTCAATACGGGAATCGCCGCGAGGAGGAATCACGGGACTACGAAATCAACATTAGCATCGCAATCGTTTATCGAGGGGCGACGGCCATGCCATCAACACAGCAACCTCTCCACTAGGAGGAACAACAGTGAATATCTCCCCCGATTCCCACGGGCGCATGAAAAGTCACCGCCATTCCTCACTGGTGCAATCAGTTCCATCGGCACAACCATCATCCATGTTGGTGCCATAGGGTCGGATCCCTACCCCAATCGACTACTTTCAGCATGCGACAAATTCTCATGCAACTAAGCCGAACCAATTCCAAACATAAACCCACTGCGAAGAATTGAGACGAATGAGCAACACACCATGCCAGGAACAACAGTGGCAGGAATTAACAAAAGAAGAAGACACGAAAAACTGCAAATACAAAGAAGAAAGACGAGGTACGCCGAGCGACAACAATAGATCAAGAAAAGGCAAAAGCGAAGCCAGGTATGAACATCGGTTAGCTAGAGAAACCAATATCATGGACACCAGCGAAGCAAAGAAGAGGAGACGACAGGTAGCAACATTAAGCTAGAGGAAGCCCTCATAATAAATTGTGCAAGAAGCCCACGCGTATAGCATTTGGGTGCAACGCGAGACGGCGGATGCAAACAGAATGCATCGGTAATAAGAAGACGAAGAAGCCCGTTGGACAACACCCCACGCATAGCCCAAACCGACTTAAAGAGACAACTACCAAAAACACTCAAAACGGCACAAACGAGACATTGACCGACCGGACCAGAAACAGGGACAGCAACAAGACCAAAGAGAGACCCCACGATATTTCAGAAAGAAAAATAGAGACGCCACGACGAGCAAACCAATGTACGGTTCGAGTAGACAAAGTTCAGTCTAGTCATACACAAAGAAACCCAGCCAACCAAGCCCTTGACAACTCTAGACGTCAACACCGAACATGGTACACCCCATGTCGGGCGCTTTTGTGTGCCTGGCCTGCTTGAGAGAAAGAGACCGTCATGGAGCAAATGGAGCAACGTACAATAGCCGAGCACAAGAAAACACACTAGCCGGCTGGGACACGTGAGGCAAAAGTCTAGCCATTCAAAGCCCGGCTGAAGGTCGTGGCGCACGCACATCCTGGCTCCCCTCGCGCGAGAGAGTAAGCATCGCAGGGGGCATTTGATGCTGACAAGGTTACCCGGCCTCCACATTACGTGCAGGGCACCACACATGGCGGCATATTCGGGCACGGCCGAAATCGCCACATGATGGTGGCATCGGCCGCACCCTCATCCACCCGTCAAGGACCCCTAAGGCAGGCTACCCAGGTGCGCACCGTCCGTGTAGATCGAACGACACAGAGAGCCTCAAGGACGTAGCCGCGGAGGCCAGCGCGAAATACACGGCGCCGAGGGCTTGCTTGAAGAACTGGTCTCTACCACCAGTCAAATAGTGCGTCGCATGCCCTGCCTTTCGTGACCGAACTAGCCTGCTGTGTGCGCAACAACGCCGACATGCAGGTCCGGCTGGGTCGTCATGCACAGGTCAGTGTGCGAGCCGCCGCACACGAGCGCGCCAAAAACGCCACATGGCAGTGGCCTTGCATGCGCATGTAATCCACCCGTCATGAACTCCCGAGGAGCCTAGGTGTGCGCCGTTCGGGTAGAGCGAATGACGCGAAGAGCCCACAAGAGGCTCCCATGACACGCCACCTAGAAATAGATGGCTTGAAGGACACTTTTACTGCTGAAGCCACCAAGGAGGCGGGAACTCCCGCATCCTTTATAGGTGTAATGGGCTTGGGCCTCCTTGAGTCTTTGTTGGGTATTGTGTCTTCATGGGCCTATCCGATGGGTGATAACGTCGTCACTCCGTGCCGACGTCGATCATGGGACGGCCAATCCCTATTGCACGTGCAGGACGCTGGTTAGTGACCTGGCGCGTACCACCCGCTCCTGTTACGTACACATTTTTGGTCGGCCCAACTAGCTCGTTTCCGGTTTCCCTTTTTTTCCTTTCGTTTTTTTTTTATTTTTCAAATTTTTCATTTAATTTTTTTGGTTTTCCTCTTTTTTCATGTTAGTTTTTCTTTCCTTTTTATTTTTCATTTCCCCTTTTTCAATTTTCTCTCTTGTTGCCTTTTTCATTTTGTGAATATCTTTTCAAACTCATGAACTTATTTTTGAATGTTAACGTTTTTCAATTTTACGAACATTGTTTTATGAAATTGTGAACACTTTTCAAATTTTGAACACTTTTTAAAGAAGAAAATAGCAAAAGCAGAATAGGATAACAAAAAAATGTAAAAAATAGAAATGGATTTTTTTTTTTGCAATGAGAGCTTTGTTACTTAGGTATTTCTTTTACAAGGAATTGAACTGGTAAATTTTCTGTGCACAGTAGATGCATGGCGTTATACCACCAGTCGGGCGGCACCACCTCAATTGCTGGAGAGTCCTTAACCTTTTCTGTGCTACGCGCTGTTTTTTGGCTACATTCGTGCATGTAAACATGAAGCAGCTTCAAACTAAACAAACAAACAAATGAATTGAAAACAAATAAAATCTGATCAATCAACGTAGTGAAGCCAGCCAGCTGCATCTTTTTCTTTTTGAGGCAAAAGCCAGTTGCATCTGCATCGTCTCCTCCGCTTTGTGCCAATGAGCATTCTCAGAGTCTTCCTAGATTGGGCCTTCGGCAGACTTGCTGCGGGGCTGCACGGTACACAGTGCTACATACACCTGATGGTCAACTTGTTCTGAAATAAAAACTGATCAGAACTGTCACTGGCGGCACTGGGTGAGGCATGAAACTGAAAGCGACGCAGTAAAAACGGTAGTAACAACTAACAAATCATCTTTTCAGGGTAACGCCGGTAGTTGATTTCGGTTCCCATGCGACCCGGATGCAACGGGTTTTTTACCCTGTTCAACGGGTACAAATATTTTATTATTGCGTTGCATGATGTATAAAGTTATTCTTTCCCGGGACAATGTCGGCCGGCAGTTGATTTCAGTTTCCCTGAGAGACCGCTGCAACGGTGTTTTTACCTGGATCAATAGGTACAAATCCTTTTCTTATTTGCGTTCCATGCTGTATAAAGTTTTTCTTTTCGGGGTAACACCGGCAGTTGATTTTGGTTCCCCTCAAACCCGGGTACAACGGCGTCTTTACCCGGATCAACCAGTACAAATATTTTGTTATTGTGTTGCATGATGTATAAAGTTTTTCTTTTCAGAGGTAACGCTGGCCGGCAGTTCATTTCAGTTCCCCTGAGACTTGGGTTGCAACGGTGTTCTTACCCTGATCAACGGGTACAAATATTTTGTTAGTGCGTTGCATGATGTATAAAGTTATTCTTTTCCGGGGTAACGCCGGCAGACAGTTCATTTCAGTTCCCTGAGACCTGGGTGCAACGGCGTTTTAACCCGGATCAACGGGTACAAATCATTTTTTTATTTGCGTTGCATGCTGTATAAAATTTATCTTTTTAGTGGTAACGCCGGCAGTTGATTTGGGTTCCCCTCAGACCCAGGTATAACGGCGTCTTTACCCGGATCAACCTGTACAAATGCTCTGTCATTGCTTGCAATTGCATAATTTATATTTCAAAAATGTCATATATGTGCATATTTGTGGTACACGCAATTTTTTATAGAGAAAACTTGCGTGCTTACTATATAATAATAATTTACTAAACAAATTGGACTGCATCTTCTTTTGTTTGTACATGCAAATTGTATTTCTTTTCTGAAGCAAAAAAGAAATAAACTAGACTGCCCTGATTTTTGGTTGTACATGCATTTTTGTTGTTTTGTGACTATCCTTTGGATGGGTTAAGAGCAGGCTCTCTGACTTTTTAGTGTGGTCCTATCGAAGCATATCCCTTGAAATGTTTTTTTTGGATGCAATGCCAAAATACTAAGCTATGAAATTATATTGGATATATGGAAAAGTACTATCACTCTCCAGGTGGTGCTATCGATCGGCGCTTTAATCTCAAGAGGCATTCAACTGATCATGAAAAGAAATCTGTGAAAAATGATTATATGGGACCTAGTATAACCAAGCAACATGAAAAAATCAACTAAAACAGAGAAAGCATCCAAAAACATGGTTAGGGGG
>LR738710.1:62896119-62911372 GCA_902687465.1 Secale cereale
ATGTCCCCTCCTTTAGTGGTGTGTTATTTTGGTAGTAATATGGTTAGAGGATTGTGTTGCATACTGTAAAATTTGTCATACGTGCACATTTTGTTCTACATGCAAAAAAATGAGAACTGCATATGCATATTATAATTTGTTTAGATAATCGGACTGCAGCGACTTTTGTTTTTACATGCGCATTGTTCTTCTTTTAACAAAATCTGCGTGGCTTCGATTTTTGGTTGTAGAACCATTTTTGTTGTTTTGCAGACTATCCTTTGGATGAAGAAAGATCAGGCTCTCTGAATTTTTAGTGTGGTCCGATCTAAGCATCCCTTGAAATGTTTCGTTATAATAAACCTATTACTAGTATGCATCACTTGAGGTGTGCATTTTATACTTGCATCTTGAAATCAGAAAACACCCTTGTTTGGAGAACCTATTACTAGTATGTGCAAAGGTTTTGGTGCCCATAGAGATTGGCAAAACTTCATTGAAATACTGAAGCGCCATAGCCCACAGCTAATCCATCAGGTACAACATGTGACATCATGCATATTTTGTCGATGCTTATATTGGGAGCCATGGTCACCCTCCAGCATTGGAGCGGCCACACCCTGCTTAACATTTGCTCGGGCCTGTGCATCCCACTCTCGGACCGTGTGCACGTTAAACAAAGTGCCTGCTCGCTGAACAACATCGGTGTGAAGTATATCCTAATGATCCACGTCGTCATCATGCCGCCGCGCCGCTAGCTTGTGGTCGCACCTGCGTCGTTTCTGCCATAACGTGTGGCCAAACCAATATGGTGATCTAGCGCCTGGGGATGGAGTCGTAGCTGTTGAAGACGATTCGACCTTATGAGCACCAAGACTTGACGTACCACAATGAGTGGTTCTGCATTGCCACATCAATAGAGGAGCCCTTTTACGCGTAGCTCTTCTGATACAAAACCCAAACCATATCGGCTATTGTAAGGTCCTGACGACGCAAGTGAAATGCGCCTAATACTATTGCGGCCGTTGTGGCCTCCCAAAGAAGAGACATGTTTGATCCATTGCTGGTGGATCATCTTCAGGGCGGGTGGTGCAGGGCGGAGAAGAAGTGGCACCACCGATGGACCCTATTGGCGGACCGCATGACCATCCTCCCTAGTGACGATCGCGGCACCATCATGTCCACATTCCACATTTATGACGTCACTAGCATGCAAGCCATGCCAAAGGGTGGAAACGCCTCTGGCACGAATCCACCCCGCTTATCCTCCATGACCCTGACCTACAGAAAAGGGCATCGGGAGATATCCTAGTCGACTGCACCTCCGACATCCTCAAGGCTCCATGCTAGGTGCACACTCGTCGTCTTTCTCAGCACGTTATGTCGCCACTCCAGCGTCTGAGACCGCTACCACATCTTCAATAATTGGTTCTTATCCAAGGTTCTTGATCACCTCAAGGAGTTTGATTTCAGCTACCTGCAGATGAACAACACCGAACCACTTTCGAATGGCAAGTCAATGCCCCCGTTGTACGTAACCTTCCACGTTGAAGTTCTCTTCTCTCTTTCACATGCGTTGGCTACTGCCTTTCCCCGAGGATCTCTTGGGAAGCTTCACTTCTCCAAATCTCATCGAGCTCACTCTCTGTCGGATCACAAACTCTGACAACACACTCCACGCCATGATCGCCATGTCTCCTAATCTTTGGAACGTCACGCTCAAAAGAAATTATCACTTCCATGGCGTCCACATTATTGCAAACTCTTGTAAGGTTCGACATGTTGGTTGACCCTAACATGTTAGTGGTGTTTCTTGTGTAAACCATGTTGAATATATTAGCAATTCATCATATGGTTTAATCCGAAATATCATAAAATTAATCATGACAGAAGCAACTAAAGCGAGCATGCAAATATCTAGTACAATGGGGAAACAGATCCAATCTACGGCAAGTACTAGACATAGAAATTGTAGCGAGATCTGATACAGATGAGAGAGAGATGCATACGTTGCAGCAGCTGTAGTAGCGGCTATGTTGTCCCCGGTCTGGGCCATGTCGTCGTCGAGGAAGAGGTTGCCGATGTCGGGGAAGAAGTCGTCGTTGGGGAAGTGATCGCTGTCAGCAGTCGAGCGAGAGCTCTCCCCAAAAACCTGATCGCCCCTCTCCCGTACAGGATCGCAAGAGGCGGGGTTCCGGAGGCCTGCTGTCCCTTCTTCTGGTGCACGCCGGAAGGAGGGATGGAGAAGGCTTGAGTGGCGGCGCAATATTTTGGAACGGTAAGAAACCATACGAAAACAACCTACTCCCAAGGCTGGCTTGGTACGGGTTTATATAGTGTATGTTGGGAGTCAAAGCAGCCGCCATAAACGCGTCCGTTTATGATTTAGAAACTGCCGTACTTAACACGTCCGTTTATGAAATAGAAGTAGTAACAATAAACGCATTTGTTAATGAGTCAGAAACGGTCGTAATAACCGCGTCTGTTAATGAAATAGAAACAGCCCCAATAAACGCGACCTTACTAATTAATCGATGACTCATTAATTTTCCCAATTAACAAAATAATAATGTGTCAGTGAGAATTTCTGAATTTATTTGGACTAGTAAATACTAGTAAATTCCAATAATCCCCCACAAAATCTCATAGACACATCTCCTCATTTTTAAGTTCCAAAGCATTGTTTATATACCGGTACTTAGTGGAGACTGTTAAGTTGAACTTCCACCTAGAATGTTATGTTACACTAATTCACAACTTGGATAGTGGACTATGCCTTGAACTACAAGTTTGCTGTGATACCAGTTTCACACAACGTCTAGACCGATACTAGGCTGCCGCAAGGCTTCCCCGCGGTTGGAGCTTATGCGTCATACTCCGAAGGCCTTTCATGAGTTTATTAGAGAACACCCAATTCTCACAGATTGCGACGTTCAACAATCAAGCTCATATAGGTGAGTTCCTCAAGAGATGCTCTGTAAGACACATCTCCGCTTATATAAGTAAACCACTTGGAACACATTAAGACAAATGTCAACCTACCATACAGATTAGGAGAATATTGCATCTTCACGGAGTGGGATAAAATATAAGAATACTCTCCTCTCAGCTGACCAACAGCTTGTTTCTTACTTCTAATTCACGAGATCTCCGATCACATAGAGTAGGTTACCACTGTGGACAACTCATACCGTGGGTCTCAAACCCATCTCCCTCGATGCATTATCTATCACATTACGTGATAAACCCTTTGTGAAGGGATCTGCCAAGTTCATAGTCGTTTGGATATAATCCACTGTAATAACTCCGGAGTTTTTCAGTTTCCTGACAGATTTCAATCTCCTCTTCACATGCCTTGATGACTTCATATTATCCTTAGAACTGTTCACTTTGATGATCACGGTTTGATTATCACAGTTCATTAGGATCGCGGGTATTGGTTTTTCAACCACAGGCAAGTCCATCAAAAGCTCACAAAGCCACTCTGCTTCAACAGTGGCTGTATCTAATGCTGCGAGTTCTGCTTCCATAGTTGACCTCGTTAAGATGGTCTGCTTGCAAGACTTCCAAGAAACAGCGCCACCACCAAGTGTAAATAAATAACCACTAGTGGCCTTAATCTCATCAGCATCAGATATCCAATTAGAATCACTATAGCCTTCCAGAACCCTCGGGTTTCCGGTATAGTGAATTCCATAGCTCGCTGTGCCTTTTAAATAGCGCATAACTCTCTCAAGCGCACGCCAACGATCATCTCCCGGATTGGAAACAAACCGGCTCAATTTTCTCACAGCAAAAGAGATGTCAGGCCTCGTGGCACTCGCCAAATACATAAGCGAGCCTATAATATGAGAATATCTCAGTTGATCTCTAGCAATCCGTCGATTCTTTCGAAGCAACACACTAGGATCATATGGAGTTGGAGAGGCTTACAGTCGCTATACCCGAAGCGACTCAAGACCTTTTCCACATAGTGAGATTGAAGCAGTGTAATCCCACCATTATCATCTCTCAGCAGCTTGATGTTCAAGATAACATCAGCCACTCCTAGATCCTTCATCTCAAAACAACGAGATAAGAAATCCTTAACTTCCTTAATTAAATCAAGATTGGTTCCAAATATCAGTATGTCGTCGACATATAGAGAAAGAATAACTCCCTCGCCCCCACCATGGCGATAGTACACACATTTGTCAGCTTCGTTTACAACAAAGCCTTCAGAAGTCAAAGTCCTTTCAAACTTCTTGTGCCATTGCTTAGGAGCTTGCTTGAGGCCATATAATGACTTCAATAACTTACACACTTTTCCTTCCTGACCGGGCACTACGAAACCGTCTGGCTGCTCCATATAAATTTCCTCATCCAACTCTCCATTAAGGAAAGCTGTCTTAACGTCCATTTGATGAACGAGAAGACCATGCGAGACAGCCAAAGATAGTAGCACTCGGATAGTGGTCAATCTAGCCACATGTGAGTAAGTATCAAAGAAGTCTTCACCTTCTTTCTGAGTATAACCCTTGGCCACAAGCCTTGCCTTGTACTTTTCAATTGTACCATCAGGCCTAAGCTTTTTCTTGAACACCCACTTACACCCTACAGGTTTACACCCATAGGGACGATCGGTGATCTCCCAGGTTCCATTAGCCAGGATGGAATCCATCTCGCAACGGACAGCCTCTTTCCAGTAGTCAGCATCAAGAGATGCATAGGCTTCTGAAATAGTCCTAGGTGTGTCATCCACGAGGTACACAATGAAATCATTACCAAAGGACTTTGCAATCCTCTGTCTCTTGCTCCTAACAGGAACTTTATTGTCATCCTCCAAGGGATTCTCAATGTGTTCTATTGGAATGGTGGGTTCAGGAATCTCAGTTATTTCCTGACTCGATAAAATAGGTATTTCCTGATTTGATGAGCTAGCCATATCCTTCATAGGAAATATGTTCTCAAAGAAAGTCACATCATTCGACTCCATAATCATACCGACATGCATGTCGGATACCTCAGATTTTACTACCAAAAATCTATAACCGATGCTATTAAAAGCATAGCCCAGAAGAACACAATCTATGGTTTTAGGTCCAAGCTTGCGCTTCTTGGGAACTGGTATATTGACTTTCGCCAAACAACCCCAAATACGTAAGTAAGAGAGTTTCAATCTTTTCCTTTCCCATTCCTCAAATGGAGTAATGGTTTTATTCTTTGTGGGAACTCGGTTTAGGACATGACATGCAGTCATTAGCGCCTCCCCCCACCATGCCTTGGAGAGACCCGAAGTGTCTAACATGGCGTTAACCAAACCAGACAGAGTTCGGTTCTTTCTTTCAGCCACCCCATTTGACTGAGGTGAATAGGGAGGCGTCCTCTCATGGATAATACCATGTTCCGCACAAAACGAATTGAATTCATTTGAAAAATACTCTCCACCACGATCAGACCTAAGCCGTTTAATTTTACGATCAAGTTGGTTCTCTACTTCGGCCTTATAGTTTTTGAAGTAAGTTAAAGCCTCATCTTTTGTTTTCAGAAGATACACATAACAATATCTAGTGGAGTCATCAATGAGTGTCATAAAGTATTTCTTTCCACACTTTGTCAACACGCCATTCATCTCACAAAGATCAGAATGTATAAGCTCCAGTGGTGCTAAATTTCTTACCTCCGCAGTCTTATGGGACTTGCGAGGTTGCTTAGCTTGAACACATACTTGACATTTGGAACCTTTCACAGTAGTAAATTTCGGAATTAAAATCATATTTGCTAACCGCGTCATGCAACCAAAGTTAATATGACAAAGTCGTGAATGCCAAATATCAGATTCATTATCGTGGCAAACATGATTAATAACTTTAGTGCATAAGTCTGACAAAGATAGGCGGAACAAGCCTCCGCACTCATAGCCTTTACCAACAAATTATCCATACTTAGAAATTACAACTTTATTGGACTCGAAAACCAACTTATAACCATCTCGACATAAACGCGAACCGCTGACGAGATTCTTATTGATGGAGGGCACATGATGCACGTTCTTCAGTCGCACGATCTTCCCCGAAGTAAACTTCAGATCGACCGTACCAACACCACGAACAGTGGCATGTGACCCATTCCCCATCAGCACGGGGGAAGTCCCTGTGACCCAATATCCTTCATCTCGATGTCAGCCATGACAACATTAGCGGTCTTGCCGCTATTCTCCAGCTGCTGCAGCTCATGCCGTTTGGGGCATCTCGGAGCCCAATGGCTCAGGTCGCCACAAACGTGGCATGATCCCTTCTTCTTCTTAAAGTTGGTAGAGGACGATGGCTTAAACTTGTTGTCAGGCTTGCCTTTACCCTCGTATTTCTTCTTGTTATATTTAGGCTTGTTGGGCTGGTAGTTTTTCTTCTGCACCATGTGCGTAGCAGAACCTACCTCAGCAACCCGAGCACGTGTATCCTTTGCTCTCGCCTTCTCTTCCACATCAAGAGATCCGATGAGGTCCAAAACGGAAAACTCCTGTCTCTTGTGTTTCAGAGAAGTAGCAAAGGTGCCCCACGAAAGTGGAAGCTTGGCAATGATGCCACCGGCCACAAATTTGTCCGGTAAATTACACTTAAAGTGCTCAAGTTCCTTAGCGAGTGACTGTATCTCATGAGCCTGTTGAACAACAGAACGCTCATCAGTCATCTTGTAGTCATAGAATTGCTCCATGACGTACAACTCGCTACCAGCGTCCGAGACCCCAAACTTGGCCTCGAGCGCGGCCCACATGTCCTTGCCATTATCAAACAACATATAAGGATCCACAATGGAATCATCGATAATACCGAGGAGGGCTGTCTTAAACATAATATCAACCCTTTCAAAGGCTTCCCGCTGTGCAGGTTCAAGATCGCCCGCAGGCATGCCCTTGGTGGCCGCATAGCAGTTCATGGATTGAAACCACAACACTGCTCTCGTGCGCCACCTCTTATAGTTCACACCCTTGAACCGATCGGGCTTTGTCAACGTAAGAAAAGCAGGTGTAGCAAATTGCCTATAATCAGGTTTTTGGATTGTTGAATATATTAGCAATTCATCATATGGTTTAATCCGAAATATCATAAAATTAATCATGACAGAAGCAACTAAAGCGAGCATGCAAATATCTAGTACAATGGGGAAACAGATCCAATCTATGGCAAGTACTAGACATAGAAATTGTAGCGAGATCTGATACAGATGAGAGAGAGATGCATACGTTGCAGCAGCTGTAGTAGCGGCTGTGTTGTCCCCGGTCCGGGCCATGTCGTCGTCGAGGAAGAGGTTGCCGATGTCGGGGAAGAAGTCGTCGTTGGGGAAGTGATCGCTGTCAGCAGTCGAGCGAGAGCTCTCCCAAAAAACCTGATCGCCCCTCTCCCGTACAGGATCGCAAGAGGCGGGGTTCCGGAGGCCTGCTATCCCTTCTTCTGGTGCACGCCAGAAGGAGGGATGGAGAAGGCTTGAGTGGTGGCGCAATATTTTGGAACGGTGAGAAACCATACGAAAACAACCTACTCCCAAGGCTGGCTTGGTACGGGTTTATATAGTGTATGTTGGGAGTCAAAGCAGCCGCCATAAACGCGTCCGTTTATGATTTAGAAACTGCCGTACTTAACACGTCCGTTTATAAAATAGAAATAGTAACAATAAACGCGTTTGTTAATGAGTCAGAAACGGTCGTAATAACCGCGTCTGTTAATGAAATAGAAACAGCCCCAATAAACGCGACCGTTACTAATTAATCAATGACTCATTAATTTTCCCAATTAACAAAATAATAATGTGTCAGTGAGAATTTCTGAATTTATTTGGACTAGTAAATACTAGTAAATTCCAATAAACCACAGAGGAGATGACCTAACATACCACAATGATGGTTCTGCACGGTGACCTCGGATGGAGAGGAGCTCTTGTACGAGTAGCTCTTCTATTATAAGCCGGAAATAGGCGATGGAGAGAAAGCACATTTACTATTAGGAAACTTGTCGACCATTTCTATGATCATGAGATGACCCGATCAACACCTGGGGAGATTATCTTCCACTACCTTTTTCTTCCAGCCCCCCGCGTGGATCTGCTACTAGTGAAGAGGTTCGTCCACTTGATCTGTGTACGTACAAGTATGTGTAGGAGCCAAATATAACAGTTCAGTATGTTGGCTCCGGGCAGCCCATGGCCGTATTTTGTTTTGCATTTTTAGGTACACCTGTGTAATTTTTTAAATTCTAGTGAGGAATTAAATTGAGGTTCTGACCGCCCATGACTCCGTTCCCTCCTTCTCTTCCATTGTCTTCTTCTATCATAGTTTGTATCAGCCCATTGTTCTAACGGAAAAGCTCTCATTTTTCAAGAAAATGCTTTTCCCACTTTTTAGTAAAAAAGTGTTTTGTACACTCTACAACGTCTATGAAGCTGACTTAGAAAAAGAACCCTGTAGAGTGCATATGTGCATTATGGCTTTCCTAAAAGAGAAGAAGAGAATTCTCGTTTGTGTGGAGTTAATAGAAGACTTAACTATGGCTTTATTAAAAAGAAGAGCGGTTCTCATTTGGGAAAACGGGGAATCTCCTTCTGATTTGGTTTAGCCGATCGAACCAGTAGACTAATTAGTCTTCCCTCTTTCCTAAAAATAACCAGTCTTCTCTCAAGCACACACATACTCAGAGTCCCAGATATAGCCCTAGCCACCTTGATCGAGCTAGCAGCATCAGCATAGCGACGCCACTCCCCTGGACAAGTGGGCGGCGTTCCCGGCAGACCTCGTCCAGGAGATCCTCATTCGTTTCCCTCCGGACGACCCATCGTGCCTCCTCCGGGCCTCACCCATCTCCAAGCCCTGGAGCCACGCCGCCTCTGGACCGGCCATCCTCTGCGGCTCCATGAGCTCCACATGGTACCTTCCCTACCGAGCTTCCTCCAGAACTCGAACAGTCACTACCTCCCCGGTTTGTCCCCACCACTGCGACGCCCTTCTTCTTTCCCGTGCCGAACCGCCGCTTCTGGTGGATCCTTGACTAACATCACAGACACGCCCTCTTCATCTCCGCGTCAGGGGAAGGAGCCCGGGACCTCCTTCTTTGGGAGCAAATCACGGGATACCAGCGGTGGTCGCCGGCGCCCTCGGGCGTCGGCCTGCGTGTACTCGTTGTAGACTGGTGATAACCCACAAGTATAGGGGATCGCAACATTTTTTGAGGATAGAGTATTCAACTCAAATTTATAGATTCGACCCAAGGGGAGACAAAGAATATTTTCAAGTAGTAACAGCTGAGAGTTCAATCCAACTACACCTGGAGATTAATTATTTGCAGCAAGTAACCAGTAGCAAAGTAATATGATAGTTTTGATAGCAGTGACAGTAGCAATAGTAACGGTAACAGTGATGGAAGTAATTTTGTAGCAAGTGCAACAATAATGATAGTAGTAGTAACTCAGCAGAAACAATATAAGATAAATTTGTAGGCATTGGATAGGTAATTTGTTGGATGATATTCATCATGTGACAGTCATAACCTAGGGCGATACGGCACTAGCTCCAGTTCATAAATATAATGTAGGCATGTATTCCATAAATAGTCATACGTGCCCATGAAAGAACTTGCATGCCATCTTTTGTCCTACCCTCCCGTGGCAGCGGGGTCCATACACTAGTAGAAAAAGGGCCATTTATCCCGGTTCGTAAGGGCCATTAGTCCCGGTTGGGGAACCGGGACTAAACGGTCGATACAAATGCCCTAGACCATTAGTCCCGGTTCTTATACCATCCGGGACAGATGGTGTTCCACGTGGCCACTGCGGCTTGCCCAGGTAGGGAGCCTTTTGTCCTGGTTGGTAGCACAAACCGGGACAAATAAGCTTCCACGCGCCAGCGGTTCAGTGGCTCGGGTTTTTGTTTTTGTTATTGAAAGGGGGGAGGGGGTTTGGGGGGTTTTGTAGGGTTAATTTAGGGGTTTCATATATTGTGTTAGCCCGCTAATAGAGAGAAGTGTCCTCTCTTATCTCTGTGCTTGGTCGACGCTACGTTCTATATATATACGTATAGATCGGAGGACTCGACACGCTAGCTAGTAAGCAAATGAAGGAAACCATTAAGTACAAAAGGTCGACCTCTCTCCTTCTTCGAGAGAGATAGGTCGAACAACAAGTTTTCGTATATCTATCCGAGGCTACTGGCTGCATACATACAATATCAGATCTCTTACTACAATTCCCTAACATCTTAAATCATAATCCAGATGGAATTCTCCGGCTTTATTGATGATGTGATCAAGAAAGAATCCCGCCGATTCCTCTTGAATTGCCCGTATGCGATCTTTTGGTAGGAGTTCATCCCGCATCTGCCACATCTAATTTGAAGAAGGGGATCAATATATATATGAATTAAACTCATCAGAAATGATGGTAATAAAATAAAATTGTGAATATTTTTGCTTACTCACCTCAAATTGTCTTTTAGAGTAGCCCCGCCTATTCTTGGCTGTTGCGTTGTAGATGAACTCGTAGACATAGTATCCACAGTAATTATTCCCGGCTTCCTGCCACAAGCACTTTACAAGAAATAGAGTTCAATCAAACTGATAATGAAGCATTATAAAGGCAATGATAAAAGTATAGCTAGAGTCAACGGGAGATGCGCGGAACTAGCTAGCTAGGAGTACTTACTTTCGGGTAAATCCATCGCAGTTGCCGCAGCATTGCCGGAACTTTTTTGGCGAATTCTTTCCAAATCCTGCGAGACAAAGAAAACAATTACTTTATATCAGGAAAATGAACAAAGTTTCCCATATGGGTGCGGTAATGATCGATTGAACTTACTTGTTGAGCATTTTAGACATGTCCGCATACTCCTCGGGGTCTTTTCGTCTCGAGTCTAAGACGGTTACTAGTCCCTCCTCAAGCTTAATATTTAGGAGAATATAGTGGAAACTGCGCACGCATGCATACAACTCATCAATTATATTAATTACTATAACCTCGAGTAATATATAATTAAGGAAACCGAATATGCACAAGACAGTAACACTCACTTGAAGTTGTAAGGAAAGAGTATTTTATCTTTGTTTTGATTTACTATCAACGATTGTAGCAAGTTGGCCTCGGCTTCTTTGGCATGATATTTTACCTGATATTCATCTATGAGATTTTTGTTAATGAAACCAATATCGTAGATATCAGCTTTTCTACATTCGACAATCTTCAACCTGCATAATATAGTGAGGATAATTATATATACTTGCAATGAAGTATACATGCAATATGAAGAGCTGAGCTATATATAGAGACTTAATTGATGACAGAATTAGTACTTACAGACAGTAGCAAGTGAACGATGCTTTATCGAGGGCCTTCTGATTGAAAAACTGGAAGAACTCCTCAAATGTAATAGACAACAGATCAATTCCAACGAGGTCGTGCTCCTCTGTAACTTTCAGCATCAGAGTATCCTGGCCACCAGAGTCTCTGTAGGTTTCCGTGTACCAGTCATGCAATCTTCGCATCATCGTGGTTAGAGTTCTGGGATCTTTGGCGAGAGGCTTCCCGTACTGGTATTTGTGATCATCCGCCTCTAACACATTAGGAAGTAAATCATCGGGCACGTAATCTGCAAGATTGGTACCGGGCACCATCCCCGGATGATGAGGGACGATGTCGCTAGGCACCTTGAGCGGGGGGCACGATTGGTTCTCTTGTTCGCCGAGCTGGGGAATTTGTTTCCCACTTTTTTTCTGTGCTAACCTTTGATCACTGCAAGTACTTCCCGACCGCGATGCTTCGACATATGACTTTTGAATAATGCGCTCATAGTTGCTTTTCGGTGGAGACGATGGTGGTTTCTTCAGGGCATCAATAGTGCGCTTCGCTCTCGCCGGATCTATCTTCTGCTTTGGAGGTATAGGTTTCTTTGCAAAAAAGTCCTTCACTTCGGCTTTACAGATCTCCACGTTCTCCTCGTCGGTCCTCTCGTATGGTAACTTCTCTAAGGGCCCGAGAGATGGACCGTATCTGTATTGCCTCCTGCTTCTGGTTGTGCTGCTAGACACCTGAGCAGTCTCAGCGGCTGCTTTCTTTTGTTTCTTACGAGGCGGAGGAGGAGGGGGTGCTACCACGCGTCGGAGCAGCCGGAGTGTCGGCGGCTCTCTTCATGCCTTGCTGACGAGGCGGAGGAGGAGGCGAGCTGCTCGGACGCGCTGGCGCAGGCGGAGGAGGAGGCGGGCTGCTCGGACGCGCCGGCGCAAGCGGAGGAGGAGGTGGGCTGCTCGGACGCGCCGACGCAGGCGGAGAAGGAGGCGGAGTGCCGTCACGCGCCAGATCACCCGGAGAAGGAGATGGAGTGCGCTGATACCTTGCCGGAGGAGGAGGTGGAGTGCGCTGACTTGCCGGAGGCGTCTTGTTCACAAGGTTGATGAGGTCCTTCCGCCATAGGCATGGAGTCTTCAGAGAAGAACCCAGCCGAGTCTCCCCTTCACCGGTAGGGTGGTCAAGCTCGAGATCCTCAAACCCCTCCGTTATTTGATCCACCATCACCCTAGCATATTCTTCTGGAATCGGACGACAGTGAATAGTTGCGCCGGGTTCCGAAGGATAAACAGAGCCTATAGCCGCCTTGACTTTGAATTGCATCCATTGCATCATAAGGTAGGTAGCAGCTGGAGCATCCAAGACAGGCTCCTCAGGCAGCTCGGTGGAAGCCACGCTACTTTTCCGCTGAGATGAGAGGGTAGCTTCGAGGGTAGCTTCGACAAGTTGCTTGCTGCGAGATTCTTCTCGTTCGTCCTCTAGCGCTTTTACTCTTACATGCAGCGCCTGCAAAGTGGTCTCATCCACTTTCTTCTTCCTCTCCCGGCATTTGTAACCGCCTGCGTCGGGAAACCCGGCCTTCCATGAAAGGGAGCCTGGTGTGCCTCGTGTCCGTCCAGGGTGCTCAGGATTCCCGAGGGCCATTGTGAGCTCCGTCGTTCTCTCTGTCGGGAACGAACGTCCCTTGCCGCGCTGCTTCGATATAGAACGGAAGCTGCGTGATGGGTATTGCAAGTTGCTCCTTCGTCCAAACGCACTTCCCTGTTACAGGGTCCAAGGTTCCCCCAACTCCAAAGAACCAAGTCCTTGAACGGTCTGGTCAGTGTAATGTCTGTGGTTCGATCCCTTTAGCAATCGGGTCATTCTCGGCCTTGTCCCACAACGGCCGGGCTTTGAGGTAGCCACCTGACCCCGTGCGATGGTGATACAGCTTCTTCGCAGCAATTTTCTTATTTCTCTCTCACACCTGCTTACTCTTTTCTGATTTCTTGTGGGCCACAAATGCGTCCCAGTGATCTCTGATCTTCTCAAACCGGCCGATGAATTCTGGAGTCTTCTTTTTTTACGACAAACTTTGCATTCAGCTCATTCTTCCACCTCCTGAATAGCTCTCCCATCTTCTTAAGAGCGGCCGCCTTGACCAATTCCTCTATAACTGGATTCTCCGGATCCTCCTCTGGCGGTAGGGTGAAATTGGACTTCAGCGCGGTCCAAAGAACATTTTTCTGCATATCGTTGACATAAGACACCTGATGGTCTTCGTTCTTAGGCTTGTACCATAGGTGGATGCTGATCGGGATCATGTCCCTAACAACAACCCCGCACTGAGCACTAAATGCGTCCTTGGCCTTCCTGGGTTGACTCGGTAGGCCATCGCGCCCGATTTCTTCGATGATGAACTTTTCATCCTGGCGCAACCTTTTCTTCGGGCCTCGTGTCTTTACCGAACTTTTGGCTCGATCCGGAGGGCTAGAAAAGAAGAAAGAAGAGAGTTAATACGTGTACATATATACCAAAACAATCAATGCATCAATTAGCTATAGTGTCAGCACATGCTTAATGAATACATATATACCTGGCCGGACTCCGTTCGGTCACCGGAGCCTTCATCACCGTGTCCTTCTTCCGCCGGTAATTGGTCACCGGAGCCGTCATCACCGTGTCCTTCTTCCACCGGTAATCGGTCACCGGAGCCATCATCATGTGTTTCCTCCTCCATTGTACCATCATAATCATGTGTTATCTCGTCCATTGGATCACCGTAGCCTACTTCTTCATCACCATGTCCTTCCAAATGACCATCATAGTCGTCGTTCATATACAATTCGACAGCAGCTCCATCTGCGATTATGTTCCCCAACACCTGTTCTGCTACCTCGTCTCGTCCTATCTCCATAGTTTCTGCAAATATTACGACATGGCAATTATTATACAAACATGACAGAACGGATATATTAGTGGCCTCGACGCTTCTATAGGGTTTGCGGTGGCCTCGACGACCCTTGACCCCTCGAACCCTCAGCAACCCTCGACCCCTCAGCTACCCCTCCCCCCTCATGTCGAAGCTATCGGGGAGGGGGTATATATATATATATATATATATCGAGAACGACGACATATACGTAGAAAAAAAATGTTATAGGGTAGGGGGTAGATATCGATCGACCCCGCTCATGTCGAAGTTATCGGGGAGGGGGTATATATCGACAAAATTACATCATCACATATCATCGAATAAAATTACATCATCATCATCATATATTATACATCTAAAAAAGTTTTCATATATCACCATATATATCATCATCATCTAGTACAAAAAATTGACCAATCAAGTTTTCATTTATCATCATCATCTACTACAGAAAAAATTGACCCCTCGACGACACTCGAACCCTCGACCCTCGGCCCCTCGGCGACCCTCGAACCCTCGACCCTCCACCCCTCGACACCTCGGCAACCCTCGACCCCTCGGCTACCCCTCCCTTTCCTTCTTCCTAAGCTAAACATAAACTAAAATAATCCTAAAACTAAACGAAACTTCTCCTCCTCCTTTTTTTTCTTCTTCTTTTTTTCATCCTAAAATTTTATGAACAAAATTACAACAGAAAAAAACCATAAAAATTCTATGAACAAAATTACAACAGAAAAAATCATAAAAATTCTAACATTTGCATATTCTTTGCATATGAACATATACATCATCATATATATGAAAAAACAAGCATATATAGGGTGGGTCTATTCTCATAACACCCCTTAAGACCTTATTCTCCTAACAAAAACCTTATTCTCCTAACACCCCTCCCCTCCCCTCCCCGCCTCCTAGCGCCAGCGCCCCGACGCCGGCGTCGTCCCCCACCCCTCCCCGCCTCCTAGCGCGCCAGCGCCCCGGCGGCCGGCGTCCTCCCCCACCCCTCCCCGCCTTCTTCCGCGCCAGCGCCCCGGCGGCCGGCATCCTCCCCCACCCCTT